>OY284468.1:34140931-34740931 GCA_958336335.1 Dilophus febrilis | reverse complement strand
TAAAAATAGTAAATTTGTATTTTTTATGTTATTCGTATATTCATTTAAAAATTAAAACATGGCGCTAATTTGATAATATGATAGTTGGAATCATAAAATATTTATATATATTGTACCAATAGTACATTAAAAGATATATCTTATATATACAAATAATTTACTTAATTTATTATAAGTTAATTATGTGGACATTTGCATATATATAGAGGCAGAGTACACATAAATAAATGTATAATTAAAATACAGTAGCACAAATACTATATATATATAAATATATATATACGTTTAACTGAAAAACTAAACATAATAAAACAATTACAATTTATTCAACCATGATGTTATAATATTCTATTAAGTGAAATAGTATACATTTTACAATTCATATATATGTATATATATATATACATACATATTCATTGAACATCATTCATTTTTTATTTCACAAATATAACGTAAGCATATACATAACATATATATTTATTTGTATATATATATACTATATTTTATATATAAGTACATACTTAAAGAACAAAAATTATAGGTTCTATACATATAATATAAATTTTTTTCTAACATTGAAATTCAACCAACATATTAGCATTAAAATTTAAAATTTTCACATTGTTATTATTATTATTATTATATATACATACACATATTATACACATATATACCGGGCAGTAAATAAATAATATAGAATTGAATGCGTTTTTCCACATTGTGTCTATTCGTTAAAAAATATAAAGAAATATGAAACTCAGAAATGCATAAAGCAAATAATTGTACACCCTAAGCGGATTGCGTGCATATATTATTGATATTATTTTATACAACAAATGCAACAAATGCACTTAATGAAAAGCATAAAAAAAATGTTAGAACGCGTGTTTATCCAAAAGGTAAATTTTTTTTTGTATATGTATTTAATAACATTTATATACATATATAGTATAATAATATTTGAGGAGTTATAGAGTGAGAAAAGTTATATTTTCTTATATATTTAAATGGTTATTTCTGGAATTTTATAAAAGAAATAAACAGTCTGTTGTCTAAAATTGCTAAATTCAATTCTATATATGTTTTTTTTATTATTTTTATTTGTATATAACAATACTTATATATAGATTTTCCAAAGTATGTCAAATGCGAATAATGATATATGTGGTATATAAATTAATTACTCATAATTTATTACACGTTATATATATATATATATATCGTTATATATAATATATATAAACGCAATTACGAATTTCATGGCAATTATACGAATATTATATAATGTATATTTATTTGTATTGGAAAATTAAATAAAAATTACCTCTACCACTTCGTCCAACGAATCGTAAATCATTAAATTTAGCTACTTGATTTTTCATAACAGCCGTATAATTTCTTAATTCTGCACACCAATTTTCATCATTTCCCGCTTTAATTGTGACTATTGTACCATCATTAACATCCGCTAATGCAACCACTTTAAATGCAACCGGTAATGTTTTATTTGAACGCCAATGATTTGGTAATGCTGAACATAAAAAATATGGACTTCCAGTTCTTACTATATGCAAATAGAAAAAAAAAATAACACAAACACACACAATAAGAACAAAAATTAAATTAAAACAATATATATAAGATATGTATGTATATAGAATAAAAAAAAATTAAAATTAAAATTACAATATTAAATTAAATGCATCGCATCATATTTTCTTATTTTTTTTTTTTTTTGATCATACGAATTGGTTTTTATTTTTTGGCAAAAAAAAAAAGAAAGAAACTGGAACATACAAAAAAAAAATTTGAATGCAAGTTGCATTTTTTCAAAAAAAACCGGACGCGTGTGAATGTTTCATCGTCGTCGAAGCCCTTTATTTATATAATAATAATAATAATATCAATTTTTGGTTTCAGATAACCGTGTCATATATATACCTTTGGTTATTTATATATATATACATATCGTATATTGTGCACTGATATTATACATATATTACATGATGTATAATGACAAAAAATATATGCAAACAATATATAGGTGTATCGGTGAACAATATATAGGTGATTTTGAAGACATTGTGATTTTCGTTTTTTTTTTGCGTACATATGCATTTTTTGTTTTAAATTTAAGACATGTGAAACCATATATTATATAGATATTATGACAATATTAAAACATTCAAAACTACAAAAAAAAATTGAATTTGTTAAATATCATCGTTAGGAGAGATTTCTGTTATTTCTTTAAAATTGATATATATATATATATATACATATATATATGGTATATACCATCAAAATACCAATGACTAATAAAATTCATATTATAATCTTTCTCCTGTACATTCGATTAATATTTAAGGCATATTTTTTCTCGATATATTATTTTTTTTTATATTCAAATTATGAAATTTATGTTATCTCATGTGTTATATCTTGATGATATGACCGATATTCAATTATATATATATGTAAATTTTACACTCAGATATATATATATATATATATATATATATATATACATATATATATATATATATTAAAAAAGGTAATGAAATGATTATTATTATTAAAATAATAAATTATTGACAATTTAAATACATAATCAATATGGTAGTCACGTAATACATCTTTTATTTTTTTATATTATTTTATATTACATATATGAATCATTTCTACTTGGTAGGTACATCAAAGATATTTATTTTATATATGAATGTATAAAGTTATATATACATATGGTTTTATGATTAATCATTTGTAAGATTAATCAATGCATATATCAACTCCATTAATCATAATAGATAAAATCCAAGAAAACAGAAGGATAGCGATTAATTTTCAATAATTGAAATAAAAAAATTGATCCAAAATAAACTTTCCGAATTAATATAATAAAACAATTTACCTAGTCTAATAATTTGTTTTTAATGTGTGCAATTTAATTTAATTTTAATTTTAATTTGCAATTTAATTTTAATGTGTGCAATTTTATATGAACTATCTAACCAGTTAAAATAACTAAAGCAAAATAAACCATTGTATTGTGATCGTTATACTCTCGAATGGAGGTTATTCAGATATTTTAATTGTATTCGTAACAAAAAAAGCATTATAATATATAAACTATCAATATTATTGATATAGTGTATGTAGAAAAATTCGATAAGTAATTAAAAAAATAAAAGATTTGATATAAGATAATGAATAATAAAGTTATATATACGAACGAACCGAAATCTTATCGTTATCCTTAATATTGATCCTTTTTAATGCAATTGCAAAGGAGGTAATATATCATTTATGTGGGTATATAAAACTCAATCAAAATACTTCTTTTTTTTTGTGTAATATCAAAATATTGAAATATTCTTTAAAAATTAAATCCCTTTAACATTTAATACAATATTTATAATTTTGTATTATTTTATGTATATAGAGATATATTTTTGAAATCTCTTTATGCTTTTATTTTGTATATATGTTTTTATATTTATTAATTATTATATATTTATATATATAAATAATAATTAATTTAATTATATTTTTGAAATTTTATATTTACTTTATTCATATCTTATAAAAGTATATATAAGGATTTTCATATGAAAATTCTAAATTATAATACGACTTAATTACGACGCAATATATACATAATAACAACGAATAGGTAAATGTGTATCGTATATATATTTATACATATATGTAAATGACAAAGGAAAATTCAACGTATTGCGAACGTTATATAGTATAAATAAATAATCAATTTTGATTATTAAAATATTTTCTATACTATGAAACAATTTTTAAGGAAATATTTTTATTAATTTTATTATGTAAAATATCTGCGATTATATATTTTTTAATTATATTTGGGCGTATATACAAAAAAGTAAATCGCTGCATATATAAAAATTTGTTTATATATTAAAAGAAAATTATTAACATAAAACATTTTTAGAAAAATACTAAATTCTGGAATTTAAGCCAAAAAATATAATAAATTTGGATAAATAAACTTTTAAAATTTGATGAGAAATTCGTTAACGATTGATTATTTATTCACGAGTTTTTTTAAAGGAAAATATATTGAATTCAATAAAATAAATAAATAAATTAACGCTCCAAATTCATTGATTGTTAAGTTTAGATAAATTAAAAAAATGATAAAAAAAACACTTACACAATAAGTGAAGAATTGTATTACAAATGAATTTATGAATGACTTATGAAGTTATATTGCTGACGACAGTTGTAAAGTAATATTTATAAAATATATGAACATTTTATATTCAATAAGTCATATAAAGTTCTACTAAAAACAAATATATCTATTACATAAAATAAAATGTATTTATACTAAGAAATACATTTGTTGGGAAATATCTCAAAAAATGTTGTTATAAAAAATCCCAATTAATGTGTAAATAATAAATAAATTTCAATATTTCCTTTATTATAATTTAGAGATGTGTGTCAATATATAATAATAAGATGATAAATCATCATAAAATAAACATGCTTTTATTATATAGATCTCTGTTAATTATTTTTTGATCAAATATCCATTTTGTACGGGATTATTATATATATATAAATATGCGTAAGATAAATAATAATATATAATTGTATATTGAATTTACCTAATTCACCGGGAAATTCTTGTTGTGCTTCTAATACTAAACGTTCGGTCCACCATAGATCATGTTGTGTTCCTGGTGGTGAACTACTTGAACTGCTACTGGGGGGCTCCAACATGCCCCCCTTATTGTATACAGACAGGCCGCCCCAATCGGAAGCACTGCTGTTATGTGAATATACTGCCGTCGTTCCCGTAGGCAGATGCATTCGATTACAATTACGCGGCGCTATTTTGATGCCTTTTTTTTAATCAATTTATTAAACAAACAAATAAATAATAAAATACAACTTTTTATTTTGGCAAAATTATAATCGTGTCCGCACTCATAAAAATGTTGTATATATTCGCATATATATACAAAATAAACACACAAAAAAAAAACAGAAATAATTTATATATTATATATTTTTATGTACAATAAAAATTTTTTAATAAAATTTTAATTAAAATCACAACAAAAAGTAGAAACAAATTTAATCAACAATGCTCGCGCCCGCACTTATTATTATAATATATTTATATATTTTTTTTTTGGTTTATTTTAAAAAAAAATCTACTATAATCAAAACTATATAAAATGATTTAATTTATCAATTTGTAATAAAACTAAATTATGTTATATTTTATTTTTTCAATGTAAATATTATGATTCTTGCGTAAAATGATTATGTTTATTATATGATTCTTTTTTTTTGTAGTTATGATATGACGAATTGCAAGTTGTCCATTAATAATCACCAGTTTTCTTCATCAGTTATATTTCTATGTAATCGCGTGAAAATTTCTTAAAATTAACAAAACTCTTTTTTTTTTTTATTATTTTTGGGAAATCCCAAATAACCAACTCATTCATAAAAATCTTTTCTTTTACTATGCTTTATATTAAAATAAAAAACAATAAATACATTTTTTATAATTATTACATTGAGTAATTTCTGGTTTTCGCTTTTTATTTGTATATATGTATATTTAACCGTTCAACATAATTTAGTATGAGTAATGATTTCACATACAAAAAAATATAAATAAAGTTAAGTTTATTTATATACATAAATTAATTGTATATGTGATTTGTTGTTTATATTATTTATTTATTTTTTTTTTGGTACATATATGATTTTGATAAATAAAAGTTATGGTGATAAAAACAGCATCATAACAAAATAAAATAAAATATGTATTTTTTAATTTGTTGATAAACACACTTCAAAATTAAAAAAAAAAAACAAAACAAATTGTACCTTTTATATATTAAATAATTTTAGAAAACAAAAAAATCTAATGTACAATTTTTTTTCTCATTTAAGTTTAACTTTATATATTTATTTAATAAAATATACAATCACTTTAAATTCTTAGAATTTTAATTTAACACATTTTTCAATTCACTCAAATTGCTGTATACAAAAAAGTTATTGCCATAAATAAGTTTTGGTTTTTTTCATTGAATTCAATTCTTATATGAAAATAATAGTAAACATGAAAACAATCAATTTTGTTGCACAAAAAATCTTTATACACATTTATTTATACTATAATATCTGAATCTTAACCAAATCAGAGTTAACCCAGAAAAAAAAACATTAATTAATTTATATTTTATAATATATATAATTGTATACAACAGGTGTTAACTCGTATCGTTCATAACTATGACTGTTCTAAATGAATGGATTGTATTTTACGTTGAGTGTGCTTTTTTTTTTTTTGGTAAACTTTTTTCATTCATTATTCATCATCGTCATATATAAAAAATATTTGTATATTGTATATATGCATATATCCATATAGTCTGTGTATACATTTAAAAAGTTAAAATACATATCGTATATATGAGTTGATTGAGTCGCAATGTGTTACTGGAAACGCTATTTCACTACACATGAATAGATTGTATAATATATGTAAAACAATTGTATATAGATTATGGAATGGCAATATTTATATTGAATTTATAATGTCACAAAAAGGTATATGAATTATATATTCTGATTTTTTCTTCATATATAATGTTTATGAGTATATTATCGTATATCAAATGAATTATGTATAGAAAATCAAATCTATATATGGCAGTATATATTAAAAAAAACTTTTTTTACCTGTGAGAGATTCAGATTTGTATATTCAGGTATTTTATTATAATTATGAGAGTAAAACTCAGGTATATTCATATATACTATATCAAAACCTAGCGCAGCATCCACAATAAAATTACTCACTCACTGTATTCTCATATGGATGGACCAATATTTATATACATATAGCATATCTCTTATACAGCCTCCGTTTATCGTTTGATCTGTTAGTGCTTATTTGCATCAAATGTATATCATTATTAATATTATATTTAGGTTTGTTCAAATGAAGCTTTTTTTTATAACATATCAAATATGATATTTTGTATTTCTTCTTATTGTAATTCGTGAATTATTTGTACTGAAACAAAACCTATATATATATATATATTTAAATATTTATTTTTATTATATTCAAAAAGCCATTGTGTTAAAGGAAAAAAAAATATAAAAAAACAATGATAATACATACAAAAATAAAAAAAGAGGTGGAATTCACATTTATTGGAAATTCAAATGGATTTCAAAGAATTGTAGGAGGATATGTTTCTATATAAATATATCTCATCATTTATACGATTTGTGTGTTGTTTTTTTTTTTTGCGATATACACATTTTAGATAAAATATTTTAGATGTTTATTTTACGAATCAATCGATTACTAATATTGACATTTTTCTATTATTTATATGAATGAGCAAATATAAATTTGAAGATATTATATTGGATTCAATTGTAATTAACGAAACGATGTATTCTATAATGAAAATTATTGTTAAACCTGATATATTGCGGTATGCACATTATGCCATGGTTTTTAGTTTAATTGAAAATTATTAATTATGGAAACATTTTGAATATCTTTAAGAATTAACACAATTCCGAGGACTGATTTTATGTATAGAATTTCGAATTTAAATGCTGATAAAAGTTGGTGATTGTGGATCCTATTAAAAATATGCTATTTTTTCTGTTATATTCGAATCCGAGTTATACCTACTCACCCATTTTTCTTTATGAAACCATAATAACAAAATAAGGTTGTTGCCAGAAGCTAAAACAAATCGTCGGTATTTATTAAATAAGTTTTTTTTTTGATATAATGTTATACTATATTTTGGTATAGAATCTTTTCTGTCATTTTCTGTGTATTTTAGTTAACTAAACTGTTGCTTGTATATTATTGTTATATTTCATATATACAACCGAAAACACATGTGATGAGGTTTTCATGTAATCGCATAATTCTTATTACACCTTATAAATTCATCATATATCATATATAGCATATATTACATTTATATATCCACCACTATGTTTACATAAAAAAAAAACCACTATTACCACCCCAACCAAACCACTGAAAATCATAGTGTGGTTAATTGGAAAAGTTCTGTATTTTAAGATATTTGTATACATAATATATGTATAATATATGTAATTATTGTAATTATTATATATGAGAAATTTGTTGATGATGAATTATCAGTGATCCAAATAGATGTTATTAATACATATGTATATAGCTTAAAATGTATCGCAAGATTTCTTTTTTTTATATACAGCACAGATGTTATGAATATTTCTATGTCTAACAAATATACGAAATGTAAATATTTTCGCCCTTTTGCTAATTTTGCTCTTTTTGTCCCGCAGTCTATAAAGAAAACAGAAAATAGATGAAGAAATAATGTTTTTTTTGTTATGAGTTACATATTTTTCCCATGCGAGTGTGGTCATATCGAAAAATCATTATAAGATAAAGAGATAAAAAAAAATAATTATGATACTGTTTTAATCTATGATAAAAACCTCAATTTATTGATACATTTAAAAAGATTCTATATCGATTTCAAATGAATATATATAATCATTTATGGTTGCGTTTTACCAGTTATATATAGTAATTGAATAAATTCACCCTATCTGTATTTTAACTTTTATTTTTAACATATAAATATTTAATATATATTTGCGTTTATAAATGAAATTCAGATACTTGTTTTTTATTTGCTAATAAAGTAATAACACTATAACATTTCTATTTCAAAATCAAACATAATTTATTTATGAAACAGCGTCCGTCAGTCGTTTCGTGCGATAGTTTAACTCTATACATATATGCATATAATATAATAAACAATGCAAAATTGAACGTAAAATATATTTTCAATAACTGCTGAAATAATTATATTTGGATACATGTATATGAATGATGTATGGTAAATTTCACATACAATAAAAATATGAATATTAAAAATGCATAAAATATATAAATAATGAAATGTATCCTTTTATATATTATTATAAAATGGTATTATATGAGCTTATATATATATCAATTGCATTTACACATCAATAGTTATTGCATATATATATGTATATATATTAATTAAAGGTGCGGAAAAATACTTAAAATAAATTATTTACAAATAAATATTAAAAAAATAAAATAAAATATGGTATATTGAATAAATATTTTATAATATATTTTTTTTATGTATGATATTTCTATATATGAAAATAAATATTTTCATGCCAATAATAAAATAAAAAGTTATTGTAACATCCCATTATAGATATATGTATTGCATATATACAGAGGTACGTATATTTTATCATTATATGTGCAAACAAATATAAAATATGATATTACATATATAAATTTTTACAATTTATATAATAATAATAATAATAACTATACTTATTAAGGTAGATCCAATACGACATGTGTTACCATTTCCATTCACCACCTCTATCTATATATAAACATATATATCTGAATGTATGTTATTAAAATTATTATTATTATTTTATGATTATCATTATATATTATTTATATATCATAAACAAGTACACAATATAATGTTAAAATATACACCTATATATATTGTTTTTCTTTTTGTTGCAAAATTCAATATTTAATTTGTGTTTTTTTTTTTAAATCATAAAATGTTTATCTGCAATATTGTTGTTTTTTTACAAAAAAAAATACTGCGATGCTCTCAAAATTTTATATAATATTCTGATCTGTATATATTAGAAATATGGTTTTTTAAACATTTTGTTGATACCTACAAAGGATATAATATTTATGTATTATTCTATTTAACCCGTAGAAAAATTGAAATTGATGTTGTTTTTATATACATATTTATTTATCATTTAAAACTTTCATATATACATACACTGTATATATTTGTTATACATTATCCATGAAATTATGTATTGTTTAAAGATAATATAACCAGGTTTATATTCGAGTTCATAAATATATTGTATTATAGATATACATAATTTTACTAAAGGTAAAAATAGTATATTATTCCATGAATCGCATGTATATATAAATATATATATATAAATACATATAATGTGTTTTGTGGTTTTCAAACAAATATATACAATTTTACCCATATATAAATATTATTGCTTTTCATTTTCGCTTTGAAAATGCAATTTTTTTTTTTTGCTTCCATTTTCATATAAATTTGAATTGTATATATATATATATATATATATATATATATATGATATATGTGAATATATCTGCATGAATGTATTGATATAATATTATATTATATATATATGATTGGATACCTGCGTATATTTATATGGTATAAAATATACACTACTCAAAATATTTAAATAATCATTTTACAATATACAATATTTTCTATAAACGGAATAAATTTCAATGGAAATATTTATGTAGAAATAGATTTTATGAAGAAATCGCTTGAAATAACACTATCTTTAACCTCATCCGATAATTGAATTTCAAGAAAATGTTTGTATTAGAGTAACTTTTAGGAACGACAGTTTTAGTAAATTATATATATATACTGCGATTATCATTTTCGTCCTTAAACGTGAATCTCTTATTTTCCTTATTTGATCACAACCCGCCAGGATGAGTGCTCTGCTGGATTACATATATATCAAAATTGGATATACATTTATATAGTCGAGTTACAGTATTAAATATATGGACAAAAATTGATCCTCAAATTCGGTTGGGTAAGGTACAAATTCATAAAAAAAAAGTTATATATGGTAATATACATTTATCTCGTATATTATTTATTATAATATTGGTTTTTGTACGAAAATATATTTAATTATATCGACAACTTTTATTACAATATTTTTTTATATATATTTATATTTAATATTTATTTTTTTTAGACAATACTTATTTTCCCTATATACACACACACAAACACAATTCATTCGATTTCATTCATAACAGACATTTGATTGTTATATATACATATATCTGATGTTTGATGTACATTTTCCATATATTATTTATATAACATATATATTTATAAGTTATAACATATTCTTCGTATATATTGATAATGAATATTTCTTTATTGTATATATAATATAAATTAAGTTATTTTGCATAACAAAATAAAATATATATAGGTAAAATTATTTTTCTCGATAATATTATGGTATAATTCTTAGAAATATGTTCTTATAATATTTATATATAGAGTATAGACCATTTAATTACGATTAAATTGTTATACATATTGATATAATTCTTGAGAAAAAGATAATCATAGATATATATATAATTACAAAATAAACATATATCGATATAAACTACTCGATGTAAATAGGGAATCATTTTATATATACAACACATAATCGTATATTGTTTTATATAATTTATATTTAAATGAAATTCAAAAAAGAATGTAAATAAAGTTATGTGTATTGAATTTATATTGAATGATATAACTAAAATATAATCACTATATATAATACTATTATCATACTAAATCACGCACGAGACACATTGTCATTATATTTTTTATTTGATAAATAATTAAAAGAGATAATTTTTTCGTGACAGGACAATAATAATATACATATTATGAAATGGTTATATGGGTATTATATATTTAATTATGTTTAGACTTGAGGTACATATTTAATAGTATATATTTCGTTTTTATATACATAGTGAGGAAACTCCGGAAAAATGTTTTACCCTCTACCCCCTCCCCTGAAAATGAAAATATTTTACGCTGGTTTCTTTATACAAAACAAAAAACGTAATTCTTTGTGCAATTACTGTTAGAAAATTATAAGAAAAATGTACAAAATTCATCAAGAGTTAAAAAAAATACCTTTTAATTTTTGCTATTATTGGATTTTTACAAAAATACAAAATATTGCTTGCACACAAACAAACAAAATTCCTGTAAACAAATTCGCATTAAAACCACTTTAACCACCTATAAATATTCGACAATCCCAATGAATGAATGAATAACTAAATAAAACTATTTAAAAAGGATAAACTTAAATCTCAAACAGTTCATTTTAAAGTGTATTAAAATTTTTTCAAAGAATTTTTCCAATGTTAATGATTTATTATAAATGTATATTCTATTTCTATATCTGAATAAATATTCGAATTAATCGTGGTAATGATTTTTTCTTAAATATTCTGATTTAAAATGTATAATCATTTCATATATTATCATAAAAGCTCTATATAACTCAAATAACTCATATATAACTTACAACGTTAAATTTTAAAATGTATATATTACCTGGTATAATAAAATAATCAATAAAAAAGCTATATGTAACTTCATATAAAAAAAAACAAAACGAGTATTCTAGTTGTTATTGGAATATATACGCCGATGAGAGAAACCTATATACAATTGAATGGTAAATATATATACATAAAATCTACTTCTGCAATAAAAAAAAGGCGTTTTCTTCCATTCCATAAATTTAATATTCCCATGAGGATATTGCATTCATAATAATGCATATATATATATTAAACATTTGTTATCCATCATATGCACCTAACAGATTTATTTACCATGTACATTAATATACAAAGGTGATTTTAAATAATATAAAATATGGGATGTTACAAAGAAATTTTCCTACCAATATCAGTTATTCATACATATAGATATATAAATATATACGATTATCCCCGCCTTGGTTTCATATATATATCTATATATTTTTTGCATCGGAAAACAATAAAAAAAAGAAAATTAAAATATAGATAAAATTTACATATAATGAATTTTATACAATATTTACCATACCTATGTATTTTTGTAAATATTGTATAATGTATGTATATGAATATTGAATAATAGTGGGATAAAAGATTAAAGTATAATATATGTAATTTGTAAATCAAAAGAAAATTATATTATGCTGAATGTTCAATTCGTTTTGTTCATTGATATTCATTTGTTTGTTGCCATCATTTAGAAATGGCAGATGTACATCATATATCGGTAATAACTTATATATAAGAATAATAATACAATTTAATGGTAAACAGTACAAAAAAAAAGGTAAATATATATAATATTTTTCATATATATGCAATTATGCATAGTTGCAGTTTATTAATAATTTTTGTATAATGTTTAACCTGTTTTTATATATAAAATATGTTGATTCAAATTCAAGAGTTTGTTTAGTCTTAAAAAAAAACGATATTAGTTAATTTTGTATACGCAAATTATATTCTTTTTCAATCCAAAACCTAGTTGAATTTATTTTTTCACGCACGTATTATATAAATTTTCGATACAAATTTGGTATAATATGTAAAATTTATAAATAAATAACAGGTGAAAATGTTTAAATTAAAATTTACTATTGATTATCTGATTGTATTTATACGTAAAGATCTTGCGGTTAAATACTTAAAAATTTTTGCGAAATTATACGTTGAATTTAAACGAGATAATTTTTTTTAATGCTGTTAAAATATTATTGGTTTTTATAGTAAACTTTTTAGATTTTGTATAGTTTCAGCAATTCGTATAAATACAAATTTTGTATTCATTATTATAATATGTAAGTAAACGTATAATATCATATGATATTCACAAATGTTTCTACCTTTTTCAATATCCTTGTCTGTAATTTATCCTTTTCTAATATCTCCAGTGTCCAATATATACTACCGCAATTCCATTAGCAACAACATTTTTACGAAAATATACTACACAATCAAAAAATCATTTCATAACCATCCAGAATTTCGATACTCAAATGATTTCTTTTTTTTTTGATTACATAGTATTATTTTAAAGAAACTAGAAATGTTTGTTTACCTTTAAGCTCAAATCATTTTAAAACATATTCTCAATTTCTCACAAGATTTCCTGCAAGTTACATTATATAAAAGTATCCTTTACAAAATAATATGTCATAATTTCGCAATATGTCCAATAACGTATAAAGACTCGCAATATTTAATTGAAACTCAATACAAACAAATTAAATGTCATCTTAAAGAAATATCTACAATAATATTATAAAAATTACGGCATTATATTACATTTAATAAAATACATATATAAATTTAATTGAATGTGATAAAAAAAAAACTTTTTTATTTATTAATAGAAATTATAAAAAGATATAGAGACCTCAACGCCTGAATAAAAAAAAACCATGTGAACATTATTGGTTTCTCTATATTTATATATATATATGTTAACTAAAGAATCCGGTATCAAAACCACATATAAAACCGATATATATAATTAAAAATATAATATATAAAAATAAATATAAAACATAAATAAAATTAAAATAAAAAAATGGTATAGCCATTGATGTCAGATTCACGATTTTATAGTCCACTGAAAATCATATTATGTTTTTAATTCCCGGTTTGGAACAATATTTCGACAATATAGAGGTTTTGCGATTCTATCAGATTGATTCAACTTTAAGAGTAGCGAGGCTCTTCATATAGAAAACTAATGAATAAACTATAGTAAATTATCACAATAATGTAGTTCAAAATTTCAGATGATTGAATATCGCATAAAAGTGATACTATATAGTGACCCACTTAAAGTTGAAGTAAAATTTAAGACCCATTACAATTACTTAAAAACTTCAATGAATGGCTCAACGTAACCCATCTTACACTATTTATAAAAAAAAAACGTATATTTGTAAATATTTTTATTATTTTTAATTATAATAACATTAATATAATAAACACGTGTCTTATCATTTATTTATATGGTCTTTAAATGTGATAATATAATAATAATAAAAAATACAAAAGTAATATTAAAAAAAACAGCAACTTTCTTATTTTTATCACAAAAACTTTAATGTGAAAATGTTTTTAATAATTAAATGAAAATATTTATTTTATTTTATGTAAATTTATACTTTTATATTTACAAATAATACACAAAACACTCAACATAAGATTCATTATCATTAAATACAAACAAATAATAATGTTGTATTGTAAATTCTGTTTGGTTATGATGTGTTTATTTTATGGTATATATTAATTTAAAATTATATTCGTTTGTCCTCCATCCTATTTTATACATTGTTTTGTGGGAATTATGATAAGCTGATTAAAAATATAAATACCGTAGTCGTGTATTTATACGATGATATATATATATATGTTATGTATATATTTTCGTTTATTATCGTATGCATATTTCACATAACGTACGATCTATGAATGTGAATAAATTTCATGAATTTACATGATTTTTGTGTTTAACATTACCGGAAATAATACTTTTTTTTAATTATTTAATTTATATATTATGTTTGTATTTATTTAACATCCACTCTGGATATTTAGTGTTTGATATAAAATGTTACCAATAAAAACTATGTTGACCGGACCAAGTCAAAGTTCTCTTTTGATTTGTTCTTACCTGCTTTTTACTTACTTACAATTTATTAATGGTTCATAAACAGAAGATCGTCAATGTTATGAATCATTTATTTATATTTATTTTATTTCATTTGCTGAAAATGTATGCTTATATTTTTGTATAAAAAGCAGAAAAATCATTGATTATCTGAAATACAAGTGTTTTAACAACAGAATAGAATGGTATTATTATAAAGTGTATATTTTCGGCCAATACATTTCTCCATACTAAAACGAGGCTATAAGGAATATAGGTTATTAAGGAAGAAATTAATCACAACAGATTTTCAATAGGTTTAATAAATAAATAAAAAACATTTTAAATTTTTTTTTATTTAATGATATACATATTTCTTTTAATAATCTCTATTCACTCTTTACATATAATACATATTTGTTTTTTTTATATATACGCAATGAATACACTCACAAAATTACAATTAAAAAATACAAATCAATTTTAATTGAAACAAAATTAATAATTATGTTATCAAACAAAAAAAAACCAGAACATCAAACACAAAAATAAATGATCATCATACACACATTCCGTGTGATTATTTGCAAAATATTATAAAAAAAATCAAAATCATATTAATATAACACAAAATATTCATTTATCATTCGGATTCATCTCCATCGTAACTCATATACTTATGTGCATTCAATCATTATATAAAATAAAGCATATATCATACATAAAATTCAGTCACAATTATTAAAAAAAAACTATTTATTTCTCTGTAAATCTGCAAAACCTATATTATTATTTGTATAAATTATTTTCATATCAACTCCATATAGTAGTATAGAGAAAAAATGATATGGAGGAAATTTAAATTAAACCATGCTCTATAGAATTAATAATAACCTCTAATATTACTACTACTGCTGTTGATTGGCCGAAACTATAACCCAATTTTCATTATTCGGTATACCTGATCGTATAATTTCTAATTGACGTTTTAAATTTGCTTGTAATTGTAAAAGACCTTCCTGTAAATGTACATATGAAAAACAAAAATGTATTAATAAAAGGTTCAATTCATCATCATCTTTATCTTAATTAAGCACAATATATCGGCAAAAAAAAAATATATTTATATAATGTTTTATTTTTAAATTACTTTTTCTTGTAATTTCATAAAAAATTCTAATTTTTCACTTCTTTGTTTTGGATCCATATTTTCTAATAGTTCTTGTTTATGTTTTCTTACATATGCTAAATCCGTTTGTATCTAAAAATATTAATTGATAAATTAAAATTTAAACATAAAATTTTAACAATAATAAATATAATAATCCATACACATACTTTTAAAAATTCTTCAGCCGTTTGTTTATGCTCTTCAAATATTTGTAGAGATAGTCGATTATTTGGATCCGGTGATGGTGGTCGTAAATGTGGTTCTAACATTAAATGTATCGAATTTATGTCTAATCCCGATTCATTATCTAAATGATCTTGTGGAGGTTTAAAAGGTGTTGCGGTTGTTGATGTTGTGGTTGTTGTTGAAGATGATGATTCTTGTGGAGGTATCGGTCTTGTTTCAGCTACTGTTATTTTATCTCCTTGACTATTCGCTATTTTTTTCATATAAAATAAATAAGCGGAATAAAATGATCAATTTTTTTCCTTCGATTATTTAAAATATAACTTATACAATATATATTCATTATTATTAATCATGTTAATTCAGATAAGAAGAATATATTTTTCAGTACAATAAGATAATCTGTATTGGGATTTTTATTGTATATATACAGTTAAGGAAAACATTTATTTTTATCAAACATAAAACTTATTCTTATTTTATTCAAAATTGAAATAAATTATAATGTAACTTTAAAACTTGTCGTTTAATAAAGCAAAATAAATTCCAAATCGATTAAAAATCATTCTAAATTTGATCATTCACACGAATGCAAATAATATGATCTAATAATAACTCGAGTCAAAAAAAATTAAATTAAGAAAAAAAAAACTTCTTTACATTGACCTAAATTTATATAAAATATAAAATTCATTATTTAACATATTTAGCTTAATACAATTTAGCTTAAGAAGACGCTTAAGAAGTTTTATAACAAAAAGTATTAATGAAAAATGAAACCAAAAAATGCATACTATAAATTATCCAACAATATCGATATTTTTCACTATTATTGGTCATTATTGATGATGTTGAATTTTCTATTGATGTGTCACACATTTTTTTCATCTATTATTATATTTTTAATTCTAAATTCTATATATATATATATATATATATAATATGTGTATATAATAATTTAAGAAAAAAAATTAACACTGTATTTTTACAACAATTAATTTTAAATGTAAAATCTCAATTATAAAGTATATTATTTATGCATTTTTTTTCTTTGTTATTTTGAGAAGAACACCAACAAATTTGTTTTATATAAACTCATTGCATTTTTTATTGTTGATTTGTGTATATTGTATGTGTATGTTGATTTCACTTTATAGATTTTTAATATATATTCATAATATAGTAAATGTAGCCAAAAAGCAATTTTTTATGTTTCAAATAAAAATAAAATTATATTATTTTATATTCAAGGATTGCGATTATTATTAAAATAATAATATTTTATTGTACTCTTGTGTATATAAATTTTAATTATATTTGTGTATACGTCAAACTCAAAAACCACAATTTTATTATTATTAAAATAAAAAAAAACTGTATGTACTCGCAATTATTAATAAATATATTCGAATATGTAAACGAAAAAAAAATGAATAAATTTATAAATATTAATAAACAATCAAAAAAATATCACACAAATCGATACTGACACTAAATTTTATAATATATATAGAATATAATTTTCATAAAAACGAATTTTCAATTTTTTTTTTTTTTATAAGCATGAGGAGATCTATTTATTTATTTATTGTTTCTTAAACATATACACATAAAATAATAATTTAATGAATTAAATTTTTGTGTTGACACACTTTTTTTTATACAAATGTTAATTATATATGTATATAATTTGTTTGATTGACATATAAATAAAATATAGAGATATTAATCAATATATTTAAATAAAACAAAAATTAAAAATTATTATACATTCAATATTAAATATTTTATTATGTATACGCACAATTAATTTTTTCTTTTTGAATTATTATTATTAATTCGGAATATCCTTCCTGTTATAATGTAATTAACGTACTATTGATATAGTTTTTAAAATAATTTTTTGGTCGAGATGAATTTTCCTACATCATCTTAAAAACGAAACGAAAATATATAAAACGTTGATGTGTATATGTATGTTGGAAAAATAAACCACAAAACATATACATATTGCGGAAAATTTATCATCAAGAAAATGATTTTCTTTATAAAAAAAAATACCTATATACATATGTTGTACAATAATAATAATAATACAAATTTTAAGCAATACATTTAATTTTCTTTATTTTGTGAAAATGTATACGTATTTTTAATAAACTGTTTGTTTGAATGTTTTAAAATTGAATCGAATGCATTGTAAAAATTAAATATATAAAAAATTGTATGTTTGTTTTTTAAGATCTGTTATATAAATGTTTTTTTTTGAATTGCTATAATACAATTTTCGTATATTTTCTTTTACAAATTTTCAATAATTTTGAGTTTTTTTTTTCATTTTTCTTATTCATATATATGTGTATATGTGTATTTAATATCTCACATATTAACAAAATAATGAAATGAAAACGTGAAAGAAAATTTGTTTGATCATTGATTTATTGTATATATAGTTATATAGCCGCGTGATGATCATATTGTGTATAGCCATAAACATTACACATAACGATATGAGTAATACATCGCGCTTATGTGTTACGTCGTGAAGTGGTTTTTGAATTTTCGTATTTTTTTACTTATATCGTACAATTTCTTTGGCGCAGAAATCACGTATATATTTTTTTTTGTTGCACCATTTAATTTTAATTAAATACAAAGATAATATTTAATCGAACAAATTGGTAAAAATCGTTTTATTGTTATATTTTAGTTCGTATAAGCAGTGTAAGAAATGAAGCAAAGGATAAAAAAAGACCATGAACATTTTTTATTCTATGTATGCTTTTGGGTTTTTCAGATTTTCATTAAAATCTATATATACGATTCTTTTATGAATATTGATTCAAATATTCCCATTCTAGAAATTAATCTATTTTTGATGAAAAATTTCCCTAAATATTCAAGCAAAACCGTACGTCCAATTAAATTTGATTTAATAACAAATTTAAAGGTTTCCAAATTACAACAAAAAAAAACATTTCTTCTGCAATATTACAAATTTTTTACGAATGTTTTTATTTAATAAATAAATTTTCGTAATGACAAATAAAAATTAACGCTTTATTTTGCATTAATCATTTGTCTCATTTAAAATGTTAATATTCCATTTGTGTTTTACACATCAACATTTCAATCGAACACGATCGATGCGACGTATAAAACAATTTTTAAAAAAAAATTTGGAATAGATTATAATGTTTTAAAACTGTTTTCATTCACTTTCATTCCATTTAATAAATACTTTAATTAGAATTTCATTTTTCATCTCTTTATACCGGTAAAAGTAAAGATGAAAATAAAATACCAAAATCATGTTATTTATATTAACGATACGATTTAAGTTGTATAATTCAGGCATTTTCGAAATATATAGAAATATTTCATTTTATTATATCCATCAGTATTATAATATATCAGCATAAACATTTTTTGGTAAAAATAAATAAATAATTAATAAAGAAAAATATACCAATAATGATCAAAAGAAAAAAAATAACTTTTATAATTTGTGTTCATTCAAATTAATACTTTAAACTAAAATTAATTAATTCATATGTTTTTTTTTTGTTTGTTTATTATAAATATATATATTAACATATTTTTCATATGACTAATTTTTTTTTTTTTAATAAAATATATATCATATATTTAAATTTTAAATTTATACTAGAGACCTCCTCTGCTATGTATATTATAATTAAGAGCTCAATTTTTGACACATTTTTTTTGGCTATTTTATTTTAATAATCTGTTTACCACATTGTCTAACATTCATACAATAGTTTTTCTTATATTTTCTCGAAAAAAAAAATATAAAATAAACTATTATGAGATGACTAATATATGAAGATATATTTTCTAAAATATTAAATATAATAAAAAAATAAGAATACTTTTCAGTATAAATATAACCTAAATTTAATTAAAATGAAAAATGTGTGAGCGCGTGCCATATATACATTTTTTGAATGTATTTCCCTATATATAAATGAATTTTCATGATGTGAAAATAATATTATTGCTTTATTATTGCTTTTTTTCATTTTATTATATATTATATTATAATATTACAATAATGGTGAGGTCAAGAATCGGTCAATGATCAATATTTTTATTTATTTTTCCATTGCAAAATTATATTATTATATCTACGGGTTGAGTGAGTGCTTTTTTAAATTCACACGAAAAAAATATCCAAAGAAAATTCTTCATAATTTTCCTCTATATATAATAATATAAAATAATAATAAATAACCTTGGTATATAGAATTTTTATTTCATATAGGAAAAATTATTTTTTTAAAAGATTCTTTTTTTCATTTGCGAAAATATTATTTTGTGAAATGTGATAAACAATTAATTTATATTTATGGTTTTTAATTTAAAAAATAAAAATGTTATTTTTTTTTTTCATTTTTGATTCAGTTGAGATTTATTTAGAAAATAAGAAAAATTTCAAAATAGAAAATTTTCTTTTAACAAAAAAAAAATATTAGTATGTAACGAAAGATAAACAAATATTCTCATCATATATATAATTTAAATTAGATAAATATTTCTATATATACAATATAGATAGAGAATTATTCTTCTTTTTTATTAACGTTTCTTTTGATGAGATAACGCATTACCATGATTTTTTTTTGTTAAATAGAATTTTGTTTTTCTTTTTCTGGCTCTATAGGATGAAAAGTCAACAAACGTTTATTTTAATTTCCTTTTCATAAATCAATTTAAATTATATGTCATAAAATAAACAAAAAAAAAATTACTAAATATACGAATGAATTAAAAACAGAATATTAACAATTTAAATTTAGACAAATTATAATGTCATTTTGAAAAAAAAAATAAATAAACGTCGTCAACGCACATATAAAATCTTTTTATTTATAATTATAGAGATTAGCCGGTTTTTCTTTTGACCATTATTATTATTATTTTTATTCACATTATAGTTGTTGCATTACCTTGAAATTTATTATTAATATTAAAATTAAAAAAAAAAACAAATATAAAAACAAATAGGAAAAAATTCATTTAAATTAGGTTAATTCTTTAAATAAGTAATCCCAAAAATAAAATTAATGTCCCTCGTGCATCTATAAATTGTATTTATAGAAATGGATTCTTAAAAGTATATAAATTTTATATAAAAAAGAAAATAAGTTTCAGAAAAAACATTAAAATGAGTTTAATCAAAAAATGAATCAACTTCTGATGGAAAAAGAGCACAAACTGATTTAATCAAAACTATATGTGATATTTATATGAAAACTGAGAATTAAACATTTTTATAACTTGAAATTCAATGGTCAACATCATTTATAATACCTGTAATATCAGGTATCATTGAAATTCAATATATAGGATCTCTAATCAAACTTTTGATATTATTTTTTAAGTTAAATTTCCATAAATCATACAGATTGCCTATATATTATAACCAAAAAACTATGCTCATAAGATTTTTCGATAACATCCGGTTGAATATATAATTAAATTCAATAAAATAAAATGTATTTGTAAAAAATAAAAATAAAAATAATATTAACATAAATTATAAAATTTATGTTTGCTCATCATGAGGAATAATCCATTACTTATATTTTCATCCATCAGATTTTTTTATTACAAAATATTTTATGATCCTATTTTTGGTATACAAAATATTTCCTATATACATCCTCTGTTATCATGTAATTTCGAGATTTTCATACTGTAGTCAACCCCAGAGTTGGATTTTAATCTTATTATTGGAATTTTTTTTAATATCCTTAAGTTTAAGTTATAATTTAAAAAATGTTATCACTTCCGAATTGAATAATAATGATTAATACTATTTTGTTAAATCATTTAATTTTTTTTTTGATCGCCCTATTTTAAATCAGTATTAATAAATTACAAAATTTAACATATATATGAATAATAAACTTTATGATACATCGAATAATTAAATATATATATTTATAAATAAAAGGAAAATCTATTTATGACTGCGTATGATTCATTCATATTATTGTTTATTTTAAAAGTTAAGAAAATTAAATCAGTCGTCTATATCTATATATATATATCGTATCCACTATAGACGATTTGACGAATATTCATATAGATAATACAAAACACATTAATTGCATATATAAAGCATTCAAATAACTATTTTGTACATAAATTGTAAATATATGTTTGTTTTGTATACGCATATAAAAAGTACGACTAATTAAATTTTTGTCTTTATAACAAAATATAAAAAAATATTCATAAATGTACACTATATAACAAAAATATAATTACATCTTGTATGAATTGTTAGATGGTAACAAATCCACGGTGAGAATGTATTTATGATTACGAAATGGGGGGATGCAGTATTATATTTTTGCTATCGTGAAACATAAAGTCCTAAGTATTGCAAATTTAAGTTAACCGCGGATTTTATGTTGTAATGCTAATTTATGAGTTGGAATTAATTTCGTAAAAACTGGAACTTATTGATAATATCGTGAACGACGTGAAATGTATAACAGAAATGCATCAATTGCTAGAAGTTTTCTATTTCCGCAGATCTTTAGGATTAAAATAATTATAAAGTGTGATTACATTTTTTAAATATAGTGTATAATGTAAGTATATATGTACAGTATAAAAGTGTGAAAACATCCATATTGAATCTACATATATACAAAAAAAAAACAAATAATATTATGATTGAAATAAAACCATAAATTTAATTTTCATTTATTTTTTTTTTCCTTAAAATCTAATAATATTTTTAATTATTCTTCGTCGCGTCGTACATCATCGATACAGGATTTTATGTTTTTTTTATAGAAAATTGAATCCCAAATTAACATTAAACTCATAAACTCAAGTAAGTTTTTTTTTAAAACTTTGGAATATAAAATTTTTTTTTTTGGTTTGTTTAAATAAATTTACAAAATATATTTTTATAAAAGTTTTGCTATAAGGTCATAGAGAACCATCCTGTGCGTATAATATATAAGCAAGATCGTATATCTTTATGCAATTCATATATATACGCAGCCATATGGTTGTTTTTGTTTTACATGAAGTTGCGTTGTTGTTATAGCGGTTAAGTTATAATTATGTGATGTGTGAAAATGTATATAGAAAATAAGAAAATACAATATCAACGACGACGACGACGACGAACTATTCATCGTCGATACGATAAATATCCGGAAAATACAATTATAATAAAATTTTCGTTGGCCAACAGAAAACATTATGAAAATGAGTCATCTCAATTGCCATATGTATATAAATGTTTATTTTACTTTTTTTTGTTTTTTTTTTGATTCTTTATATATTTAATGTTTATTTTTTTATAGGTAATTAGCTATATATACAACAGTTGATCATTACATATACAGATGTTGTCGATTACGTTATAAAGATTATGACGATATAAAAAAAATGTTCTATTAAGAATATATCTGTATATATATAATCAAATATATATGACGAAATAATGGTTTAATTAAATTATTTTCTACATATGTCTGATTTAATGACGAGGAAGAGATTTTTCCGATAAAAATAAAAAAGTGAAAAATATTTAAAACTCTTTGAATTAAATCAATTTGATTGTTATGAATATATTTAGATTGTGTTTCTGTTGTGTTTTTGTGTAAAAGCTCTTGAATGCTATAAAGTGTGTGCGTTTGTGGATGTTTATGCGTGACCTAGAGATTATAGATTGAATGATTTTGTAATTCTTTTTGTTATATTACGACATCATTACAATACTTATTATTATTGTTATATACATATACATATCGTGCGCTTTTCTTAATTTATTTTATATGTTTATATTACTCGCATTATTTATTACAATGGAAGAAACATTTTTGTTTTTGATTGTTTATATGCAGATATTAAATTTATATAGAAAATTTTCACAAAATCATGATATTACGAATATATGTGCGTCATACCTTTTGAAATAATAAACACGATGAAACGAAATTTACAATTTTATCTTAAACAAATTTTTACGTAAAAACATAATAAGGTTGTTGTTCGGACGCAGTACATGTATTTTCCTTCATAAATACACTTTTACTTCAGCTAAATAGAAACATGTTAATTCTCTCTTGGTCTATCCACCAATCTGAGCTATTTATTATTAATCGGAATCTATTATATATATTCGTTTGATAAATGATGAATACAATCATTTTTAAGTGTCTGGCAGCGAATACAAAAACCAAATCATGCCTATAAACAAATTAATAATTTTCTTAAAAGAATTCTATTAATTCGTTTTTTTTTGCTCTATCATTTCCCGTGTATATTTGCGTTAATTTAAATGAGTAATTATAAAAGAATCTTATAATAATAAATTTAATATACATATATATATAATCATCTGAAAAAGATTGAATTGATTTATTTTTATTTTCAATTCAAAATTAGATTTTATATAAAATATATTTGTGATATATTGGAACATAAGAAATTCATTAAAATTGTTATATAGAATAAAAATGAAATATTTTGACAATTATATATGTAAAAGACATATCCTATATTTTGAATTGGAAAAAAACATAATCTTCGTAAAACACAAATATGCGTATTTCATGTACAATTACATGTTTTGAAACAAAATCAAAAACATTTATATTTTAAGAAAATAAAATTAATATAATTAATTAAATAATTTACAATGTTGCAATAAACGTCATAAAAAAACATTTATATATAATATTAATAAAATGTAATCAAATGAATTTTAAGTGGTTTTATTAATATTCTTGCTCTTTTATTTTATTACAAATCATAAACGAAAGCACAATATTAATAATAAGAAAGATTTTTATTTTTATGATAACATTTGAATCTATTTTCGAAGAGTTTTTTTTTATTATTGGAAAATTAAATGTTTATTCATCAAGTCATGTATAACTTTTTTTTTATATACGTTCATGAGATTATACGTTGGATTTATTATGTGATGTTATATATTTTATTCGATAAAATAATCCGAAAAGATTGAAAAATATTCCAAATTTTCAAGGGAAACTAATAATTTATAATTAGCTCACTTTACTAATGTTCCCTATAAGAGATTGACTTTAATATATATAGCCGTATAGAAAAAAATTCATTATAGAATAAAATCTATATATACCATAGATCACGGCTTTTAGATACTTACATACAAATTTAATTGTATTTTAAATATATAATGAAATACGTCTATTACTAAAACTGATTTACTATATACCACTGATATTGCAAACAAAATTAGAAAACCCATAAAAATCAAAACATATATAAATAGAGAAATATATATATTTATATGTTATTAGGATTTAAAAGATAATTTATTGCCAAAAATAAAAAAAAAAAAAATAGAATACCATGTATATTATATCAATATCGTGTTGTATATATAAAATCAATTGAAAAATTTCGAACAAACGCACCATGACTCATAACCACGAGATATTTCTTAATTTCGATATAAATATATATCTATATATATTTATAGTTATATTTCTATATATAACAATTAGGGTAGCTCAACATTCTTTTTACATCAATACAGTTTTTCTTAACTGTATAGAGTGGCCGAAATTTTTATTGGAAAAATTATGCAATAAGGGAAATATAAGAAAATAAATAATATATTGGCAAATGTCGATTCTTTAATTATGATGTTTTTGTTTATCTTGAAATGGTTTTGATAATGTTTTTAATTGATTTTTCTAAAAATATCACTTTGAATAAGAAATCGGAAATAAAAAGAAAAATTTGATAGAGAAAATGCGGAAAATGCCGGGATTTTTAAATAAATATATATGAACCATCCTAATACAAACACCATGTTCCATTTATATAAATGTATATAAAATCGTTTTACATATAACATTATTATTATATCTATATGTATACTATATGTATACGATATGTATACGAAGCATATGATATTTTAATTTTTTCTCTGTGCTTTAAAAATCAACTATAATATATTTTCCCAAAAAATTTTCCGATATATACACATATATAAATAATATAATGAAATCTAAATCTAAATCTATATATATATATATATATAATATGATTTTTTTTGGTTGATCATTTAAGCGTTTATGGGTTTTAAATTAATTTCAGAGTTTCAGATTATTATAGTTAAAATACCTATCAATATATATATATAAACAATTTTACTATTAAAATCGGAATGATCATTTTCAAAATTTTTTTGTTAGATAATAAAATTAGATTAATATATAAAAATTTGAGATTAGAATAGAATTTAACGGCGATTTAATTGTGGCGGGTAAATTATTTGATTTATTTTTTAACTTTCCATTTTATTTACAATGTAAATACAGATGTAATTTTTTTTTAATTATTGCCGCAATGGATAATTGATCCATATAAGAAAGGAAAACTTTCAGAAATGTTTTTAATAAAAAACAAATAGATATATCTTGAATATATTTTGTATATTGTACATGGTGCATACATGATAATGAATATTAAAATTTAGGTTTATTATTAATAAATACACATTTTTTATTGTTTAGTTTCAGGAAAATGTAAAAAATATTGCATAGTATGTTCTAAATGTCTATATTCAAAAATTGTTCAAGTATATATATATATATTATATTATTATGATGATGGGTGGTATTAGAGAGAAAAATTATCACATTATTTATAAATTTAAATTTAAATCATTTATAAGTACAATGAACTCTTCATAAAAAATTTAAATATACTATAACTATAAATGTTATTTATATAAATAAATATATATATGTTTTTAAAATAAATTAATGTATATAAATGAATTTATTTTTAGGATAAACGTACGTACATATATTTTATTTCGATGCATCATGATATATATTTTTTTTTTATTTTAAATATTTTTGTTAAGTTAGATCGCTCTTTCGCCCGTTATATAGATATGATAAATGAATATTAAATATGTATACTTTTGTATTTCTAAAATAAAACAAAAAAAAATACATCAATATATAAACGGAATAGAGATTTGAAAATAAAAATACAACAGCAAAAATAACGCGTTGACATCAACTGTAATTCTAATATATATATACATCGTTTGTTTTGAAAAACAAAAATTGTTACAAAATACACTATATTTTTGATTAATATTTTATATATACATTTGTGATTGAAATATACTCTGCGTGCGGGTATATATTCGCTATATTGATATATATTAGTGAAAATGCAAATATTTTACAGAGGCATTTAAATTGATTCTATATACAGGATGTTTTATATATAGTATAGTAAAATTGATTGTGTTAATTCCATATTTTTTTGTTTTGCCTCTGAATTTTCATATATCGCAAATGATAATTTCTTATTTAACCTAAGTATTTTTGTAAAATATATACACTATTTTATAAATAAAACATGTATTGATATATTCTCAATATTTGATCCTTTCCCAATTTCAGGAAATATTGCAGTTTAATTATATATAGATATATTAATCGTTGTATTGTTTTCTAATATTCTATTACTTTATCCTAAACGATTATTATGAATTCGTACAAAATAATGTTAAAAAAAATTATGAATATTGTCAAAAAAGGGAAAAAAAAAATACTTGCAATTTTTATTTCTTAATATACAAATCGTTAAGGATATTCTGTAAAATACTTTATATATAAATAAATTCAGATAAAAAAATAAACGTCAAGTGTATATAAAAATTTAAATAGATATGTTTTTTTTTAAATTAGTATAGAAAAATACATCGAACAGATACAAAATCTAAAAAAAAAACCAACCAATTTTTTTTTTTTAAAATCAGAAATAATCTCTAATATTTTGAAACAATTTTTTGTATTTTTTTTTTTTTATAAAATTTTAAACAAGTGGTATATATTAATTTAGAAAGCAACAAAATTATTATAAAAAAGAAGAAAAAAAAAAGATTCGTTCTTTCTATATGTAAAATTATTTATTTATTTTTTTTTGTTTTTTGAATGTTTGTATACACAAGATCAACGAGACTCAATGGGAATGATTAAATTGTAATTTGCTTTAAGAAAATTTTAGAGTTTTAAGTATCATTTATGGTATCGTATTTTAATCTATATGTTGATAACTTTATTTTAAAATTTTTAGAATTTGATGGGTTAAATAAATTTAATTCCTTCCCATTCTACGAATTTCCCTAGCTTTTGACGGAATTTTTAATAACGATATCAATCTATTTATTCAATTACAAACTGAACCCTAATCATGACCCTTGCAATCTTAATTAATTTAATTAATGTTAGTATATATATACAGATGTTCGATAGTATTGTCATATGTAATACAATCAAATTGTTTCGAGATATAAATTAAAGTTGATGTATAGATTTTTTGAACATCAAATATGATATTATATTAAATATTATTGAAATATTTTTTTAGAAAATTTTGTAGTATATTGCATCTCAAAAGTCAAAACTATTACATCACAAAGTCACATATAAAACGCTTACAAAAATTGATAATTCGTATAATATATTTTCCAATTTTTGAATGAAAATATATACATTAGAATTAATTAATGAAGAACAAAATTTATACTAATATAAGGTCATTGATTTTCAATAAAATTATCGTATTATTATACATATATATAGTTTTATATATATATACTATAAATTTATGCATACATTAATTAACAATATCATAAACATTTTTTTAAATATACATTTCTATATATAAATATAATGAATTAGTTGCGGTGCCTAGAGAGAATTATATCAATATATTTTTATAAACAATATTGTTTTAATAATTTACTTAACATATATTTATGTATATGATGATGATTAATATAATCAAAAAATTAATATTTACTATATTCAATTTATTATACAATGGAAATTGTTAAAATAATGCAATTATAACAATTGATATATTAAAATATAAAAATTTCTACAATTCATAATTGCCAATTTAAACGATTTAAATGTGGATTAATTATTTTATGATATATGTGTAACCAATCCGATCGGACCAAGCTTTTTGTCACTTTAATATTTAAGAATCGCAATAATAAAAAAATTAATAAAATTTACCCGTCATTTTAAATTTTATTTTAATGTTAAAATAATTGATAACAAAAATAAAATAAATAAATTAAATTAAATTCCACTTGTTGAATTTTTTACTTTTATTTTCACTTTTTTTTTTTTTTTTTGTATTTACAATAAACACCGATGATACCGCACAAAGTTAAAAATCAAATATTTAACGAATTTTCAATTGTGTGTCTCTCTATATTATAAATTGATTGGATAAAAATTTTCTATGGAAACATTTAATAAAAATATATTGCACTACATTTAGTTCTATATATATATTGGTATTTGGTACCTATATAATAATGTTATTATATTTAAATCTACTCGTATAAAACGTCAGCTTACAACTAATTTGGTTTATAATATATACCATTATAGAAAATGTTTGAATGAAATGAATCAACATCTTTTAGGGATATTTTCTAACTATATATATATATATATAAACATATTCATACGTATATTTTATATGCATATGAGATGTATTATGTATAATACATCTCATATGCATATAAAATGAATGCATCTTTAAAATGAAAAAAAAAATTTAACTATCACATCACAACATTTTTAGTCATCGCATATTATGTGATTTAACAGAAACAGATGAATATATCATGATAAAAATGATGAAAATTTATAAAAGAGTGAATATTGCATTCAATGATTATGATGATGATGATGATGATGCTAAATATATATTCATCATTTGTTGTATATTACATTTAAAAAAAATATATATATATAAATTATATATATAATTATTTAATAATAATACAATATCTGACACATATTTTCCGAATTCATATATATGCAAAATGCATCAATAAATGAACTCCTATATAATACATTTATATAATTGAGTTAAATTAAATATATATAGAAATTATGCAATATGGCATAATCGTATAAGAGAATGTATACATATTAAATATTGTTTATATACAGATCTTGTAATTAGAGGTTCATTATATTTTGAAAATAAAAAAAAAATAAATGTGTGAATGCATTCGAAAACTATTTATTTATATAGATTTTTTTTTGTATTTATATATTAATATATATAAACATTTAAATTAATTAATTCATAAAAGCTGAATTACATTTTTAATATTTAAAAACATAAATACACAATTTTCTATATTAATTGATTGATTACCCATGAACATTATCCTGTCATTTGAGGGCAATTTAACTTGGCACATTTTTGTATTTATATTTTATGTGTAATTTATGTAAATATGGTTGTCAGGTGTGTAAATACACCATGGTATAAATTGTGGTACTCTCATTAATATAGATAAAACTGTTTTTCTCATCTATAAATTCACATAATACATGTATTTATATTGTATATATGTGATGAATATAACTGTATAATAATAATCTAAATATAATATACAATCAATGTTTATATTATTGCATATTTAGTTTTTAGTATATAGTTTATTTATACTAAAATTTACAGTGAGAATGCTTATGGTCGTAATATTGAATGTAAAACAATTGAAACAAAAAACTTAAATGGTGTAATGAATTATATAAAACATTAGTTCAAATAAATTATTTCACCTGAATACGATTTGAGTTAAAAATTAATTTATATTGAAATTTGCATCATAATAATCGCAAATCTATAATTTTTAATGTATTATTAATTTATAATAAGTAAATTATATGATTGTCTTTTTATTGAAATCAATATTTAAAGTAGCAAAAAAAAAAAGGATGAATAAAAAAACAAAACAAGAGTAATAACATCCCAAGGAGTAAGTTATGCTTAAAGGGAAGAATAGAGCCTGTTTTATGATTTTGTTCAATAGACAAAAAAATGTTGGTTCAGAAGTTATTGTAGACGAAATACGAGATACGATTCAAACATATCGTATGTATAGTGCGAAATATTACGATATTTCCAAAATGCGATTTAAAAATAATTGCAAAATGTGTGACACTCTGAAAACCATTAAATTTAAATCCACAATAATAGTATTAATAATGAAAAATGAATATAAACCGAAAAAATTTATTAATTTTTTATTTTTCGTTGACCATTATTGGGATTCGAACCCAAGTCTTCAGATGTGTATGAATTTGATGCCAATATATATAACCACTGCACCACACTGAACCGGTAAAAAACAAGCAACTAAAAATTAAAATAATAAATCGGTATTCGTTTTTATATAATTATTTTTCCATTAAAAACTATACATAAATATATTCCTTTATGGGTGTTTAATTTTTAATGAATTATTCCCGAACAGAATATATTGTTATATTGTAAAAATAGAAATTAAACTGGAACAATTTTAATAAAACTAAACTATCACTGTTTTATTATTATATTTATTATGTTTTTATATGTCATGAGTTAATTAAAACACATGCATTTTTTTATTCGGTGTAACAGAAATATATTATTAAAAAAATAGGTTAACAGTTCAATGAATTAAAAGGTTTCAATTGAATGATAAACATTATTTAAAATGTAACTATTTCTTTTTCGTGTTTGTATTATTCATGGGCTTTGGGGGGTGAGGATTCATTTACATATACGTTTATTAAAGTGATAAAATTATATTTTAGTATGTGATTAGAATACTACTTATATAAACAAAAAATTTTTTTTTAAATATTAATGTTATTCTCATTCAACCAAATATAATATTTATTTTTTTTTTATCTTGAAATGTTTCGACAAATATAAAATGAAGAAGCACAAAAAAACAAACAAACAACATATTCAAAATATTCTAATGAATGTCACTTTAATAAAAACACTGATTTATCAAATTCATTTTTATTTGCTCTTCCATAGCAATATAAATAAAAGTATGTGCTTTACTATACATAAAATAGACAATTTAATAACATGTTAATCCTCATATGTTGAAATGTTTAGGGATATTTATTTATAGATTATGAGGGTAATATGATTTTCTTTATGAATAACAACCATTATACTAAATGGATTCTACGATACTTTTTTTAATTATTTGTGTAATAATTTGCTACTCTATCGGGTTTTAGGTGGTGGTACATGTATTCTTGACAAGTGGAACAAATCGTGTACATTTTTAAATGCAATGTAATATTAATTATATTTCATTCGAACTTCATATATTAAAAATTAATCATCAAATTAAAATACTCATTCAATTTTTATTCTTCATCTAAAAAAAAAAATATATAAAAGTAATATGAACAACATAATAATCATCGCAACCACACCAACAATATAATAACTACTAATATTCATCAATAGAAAACAGTTTTATAAACATTTACATTTAGTTGATGATACACATATGTAAACATTTCATGAATTTAACTTTTATAATGGTTAAAAAAATTCAATTGGGATTCGTCTTAGCAATGCGTATATATATATATCTATAAAAAACTATGCATTACATTTCACATATATATTTATATATAATTAGTTAAAAACAATGTGACAAGTAGTTCAATAATTTAATTTATAAATTCTAAAATTATATTTTATAAGTATACCATCTGTTTTGTATCGTCGTCTGTTATAAACCTCTTATTATCGCATAAATACATACATTTAAAATACATATACATACATTTGATTTATTCTATTCTATCCAAATTGATTTTTAAATAATTAAACCAACAAAAAAATTAATTGTGTATTTAACGTGTGAATTGGTTATTAATATTTAAAAGAAAATTTTCTTTAAATTCAATTTTAATAAACGTATAGGCGTTTAGAAAGAATAAAATATATTTATATATCGATATAATTAAAAAATTTAACGAAAATATGTTTGTCTACTCACTTATATTACCAAGTAATCGTTGAAATTCATAGTCATCTTGTTCCCATGTACTGGGAATCTCCACTTGAATTGGTTGAATTAAATGTTGATTATTATTATTTGTTTTTAAAATACCATTGCGTTTAAAACTAGGATGTGTCGGTGGTAATTGTAATTGTTGTGGAGTTTGTTGTGGTTGATAATGTGATTCGCTAATAATTCGAGGTTGTGAATTTTCACGACTTGGTGATGCCCAACGTCCATCAGACCATGAATTAGTATATTGTTGATTTGAATTGATTATATTATTTTCTACATCACCACCCATACTTAATGGCCAATCATCAACCAAACTATCTTGATTTGTATCAATTGTTTCATAATCTTCCTACAAAAAAACAAAATAAATATATGAATGATTTTTATTTTTAATTATATAGTGCAATTAATATTTTATTCTATTTTTAAACTTACATCATATTCTAATGGTTGTTCGGCACCAGGTAAATATGAACATAATATTGTCATAATTTCCACTACATGTCTCATTGATGGACGATTCATTGGACTAGGATCCCAACAAGTGGTCATTAGCTTTTCAATGGGTTTTGGACAACCTTCTAATGCTTGAGGACGATTACCTATACAAAGAGATAAAAAATTTTGCTGTTATAATAATCACGATAATAAATGAATGATTAAACACTCTATGTAAAATCTTAAATTGAACAATGTAGTTATATATGGATTGGTTACATACGTGAATCAAAATTAATTGTTATATCTTTGAATAATTGATTCAAAAGATGTTAATTTCTACTTTAAATTACCTGTATGCACACTCCACATTATCCTGTAGGTAAATGCAATATCTTTAAATGGTTGTTGTCGTGATAACACTTCCCATAATATAATACCCCAACTGAATACATCACATTTTTCGGTATAATTAGAACCTTCAAATACTTCGGGTGCCATCCATGCAGCACTACCTTTATTATTTGTCATCATTGTTGCTTTATCTGTTACGGTACCAAAATCACATATTTTCAATATACGTCCACCGTTTATCAATAATAAATTCGGTGGTTTTAGATCACGATGTATTAATGGTTTTGGATACATTTCATGTAAATATGCTACACCATCAGCACATTGCTTAACCCAACTCATTGCATGTGCCATTGTATAATGAATATGTGGATTACAATGTAATATATTGTATAATGAACCACCTTCAGCGTATTCCATAACTAAACAAACATGTGGCCGTTTTGTACATGCCCCATACAATCCAACAATATTTGGATGTGCTACCCTTGATAATTGTCGTACCTGTCGGATAATTATTTTGTTAATTAGATTACCAATTTTTATACAGTACATATAATTGAAATCTACTCACTTCCGTGGTAAAGGCATTAATTTCTGATTCTTGTTCAATACATTTTACAGCTACATATTTACCACGCCAATAGGCTTTATAGACAGTTCCAAAGGAGCCCTTTCCAACACACTAGAATCAAATTAATTGAAAAAATTATTCCATTTATTAATCCTTTATTTAAAGTAAAATTCTATATATCGTATCGTGAACCGTTTCGATTAACAATATAAATGATTGTATTAATTTTTCTACAAAAAAGACCTTGCAATAGTAAAACAACAACTACGAAACTAAACGACAATCATACAATGATTGATAAAAAGTTTTTATCTATGTTTTCTTATCAAATTTTATACTTTGTTGAATTGAAAATTAATTTGGTTGTTGTTGATGTACATTTGATATATATATAAATAAATACCTCTAATTTTTCAATTTCATCAAAATCAATTTCTTCAACGAACGGATGAGAAAGGTTTGTAACATCTCGAATTCTATCAGCCATCAAATACTATTTTATTCTCATAATAATGATTATCCAGAAATAAAATTGTTAATTAAACACATTCGAATACAATTAATTATAATAAAAATAATATTAAAACACACAGTAAAATGATTAAATTTTTTAAAATATATAAATTTTTACAATTATTTATTAAAAACAACGACAAATATATATTATTATTATTTTTATTATTAAAAACACTTTACAAAAAAATACAAAAAATATTAAGAAAAAGAAAAATAAAATATGTTCATATATAAAAAAAATTAAATAAAAATAAATATTTGACAATCCCGCATCAAATAAAATGTTAAAATGCAGAAATACCAATCACATATAGAATGAAAATAAAAATCAAGAAAATTATATTCTATATTCAATATTAAAACCAAAACTAAAAATGTAATATCATTTATTAGTTCGGCTATCGGTAGAAGTGTGGAGTTATTTAACACTTCTATGTATATATATTTTCGAATAATTTTGTTTATCAAGAATTTTCCCATTAATTTTCTTTTCAGAATAAAATCTTTTTTCTATACAATCATGTAATCTGTTCTAAAAATTCTGCAATGATATAAATTTAGCAATTTATTAAAAAAATTAAATAAATAATTGGAAATTTATATATATTTAAGAAACAAAATTATACAAAGTGTTTGGACGATGCAGTATTCATATATGTGATTTAAATCAATAGTTGGACTATTCCACAAGAATCCATAAATTGTTGAATTTATTAAATATATAACACATCGCAACTCGTAAGTACTTTAGCAAATGTTAATAAATATTTTAACACCTTTTTTTTTTTAATTTTAACATTCATATAGAAAACATATATTTATTAAATAATTCTTTTCCTGTGTGCGCTATGCATATTTTCTCTGATGTCTGGAAAATGAAATGTGAAGAAATTTAAAAAAAAAACGGAAAATATATTTTCATATTTTAATTATTTAACAACAAGAGGTTTTCTTTATAATTATATACACTATATAAAGTTCTATATTTTTCAGCGCATAAATTATAATGAAAAATCAAATAGAAATGAAAATTATATTACATAGATTTTGTTAAAAAGGACAAGAAAAAGAAATAAACTTATATTTATATAAAATGAGTTTTTATACATTCAAAATTTCATTTAAAAATGCAGAGATTTCCTAATGAATGATTAAATTTTTCATATACTTCATATTACATTTTTAGAATTATAAAATGAACAAATAGTATAGTATATATAAATGATAGGTTGTTGACAATTTTTCAATTTTAATGTTTTTTTTGTCGGAAAAACTCTACTTGGACGAATTTTTGGTAAAATATATTTATGCTATTGTTTTCCAAAGGCCGACAAAAATGAAGATGAAAACAATTCAAATAAAATGATCAAAATCGGTCGAGTGGTTCGGTTCGAGCGAATTATGATCAAAGAATTGATTTGGATTTTATTTCGTAAAAAAAAACCATTTGTAAAACCGCAATAATAAATAATTTTGTCACATTATTGACTTCTTACAATAAATTGTTAAATCGTAATCCCACAATTATCGGTAATTTTTCGATTGTACATTATTTTTAAAAGGGGAAAAACAAGAACAGAAAAAAAATTTAAAAACCACATGGGATACAAATACATTAATTTAAAATCAAATATATATATTATATATATCATGTATCACGGGTGTGTGACAATATATACAATATAAAATATGTGTATTTTTATAACAAAACGATATTGACTTTTTATTTATTATATACATATATTTACACTTTGTTAATTTTTTTTATATAAAGTTTGTCCCCAAACATACATATATATTAAATACCATTACATAATATCGCATATTGAAAATTTATTTTATTCACACATATTATCAAAACATATAAAGGAAAAACGCGTTAAGGAGCTAAATAGCTAAATATACATCTATCTATTTCTATATAGACTATATATATATAATTATATATATATATATATGTATATAAAATAAAAGTTTAAATGATCGTGTTTAGAATATTTTATAAATAAAGTATAATTTTATCACAGAACAGATAATATGATGGCTATATATACCATATATAAATATACTGCAACATATAGCAATAAGACATTTATAGTTATAGTTGATATACATTTCATTTCAAATATTTTTATGTCGTATATATACCGTATATACAATATGGTTCAAATAGGAATTGAGAAAGGTATAAGGTATACTTCTATATAATGTAAATGAAATAAATTTGTAAATATCGATGAAAATATTTTTTTTAGGTGCATATAAAAAAAGGGGGATTTTAGCCATTAAGTGACCTAATAAAAAATATATCTGTATGTATAGATACTGTATATATGACAAAAAGATATATTTTATATATAATCATCTGACAATGTTATAGATTAAATCAATTGGGCAATATAAATACATGATTATTTATATTTATATATACCCGAGTATATTTCGGTATAATATATGCATATAATATATATTTCAATTTCTATACAAATCGAAATACTTTCATAGAAAATAAAATAGAAAAATAAACGAAATGTATTTTATTGATATTGAATGAATATCAAATAATCGCATATTTACATATATATTTATATTTAAATTGCGAATTCGTTGAATTGGATAAAAGCATATATATGCGGCTATTATATATATATTATTCATCTCGTCAACATCAATCGTTATGACAAAACGAAAACTTTGAAATAATTTTGATTATAATTTCATTATAGTTTATTGTTCTTATGTTTTGTGTTTCTTTATATATATATATGATTTTGAAATAAACAAAACCAAATAAATTGTTTGATTTTATGTATATTTAAAATTTATTTTATGCAAAAATGTATATAATTTATAATATATATCTATAAGAAACAAATATAAATATGTCGCGGTAATATAAATTAAACTTTCAATGATTTCATAATTTACAAAACCGCATCCGGTATTGTTGTACATGTTTAATTAAATTAATGACCGGTATAACAACACTTGCATGAAGTAAAATTAAAATTATGAGATGATAAATGAGTGTTTTTCCACATTAATTTTGAATTCCTTATCAGGTGATGTTGGATCATAAAATAATCTCAATAAATGGATAGATTGATTATAATATAAAAAGTATGAAAAACAATTTTATGTATTTGTAATTTTATGTAATTTATTTTCAATAATCGGCACGAGATTAGTTGATTTTCCGAGAAAATAGCATAATCCTTTTAAAATCATATATATTATATAAATAATCCATTTTTTTTAATGTTGTAAAATTATGGATGTATATAAATATGAAAAATAATACCATAGTTCTGCGATAACATTATTAAATTTAAATTACATGTATATAATAATATACAATGAAAAATCGCAAATCATATAATGTAAAATCACAATTCAACGCCATTGAATAACATATCAAATTATCAAATATATACACGCATTTACCTTCCTTCTTTCCTTCATGTTCACATATATATATTTATATAACGTATTTCAAATTTACAATCAAAAATTGCATTAAATAAAAGAATCCTTATATGCAAATGTATATATATTCAAGGATATATATAAACTATATATAGTTGTAATTTAAAGTAAATGATATATAAAACATTGCATATATATAGACAGTTCCCATGTGTGTAATGTTCTTAGATATTTATGAACATGGAAGTTAGAACAACGTGTGTGTTTACAATGCGAAACCACTGTATTCGCCTTCAATTCCTTTTTTTTATGAAGTCAATTTGGTTTGCAAAAAAAAAAAAAAACACCTACAAAATATATATGGTACATATTTTGCAAAAATAAAAAAAATTTATATACAATTTTTGGTATAATATAAAGTTAAATTTTGATACTAAAACAAGAATGAAAATAACAGCAATGAAAACCTAAAAAAAAAATCACCACACTTGGTTGATTTTCATGCATTGCGAAGCACTTGTTTTACGACCACTCAATTCATTTATATATATATGCATATATGCATATAGATACCTTTTTTTATTTGTTTTATTTAGCTATACATATATGAACCTGATAAACATCCATATATATATATATATGGTGCTCTATATCCTATATATATATATATGCTCGCACTTATAAATAAACATAATACTGCCAATATAATAATATCCATAACACACAACATTTATATAAAATGAATAGATTGATGTTTTTTGAGGGTCTGTTGTTATTTTATTTTTTTTTTTTTGGTATACATTCTCATATATATGTTTATTTTATATTATACAGATTCATATACTAAATATATATAAATATAGGTAAAAGTGTAACATATCCAATATATATATATAAAGAGTGTATATGGAAAATTACATAAAAGTATATTTATTATATGGAAATCGACTGCGGATATTATATATATATATATAGAGAAATAAAAAAAAACAATCGCCGCCACATACAATTTACTATAATAATTTTTCCGTTTTTTTTCTTTTTACTTCTTTGATTCTTATCTTACACTTGGGATCAATTTTTTTATTGAACATTAAGATAAAAATGTATAGATATTGAAATATTTATTAATATTAAAAAAAAAAAATTTAATCTTTATATATTTCTTTTTTTTATCATATATAGAATTATACGATATATATAGAATGAATATTTTCCACCCTTAAATTCTATTTTAAGTTGTTATATTTGCAATTTTTTTCTTTGTTGTAAACTTTTCGCCTTCTCTTTACTATGTCTGCTGTTCAATATTATAATTTACATAAATATAATATTGAATGTCTTTTATATAACGATAATAATATTTATATATATATATATATATATAGATAAAATCAAAAGTTATTATCTAATTATTTAAGAAAAAAGTTAAAAAAAAAATTATAAATATTATACGCAAATGTTTATATTTATTCATTTAATGAAAAAAAAAACTTTAAATTGAAAGAAAAAGTTGTATCCACAAATTGTATAAATTGCAATAATAAACAAAATAAGATTATATCTTTATTGAAAATTATTCTTCTCGCATCAAAGGCGATTGTGAATCGTATTTTGAATTGTCTATTTATAAATATCGATTCTTTTTAAATAAACCAAAGATATATCATGAATTTTTTTTTGGAACTTCCTTATATAGGATTAAGAGTTCTTTACAATTTTATATTTATTGACATTTTTATAAACGAGAACTTCCAACTTTTCTGCTAATCAATTATAGTAAAACAATTAGCTAAACAATTATAGAATTTATAAAACAAAATTAATCTCATATATAAGATAAATTTGATTGTATAATAAAATGGATTAACTTTCATACATCCAGTATAAATAATTTTTATAGACACATCACAACCCGTAATCACAATAATTATTTAATAATAATAATAATCAATAAAAGTAACCTTAAAATCAAATCATATTCATTATAAATCAATATATCCTCACAACATCTATTCTATATACTAATAAATACCTGCATAAAAGCAACTATACAAACCCTATATGTTATAAATATATATAAAATCAAAAATTATGACACATTTATTACTGTTTCATATATATACATATATATTCGTACATTTGCATTCAATTTGCTTTATGTTTAACCCTAAATTTTTTCAACTTTATATTTTTACACAAATAAAATGTATTGTATCTATACCAAATATATATATATATATATATATATAAAAACATATAATATCTTGTTAAAAAGCTTAACATATAATATAACAAACGTCTCTACAAATATATATATATAATGTATAATAAATAAATTACAGCCGTCCATATGGGTATATAAAATATATTTTCAACATTAAATCTGTTATATATATATATATATATGTATATCTATAATAAGTACATATGTATTTATAATATATATATAATGTACAATAGAATAAATTTGAATAAATTGAAAATATCTCAGTCAGTTCATCTGTATATATATAAATACTTGTATATCTAACAACCCATAATGTTTCAACATTATTGTCAGAGTATAACCAAAACTTTTTTTTTCTATTTATACATATATTTACAATCAAATGCAAAAGTAAACAGAAGAATTTTCTTATTTGTTTTATATAAATGTATAAATGTATGAACCAAAAAGAGCATGGGGTCTAGTTTGTTGGTTAGGAAAAACTATTAATGATGAATCTCATCACGGTATATTTTGTCTATAATACTTTTTATAAAAACTTCTAAAAGGTATTTAAGCAATGTACGATTTTCTTCATTAAAGTAATTTCCTTTAATTATATAGTTTTTTAGATTCTTTTTTTTGCCATTGAGTGTACATAAATTATATGCAAAATATATAGAATTTAAACCTAAAAATTTTATTCATATACTATAATATTCTATTTAATATTATTATGTACATATATATATCTACACCATTTAAATTCAATATTCCATGTATACATATAAAGTGGATATCATTCTTCTAAAGTATCTATATATAATATATGTAATACTTTTGATACATCATCATATATACATATAGATATACAAATAATAATATAGGTATTGTAAAATAGATATCAAATAGATACAGAATTTTATATATATATATATATATGTATATATATAATTTTTAGTAAATGTAAAACTTGAAGTTTTGAGAATACCCATGAGATTTGGACCAAATGCCGGACACAGCTGCGGGTAAGAGAATTTCCCTTCTTTTATATATTCATATGTGTACATGAATTTTTACTATATATATAATAATAGAATCGTATATATATATATATATATAGAACCTTTTCTATATACATTTTGTATATGTAAATATAAAAAGAATATTGTACGAATATGGAATAGAAAACAGCGGTTCTTAAATTTTTGAAGTTAATTCGTATATTTCTGACTATAAGTATGAATTGAAATGATATTATTTTGGAGTATAATTTTCAATGAAAATTAGCTTAGATTTTTCCCAGATATTCCCAGAGAGGATTTGGTTCTGTCTTTAAATTGATAAAAAAAAATCTCCGTTCCTATAAACTGTCTTTTTATATTTTATATTGGTTGGAAAATTAATTACAGTCAATTCCCATTTTGTATAACTATACTATAAACTCTTTTTTATAAAATCATTCCTTTACATATATTGTTCCTCAATTTTAAAACTTGATTATATAATAAAATCAATTTTTCCATAAAGCCTTCGATATATAGTTAGATTTGTTTAATTTTTTTATCCTTTTTTTAATCCCTATGCAGATTAAGATTACCTGCGATACATTTACAATATATTCAAATATACATATATTATATATGCATATATTAAACTTACAACAAATAGTAGTTATATTCGATTATTATATCATATTAAATGTATGTCCTTTCTCTAACTTTATGTTGTCTCTTTATATTTATCCAAATTGTATGTGTATAGATGATTACATATTATAGTATTTTACTATACACGTTCATATGATATAGATATACATAAGTTTATATATATAAATTCAAAGAATTGATTGAAAATTCAAATAAATTTAAATCAATTTGTATATAATATTCTTTTTTTATATATGTACTTATATTTATTTTATTTTTTGCACTGTACGATTATACCAAATAGATAGAAGCTGTTTTGTTACATATTTATTTATCTATAATAGGGTTAATAAGTTTAGGAGATATAAAAATGAATATAAATTATTCAAATTATTCTATTTAAAAATATACAAAAATATTTGAATGAATTTGAATGAAATATGTCGGTGTAATTAATCAAGAAAAATTGTGCAATATGAAATTTGTATATCAGGAGATAATATTCAAAGTGTTTATTTAATTAGAGTTTCAAATATTCTTATTAAATGGAAATTAACAATATATATTTGAGATTCTTATGCCAGACCTTAACACATTCAAAATTCATATACAAATTCAAATATGAATTTTGTGTAATCCTAATCGAAAATCAGTGGAGATTGAACTTATAACATAGGATAGCCCAAAAATATATGAAAATTAAGAAATAAAATTAACTTTAATTCAAATATAACTCAGATCAGATGTTGTAGAAATTGTATATATTTTAGTTTGAAAACTTTATTTCATTCATCATATAATACTCCAATAGTTTGAATATATCACACTTTATATAATTCAAGTATATATGAAATAAATGGTGTTCATAATATATTCATTCATTTTCATTTAGAACAATCAAAATATAAATATAATATTTTCAAATCGAATTTAAAACATATATTTAAGTATATATACAATATATATTACAAATGAACGTTGATTTAAATTTAATTCTAATAAATTAATAAAATTGAATACTCCTATATATAAATTATAAAAATATAAACCTATATATATATATTTATCTCATTAAAAACTAATTTAATTTATTTTACGAAAATTTCAAAAAAAATTATTAAATAAAATATTAAGTGTATTAGGCGAGGTTGTCATTTGTCACACGCATTTATACCTATATATAAAATATATATGTATATATAATATTGTTTATATGTACACATGATTTTAAGTAGGTATATAAAAGTTTTCTTGATTTTCCATATGTATAGCAATATATTATAATTCACATATATATTTTAATTTTCATATAATATATGTGATATTGTGAGTGCTTATAAATGATACCGTTGATGTGTTATATAATATAAATATGTATATCGTTGACAACACAAAAAACAAAAGTCAAATATATATATAGATATTTTCTCCATATAATTCCTTTTTGTATATTATGGTATATAACATTACATTATAAATATTTAGGAATTTTAATTTAACAGCTTTTCCATTTAAAATATTCTATACATAAAATAAATGTATATATATGTACTATATATGCAATATATTTAATTTCAATTTTTCAGCGATGTATATGTATGAAAATAAGTATATATATATAGAAAAAAAACTTGATATAATATTCATATATATATATATATATATATATATATATATATATCGTATATGTTTTTAAAATATGTCACGTTAAATACATATATATATATATATATATGTGTTATAGATATACTTTATATAATGATGATATAAAAATATATAATATTCCATTTTCTACATACTATACATGATGTATATAATAATGAAGACGACATTTAACAATATATATTGTATTATATATATATATCTATACATGTAATCTATTCACGTATATATTTGCTGGATGTAGGATGGATGTTAATAATTTTTCATTGAGAAACTTATATATTATATACATATAGAAGAATTATTATAAAGCTATATACATATCCTTTTTTATTTTTTGTTTTTATTTTAAAATATATAATAGATTTTTCTATTAGCGTATACATCCGCATATATATATATATCATTATAAAAAATAAATAAATAAAATAAAATAAGAAGAATATCTGACATTTAAATAATATATATGATGAATATTTAAAATGATATTTATATATGTACCATCATATATTATATACATATTTCATCAATTATATTTACGTTCATGTACTCAAATATAGAAATAAGCTTTAAAAAGTGTTTAGTTTTTTTTTTTAAATCAAACTATAAAACAGATTTAAATTTTTTAATCTACTGAAAATTATTATATATCGAACATATTTTAAATCCGTATCTGGATCAGTTGTCAAGTTCTGATTATGAACATAATTTAATAGAGTATATATATAAAATAAATCAGGCCAGCGACATAAATATTTATATATAATCCTTATATTTCATAGATTAACGAATCTTCGATAATTTCCATTTTTTCTATAATTTCATATATAGAAACCAATGTACAAAAACAAGTGTATTCTTTTCGCAATAATTTTTTCCAAACATACATTTTTATTAGAATTATTGGTATAAGAATTCCATCGTTACTGAAATCAGAAGTTTTCCATAATAATGTAATCCATCAAGCATTATAAAAAATAAAATAAATTATGAAAAAATAAGAAAACAAGAAAACTAGAAAAATAAGAAATCAATTTGTATACCTTAATTATAATATAGGTTAATATTTTAATATATCGTATTTATTAAAGATTTTTACGTATTTTTTAAAAGTTCTTTAAAATCAACCCGTTTTTAACAATTTTTCTTACAAATCACTCAATACAAATTTCTTATATAAGTTTGTTTCAAATATATTCGCTGCGTTAGATTAATCTTCAAAACGTAGTTTTCTTTTTGTTGACATTCGGAAATTTTATATGCATTGCATAAAATTTTAATAAATTGTTCTTTATATAATCAGACCATATAAAATCATCGTTGTATTACTTTGCTATAATATTCTCGTGCATTTTATTAAAATTAATAACAAATATAGTATATTGTTTATAGATTTTCATTTCTTAGATTCAATCAATAAAAGTTCAAATAATCATAACGATTTGAAAAAAAAACATTTAATATATTCTCTTCAATTCGGTATAATTTGAATTTAGAAAAAAAATTACATTCCATATATCCTTTTTATTATTTTAGAATTATTTCATAACCTTTCAAAAATATAATTCGAAAGTACACCGGGAGGTATAGTGGAATAATAAACATATTCTATATAATAAATATATTCGTATAATCTATGTGATTCAACAGAGAAATTTAAGAAATTATCAAAATCCTATATATAATTATTTCAACCAGAATACATAAATTTAATGTTAGTTCCATTTGTTTATGCTAATTATATTTTGTTTAATATTCTAATTGGCATTCCATGGTAAATGTATATTATATTTTTCTGTAATTCTGTTCTGTTATTTATGAGCCTATTGTTTTGTTTTTTTTTATATCATCTGAATTATCTGAAATATTTTTCCAAATATTTCCTCGGATAATTTGCATTAAAATTAAATGATTTTTCACTTTACCCCGTGAAATTAATGATTCTAATTGACTTTTTCATTATATACTCATTCCATAACAAAAATGTACCTGTAAATAAATGAATAAAAATATTAGAAAAATTCAATGTTTAACAAAAAAAAAACACAATTATGACATAAGAACACTATAAACTATATCGAATATACAATAGTTTTATATAAGATAAGATAATTGCCGATTTAAATTTAAATATATATACGTGTAATTTCCAATTATTATTTATAAAACCATTTCTTCTTTTTTTTTTTATTATAAAAAAGAAAATTTTCTTTTAATTTTTCCATCATGATAAAAGTTTCTATTTTTGTATATGCGGTAACGAACGGATATTATTGGATTGTGTATGTACAATTGCAATATTACTAACTGACTGAAAAAATATTTATTTTGATTTTTATTATAGAATTGTTATGTGCATTTTATTATTGTATTTCTTTTAAAGAAAATGTATATTTTTTATTTGGGGGAAAAAAGAATATTATAAAACGTCAACATGTACCATATATATAAGGAAATTTTAATACACGCGGTGTTTATTTCTTATTACATATATATTCTAAAAAAAATCATCATACGAAGTTTGAGAAGAGAGTTTTACCATATCTTCTAGAGCTAAAGAATATAAGAAGAAAAACATCATCAAATGTAATAAAAAAGAATATTTACAAAAAAAAAAAGAAAAAATTAAAGAATAAAAATACTGAAATAGAAGTATATGACATTTAGAATATTTTCACTCTGTGTAAGAAAAGAAATATATATATATATATAAGAGAGTATTTTTTCTATTTTCTTAAAGAGTTTTCTTTTTACCCATTTTATTTATTTTTATTTTCATTATTTTTTCTTTATGTATTTTCATTATATATATATGCATGTTGTAACATATATGCATACAGCACCTATATTAAGATATGATATCGTTTTATATATATATTTATATAATTTTTAAGGAAAATAAGGAAATATTATCGAAATATATACAGGAAAGGGAGAAAAAGTTTTATAACAGAGTAAAAGAAGACAGTTATGGTTTTTATTTTTTGTATATATATGGTATTTTTATACTTATATTATGGTATTTTTTATTAGAATTTTCTTTTAAAAGAAATTTTTGTAGAAAAGCGAGACAAAAATGGTTATATTATGGTAAAAAAAAATAATATGAATATAGCTATAATAAAATAATATGTTGTATATATATATATATATATATATATATATATATACATAGGTCTGTTGATATATTAATATATATTATGATGTGGTGCGGTGTTGGTGGTGTATAATATTTGTATATGTATATATATATATATATAGTATATATGGATATATATATATATTTCTCGATTTGAAAAAGAAGACATCGTCGTTTAGAGGTTTGCGGAGGACATAGTGGTATACCATAAAGAAGCAACCACTGAATACGACGATGTGGCTGGAAAAAAATTTACTATACTTTGGTGGTTGTTATATGTTAAGGCTCCGCCTTTGAGGTTTTATTTTTATTTTTTATTTTATTTTATTTTTGTAGGTGGTAAAATGCAACCCACTAATCGTAAAAATGGAATTCACCTTCATAATTTTTATCTTTTGGTTATAAATATATACCACATGAATTATATATATATATATATATTTATATATATGTGTAACATCTTGAAGATTTCTTAACAGACACTAAACTTTTCTCAACCCCGCCGCAATATGTAGCCACAAGACATTGGCGGAGACGTCCGCAATGTTTTATAACTATATGTATACGCGTAGTTATGTATATAGATAAAACACATTATAAAAATATCTATATTTAACAATAATGATATGATGTGCGAGTATGTATATTATATATATATATATGTATATATATTTTAAGTGATACTTGAAATTAGGAAAAAAAACAACAACAACAAGAAAAAATAAATATTAAAAGAAACCCCAAGTTGTGGAGACAAATAACGGTTAACGATGCCGCGATTGTATAAGTGATGATGATATGGACTGGTTTCATTTACCACAGATAGTATTCGTATGTTACAGATAGATAACGTTTATATATACGAGAAAAAAAATTTAAAAGTTCTTTCGGTATAGTCCTATCCCTATATTAATATATTATATTTAAGTGTGTTTTCACTATGTAAATATCGTGAATGAATTACTTCTATGAATTATTGTGCTTATAAATAATTATAGTTTTATATATAATTATATATCTGCAATATACTTTTAATAATTTAATTAAAAAAAAAATAGTTTGTGATAATAGTGAATATTAAATTTATTGGTGAATATTTTTTTTATAAATATTTAAATATATATATATAGACTGTTTATTTCTATAGTGGCATATAAATATAGTTTATAAAATCTAAAAAAAAATGTATGGAAAAAATTATTAAATTATTGTTGATTAAATTAAAAAATAATAATAATAATAAATTTAAGTGTATTTAATGAATTTAATATTATGATAATTTCATATCATTTAATATACTAAAGTCTTCTATATAATTTCAATAATTATTTTAATGCGGCAAAATTGTCAAAAATATGAAAAATACGTCTAAGAAATCGAAAATTTAAAGGGAAAATTTCAAAAATGGAATTTTCCTTAAAATTGATTCGATTGAAAAATAGATGAATGAATTCAAAAAACTATATAGGTTAATGGTTGAATTAAATTACATAAAAAAATGTCAAATTACCATAAAAAGTATTCGGAAAATATATAATAAAATTTATTTTAAAAAGAATAATTTCCAATACTGACTTCAGTCTCATTTAGGATCAATATAATAACTATATAGTCTGTAATCGTTACGAAATAAACATAAAATGCTTCATAAATAAATATCGCATATTTTCATCTTCCATCTAAATGATCTAAATGTATAACACTATTTTGATTGTAAAGGTAAAATTATCGCCTTTTGTAAAAGTACCTATATAATAGACGAAGGTATTTTAATATGTTTTTACAAATTCAATTATAAGTATAATTTGCCATCATAATTTGAGGCAAATCTATATCTTTTAATTCAATACAAAACCTTTTGTCTTATTGTTTGTAAAAACCTACTTTCTGTCCTTAGACTTTGGATTTTATTCTATAATTTCGTTTTAAATTAGAAATAAAAAAATTTATATTTCCCAATTAATAATAAAATGTTTACACACCGAAATGGAAAGTCACATCATTATTTTTTTATCATATAATCGTCCGCTTTTATATTTATTATGAAATCTTCCCTATTTCCCTTAATTGTTATTTCCTTTAATTATGCTGTAAATATACATCCATATACATTTAATATTATTTATAGTAAATTATATAGTAATATATTTATTAAATAATATGTTTATTTTCAAAACTATATCTGCAATATGTTTTTTATATTCATATATCTGAAGTTTATATACCGATATGCAACGTACATTTCATAGTTGTTCAGATGAAATGTAAAATAGTATATCTGAATAATATCTAAATTTTTTAAATATTTTAAACGTGTTAAATAAACTAACCAGGAAGATAAACAAATTGAAGCGTTAACTAAAGAAATGAAAAAATGTGAATTGATAAATTTTACTGTTTATCATATCATTGCATATTTTATCTTTGCGAAATTCGGTTTGGCCATCAATGATTTTATAATTATATATAGAGTAAACTTTTATTATGAAAGTTTCAATATTTTTATATACCAAATGTGCGATATATTTGTACAAAATATCATAAACGATAGTATATATCTATGTGTATATAAAAATATTGATATAGAGAACGCAACAGCAGTAGCACCAGCCGTTACTTGCATAATATAATTATAGTAATAAAAATAATTTATTAATAACCATATATATAATCTACCTGTTTATGCTTTTAATAATATAATATTATCAATATTAATAATAATAATAACAATAACCATTTATCTTCAATTATTAATTTCGATAAATTCAGTTTATTTCTATAAATTCATATAATTTAAAACTCAATTGAATTCAATTGTATGCTTTTCGAATACTACTCAGAAATAGAAGTTTGTTTTTATTAGTTATTATCTTTAGTTCAGTAAAAATAATAAACAACGTAATATAATTATCATGGTTAATTGAATTAATCTATGCTTATTAGCAAATCTTTTAATTATTCAAAAAATAGCAAAGAAAATTTTAAATTCTGCATACCAATTCCATTTTTTTTTTACCAATTTTTATGCATTTCATTAAATAATTCATAGTGAAATATATATAGTATGCACAACTCAATTGTTGATTTGATATCCAAATCAAATAAATTTAATTTGATACAAATAAATCAGAAATCAGAGTAAAAAAAAAATGAATCTATTATAATACGACATATATATTTATTTTATTCATTTTTTGTGCGTGTCTTCATTTTAAAATTTGCCCTTTTTCTTTTATTATAATATGCGATGCTTTGCATTCACGATGATTTGTTGCGTATATATATTCTTCTTTGATCACCCCCTTTCAATTACAAAATAACTACTAAATAAATACAATACATATATACATAGTGATGATATGTCTTTCACACTTTTCGCATATTTTTCCTTTGATCTTATGGTTAGAAAAATGTGATGAATTTTTTTTTTTATATTTCACTTGCATCGCACATTTTTCCAGACATTTATTAACTTCACCTTTTAACAACTTTTGAATATCAGATGTTTTATTATGTATGTACTATGGAAGTTGATATTTTTCCTTAATTTATTTTTCAAAATTGTAAAGGTATTTATCTATAAAGAAAAATGTTGGGGTTTTTTCTTATACTTATAGTGTTATGATTTTTATTACAAAACTTTTATGCATAAAAAAACAGTGAATAAAATTAAATGTGATATAAATATAATATAAAATAATAATAAATGTAAATTATTGTGTTATAAAAAAGTGTGTATATTCAAATTGAAAAAAAAAACCAAATTTTTGATATATTAAAATTCAAATTATATCTGATCGTCTTAATGTTAAAAACGAAAAATAAACGTAAAATGCATTTGGCAGTCGAGGTAACATCAACAACGAATTCTACATCATCAGCAGCAGCAGATACAACAAATGAAATGACCAATAAGAATAATAATAAATCAAATAGTAGTAATAAAAATAATGATAATAAAAATAATGATAATAACCATAATACCACAAATAGTTATGGTCCATTGACAGCTGAAACATTAGCCGAACGTACCCTTGACAGTCTCTTGGCTGAACATCCCGGTGAACTTGTTCGAACTGGATCACCACATATTGTAATATAAAATAATATGAAACTATTTCTAAAAAAAATACCAAAAAAATATTCCATAATTAATTTCGTTATTTGTATTCCTTTCGTTATATATATATACATATATATGCATATTTATGTGCAAACTATTATCTATGTGCGGATTTAGGTTTGTACCGTTTTGCCAAATCATTGGCGTTCAAATAAAACCTTACCGATAGCATTTAAAGTTGTCGCATTGGGTGATGTTCCAGATGGAACATTGGTAACAGTGAATGCAGGAAATGATGAAAATTTTTGTGGTGAATTACGAAATTGTACGGCTATTATGAAAAATCAAATTGCTAAATTTAATGATTTAAGATTTGTTGGACGAAGTGGAAGAGGTAAACAATACGCGATTATTACTTATTATTCCCCTAATCACCAAAAAAACTGATAATAACCCTTTTCTTGTTTTTATACATTCCTCTATCTATATACGTAAATGTTATTTATATTGATTAAACCTTTTACCCTCCGCACACTCATCTATATACCATTAAATATAAAAAATAATAAATTGAATTTTTTTATATCTGTATTTAATTTTTTTTTTTTTTGGTGTTTTGTACACCAAATAGTTATATAAAAAAAAAGATGTTTGTAAATTTTTAATACAAATAATGAACGTGCTAATCACCATAAAAACAAGTTCAAAGTCCTATAAATTATCTGTAAAATTTTCCCCTATATATAAAAGATTTTTTTTTTTAATTTTGCTTCGCTTTGTTTTAATTCTTTTCCTTGTCTTTTGAGCAAATAAATATAGTAAAAAAAAAAAGAAGAAATTGGATAAAATAAAATATATAGACAAAAAAAATGTATATATGAAAAAATAAAAATTGAATACAAGAAAAACTTTGTGTGACAGTGTAACTGCTATATATGTATATATGCGTTAATCCCAATTGCTCATTTTATTTTTTTTGTTATCCTCTTTAAATGTTTACAATTTAAATTATGGATTCGTTCGTTTAATTCAATTTATGTTAACTCTGTATATATATTTATATATATACAATACGCTTATATAAATAAATTTAAAGAAGTGTTATCTCATTTTGTATGAATAATTTTTTTTTTTCATTTCAATTTGGTTATTTACAAAAAAAAAATCAGAATTTGAATCTATCTATATCATTGTAGATTATAGAAACATAACAAAATATACAAAAATAAAACGAAGATGATAATTCAAATGATATGGTATATTTTTAATAAATTAGTATTTATATATAAATAATGGGGGGCGAATATATTTTGAATTTATTTTTGATTTCGATAAAAAAAGGTATATTTAACATATATATAAGAATAAAATATTTTTATAAGAAAATTTTGAATGCGTGGATTTATAGATTTGTTTGACCTTTGTTGATTTTATATATACAAAATTATCAATATACGAATTATGTTTTATATTGAGAAATTTTTTTTTATTAATATTATTCAATTTAAATTTGTATTTGAAAATAAATAGAAAATGCATTACAAAAATATTTCCAATTAATTTATTTTAATTGATAATTTGAATAAAAGATACTTATATTACTTCAAAATTGAATAGCTTTAGTTTGAAGTGCATAAAATAAGAGAAAAAGGTTTAGTCTTACAAAATATTTTTCGAACAGTTTTATAACCTAATTAAAAAAATCTTCAAAGATATTTAACAATTCCGGCCAGAACAGTCAAAACTTCTTTATACGCTTAGGCTGATAATTGAATAATATCATCCGGACGATTAAATGATTCCGCAAACCCACCATTTCTATAATATTCAAATTTTAAGATTGAATCATTAATTTACTTATACAAGAAATACTTTACTCCATTCTATCATAAAACTTTACCTTCTCAATATATAAATACAATGAAATATATTAATAATTTAATAAGTTATATGTGCAATCATATATTAATTGAATTTTTACTTTTTCATATCCCTTTCCATTTTCATTTGAAATTTATATTCTTTTTATACCATTTTTTTTAAAATTAAAACTCACTCATAAAAACCATCACCTTATCATTATTATTATTCACTTTAATAAGTTTTCATATGGTTTTGTTATACCATTTTATATAATGCATATTATTTTTCTTCTTTTTTTTTCATTCTTGTATATCCCACGAATTAATTATTTATTAAATAAATATAAAGAAAACCTTTGTTGCGTATATATTCACTATATATGCATATAAAAGGTTAATATATATAAGAATTTATTTTAAAATATTCGGTATTATTTTTCTTTTACTTTTTAATGTTTTTTTTTGTATATTGTATTATATTATTATATAAATACGTACGTAACCTTATCTGAAATAAAGAAAACATCAACAAAATACTTATTTATACCAATTTAAAACCAAGTATATATGCGGATATCAATGTAGAAATGAGCCTAAAATATTTATATAAATATACGTTCGTGCATATGCAGCAATCATATTCTATACAATCAGCCCTCTTAATCGCATTGTATCAAAATATGTTTCTGTTTTAATGCCAAATATATATTGTATAAACAGGCAGGCAAAACTTCATTATATATAAATATGTGTATATAGTGGGTGAACTGTTTCTTGATAAAATTTATGTAAATTTGAGTTATTTTGATCTCCGCCGAATGTTCTTATAATATTATAAATAAGGCAAATAAATTATTAATATAATAAGAAAGAGCAAAAAAAAAAACTAGATAAAAAAAAATTTTAAAGAATATATATTTGAAAATAATATAGTAGTACATATTTATGGTTAAGTGGTCAGAGGGATATAATAATTTATTATTAATGTTTTTATTTTCAATTTAATGTGCGCTACTGTTACATATAGAAACAAAAAAAAGGTATACAAGCAGCATAGAACATGTTCTTTTTTTGTTTACGTTTTCTTTTTTTTATGAATAATAATTTTTTATTTATTATTTTTTAAGGTATATTTATAAATGTGATTGTTTGTATATACCAATATATGATGGGGAAGGTTTTTTTTTTTGCTTCATACATATATAGTAGAATAGCAAGTTTGTTTGTCATGAATTAAAATGCATTATATTTTACTAATCTGAAATAGAAAAAATAATATGTTAATGTATGTATCCCTAAAAAGGACCGACTTCTTGAGTTTATTCATTGAATATAAATATATTTATTTATTTTTATAGTAAATAGATTATTAGTAAATGTATATATATTGCACTTTATATAAATTGTATACAAACAACTTAAATTATTCAATCATACTTGTACCTAAATCATCACTAAATTTACCATATTTATTTTATTTTTTTTGTTGACTTTTTTTTTTAATGTATGTTGAATAATTCTGGTTATTTAAATACTTTCCATTAAAAAAAAATAAAATAAACAATAACGAATTGATAAAGATGGATATTTTTAGAGGTATTATTTTTTTTTATTGTTAATGATATTTTGGTTATCATAAGGGTTGCTTAAATACATGTATATATATTTTCGGTGACAATATATATGTGTAGGACATGTTTCTTGATTATATATGGCATTATAAATACATGAACGCGCGGTAAAACAAATGATTTTTTTTTGTTCTAAAGGGGAGCAGTGATTTAAAAATTTGAAATTATTATTGTCATAAAAGAAAATATACATATTGTTGTGATGTAAAGGAACAGTTATTTTTTATATTTTCCTTGATCAATTTAAAATGTAATATTTAAATATAAAAAAGATAAAAGTATATTGTCTTGGGAACGAATTATATTATATAGTATGTAAGGGACATTAAATTGTTAAATCGACGGCATAATTTAGGCACAATGTTTCTAAATTTATATATGGAAAATCATCAACTCAATAAAAATCAATGAAGATCAATAAAAATATTTTAAACCAATATTTTTATATATCATATGTCTTATTTTCATTTACATTTACATTAGAACTAGACTGAAATTGAAGTTATCCTTTTGGAATAAAAAGGGATATATATATATATTTGTTCATTTTAATTTAAAAAATATATTATATTTATTTTTACATGTGCATACGCATAAAGCAAATTTGTTCAAATCTTATTATATATAATTAAATTCTTTACATCAAATCAAAACCATATACAATACAAATATATATATAATATAATCTCTTTCGACAGTATTTTGTGTGAACAATAATTGTGTAATTTGATTCAATAAAATATATAGCTAATATCAATTCCTCATCTATAATCTATATATACAATAAAAAATAATCTTCAATTTCCTTTTTTCTTTTTTTTATTTATAGATTTTTTAAAAACACAATATCACAACACAATTTCATATATATAATATATAATCAAATGTACGAAGAAATATATATTCATATATAATAATATAAAATAGAATTAAGTGTATATAAAAAGCAATTTTTTTTTTATTTGAAATATTTAGATATTCAAAAAATTTTTCAATTCTTGATTTTTCTTCTTATTTTGTCATTATACACTCATTCTTTTATACATACCATTAAAAATAAAATTTTTCAAAAGAAAATAAAAAAAAAACCATTTGATTTTCTATCAAACGAAAAGAAAAAAAAATGTCTTATCTATATTTTCTATATGGTTATATGAAGCGCATTAAATTTATTTATTTATTTTTTTTTTTAATTTGGAAAATTTTTCTCATCCTTAATTTTCCTATATATATAAATAGAAATGGAAAACTATAGATATTCTTCAGACGGTATATATCAGTCGGTATATATATACCGAGTTAAATAACATATTATTTTCTATCTGTATATCTATATTGTTATCTCTGTGTACAATATTGTATCTTGGTTTGTTTCATGAATATATATATATTCCATTTATATCACAGGAACATAATGAAAGTATATATGGAGTATAAAGATTATTAAAAGAAAGAAATAACGAGGTTGCTTAGCAATTACCACTTCTTTTTCTTTCACTTCTTATTCATCATCTTGATTTTTTTGTTGGCATTTATCTTATCGAAATAATTTATATTATATATGGTGTGCGTTGTTATTGTTCGTGGTGTTGTTTGTGTTTAGACCTCTTGATGTTATTGCGTTGATGAGCATCATTTCAAGATTTCATTATAATATATAATTCTATTTGAAATTTGAAGCTATATATATGTATATGATTTATACATTATATATGATTTTTTGTATATTGTATATATAAAATAATTCTTATCTAGAGACAAATGTTTTTTTTTTCGTGTAATGTTAAAACGTTTGAAAGACATTTATTTTAAATGAAAAAAAAAATCAAATGTTTTGAAATCTTTGGAAAGGGTATATTTATGTAGACTATTTAAAAAAAAAGGACGATAAATTGAAGATTTTCTGTTTGTCACATACACGAAGTGGTTTATTATATTTGTATATGATAAGATTTATATTCTCATGAATTAGTGAAATAATGACATTTGACGATTTTTAATTTACTCTATTTTTTATTTACAATATTAACTACCTCATATTTTTTATATTGTAAAGTATTTTGATTTTCAATCATAAATCGAATAAGAAATATATATCTTAAAAAGCTATTCAGATTTCTTTCGTTTAATCACAAAAAAATACAAATCATTTATTTGTACATATCCCCAAAAAGGATCTTTGACATGCTATAAAAGGGATATATATTTTACAACCAAAAAATGTTTTAATTCTTTTAATTTATTCCTTTTTATTAAAATTTCTAAATACTATATTTATTATACACTCATCTCATATACTTAAAAATGTATATATACCTACCTTTATTATTAAAATTAAACCAATATAATAATATTTCATTCATTATCAATAAATTAAATGTATTATATATATATATATATATCTGATATTTGGGTATACGTATCTATCAACATATAAATAAATAAATACACCACTTTTATAAATGTATATATATAATAAAATATATAATATAAAATACAACATATTAATTATCACCTGTGTTTATATTAAATAATCTGAAAGCACCAAAAGCCTCTTAGTATTATTAATTTATAGCTATATAACAAAAGTTGTATAACCCTTTTTTCAAAATATTTTACCTTTCATCACAAACCAAGTTATTTTGTATTCATTGTATTATGTAGTCGTATAGTCAAGGATATATATGCACGTACACGTATACCTTATATGAAATAAATTATTATTATTATATATAAGCGTATATATATATTTAGTTAGCTGCTGGCTACTAATATTTTACAATATATACTTATTTTTATGTATAGGTATATATTTAGTTTAGTATTATAGCAATTTAGAAAAAGATAACATTGTATCATATATATACATGATTTATCTCGTATATATTGAACCTAACGCAAAAAGTCGACTCACAGAAAATTTATAATATAGGATATGTTGTATATCAATATATACAGACAGTCTTAATCGATCCTTACGGATCCTTACGAATATCATACAGATTTCTACATAATAAATGGAATTTGATTCGTTTGATTATTTTTGATATGTTGATTTTCTTTGCGATTAAATAAATAATTTCAAATTCGTATACGATGCATTGCAAAAGATAAACAACAATCAATCTTAAAAATATATTTCAAAAGAATAATACCTGATATCCCTTTAAAGCAAAATGTGTTGAATTGGCATAAAATGTTATATTAATTTGATACATGCGATGACGGTCATAAGTCCACTTAAAAAAATGTATAAATATTTATATTTTTAAAGGGATATATGCAATTTTTTTTTAGTATTATGAAGATCATTACGATGGGACACTTATCACCGTTTATATATAATATAATTTAATATGTAGAAAGAGTCGTAAATAAATTTCATATTTTCTAAAATTTCTTGTTATACATATATATATATATGTACTGTATATTCTATATATTCCTTAAAGTTATAAAATTAATGAATATATTCTATAGTATATATCCGTATACTTTCTGTGTATATCTTTACTACTAGAAACAGAATTGAATATAATATGTATATATATATATATATATATATATAGGATATGAATATAGATAGCAAACGCTTTAATTTTCAAGAGGGTATTAATTATTCTTGTTTGTGGATAAACAAACGAGTTTCAAAACTCAAACCAATTACTTTTCATTTCCTTCTCATTTGTATATGGATATAGAATATATAGAATAGGAATATATACTTGGTTGGTATATGCAATATATTCAAAGTTATGCATACAAAATGTATAGATAGAAACATGTATATATATAAATTATATTTACAGCCATATATGGGTATTCATTTATAATATTTCCTATATATATATATATTTATATATCTCTTTGTCTTCATTTACTTTAATATATTTATTATTGTATATATAAATATATAGCTAGTTTGTGTTATATCGTTATATTTATATGCATATATATATATATATACATGAAAGCATTAATTTTATATATTGTTTACCATTTTGTTACTTATTAATAATTTGGTCTTTTTATTATAAAATATTAAAGTCGGTATATGCGTATATATATTTTATTTGTAATTCTTTTAACAAAGAGACTATGAACAAAATATTATTATAAATAATAAGAATACTTGGAAATTTAAATAATATAACTAATATAATGAACATTATATTCATATATATGTGAAATTGTGAATTATGAAAAATATTTTCTTTATATTTTACTATATTATTATGTTATTTAATTTTTATTTAATTTACGAATCTTTATCCAATATAAAGGGTATGTTTTTTGGTTCAATTTAAATGCAAAATGTTCCGGAAAATCTAATTTTCTAAATTAAAATTTTTTTTATTGCATTGACATATTTTTTTTTCAATTTTCATTTTCTCTGTATCTTTCATTCAAAATAAATAGTTGATTGAATTGTATGAAATCATTCAAAATTCCATAGTGTCTTTTGAAGATATCAACCGATTTATAAATTTTCTTTTACAAAAAATCATAAATTAATTGACATATGAAATGATTCCAAGAAAATATAAATCAAAGAAAATCCATATTTGAATACAATTCTAAAACAATTTTAAATGTTAGAATTCTGCTTAGAATTTGAATGTAGGTCGAGATTTAAAATAAATGTTTATTATCTTATGTTATTATTTTATTATTATTATTATTGTATGTTATTTAATATATGTAGATAACAATACGTGTATAATTTATATTGAAAATTTATAAATATAACGATAACAATTAACTATAAAGTTGTACATATATTTGCTATTATTATCGATATTGCTTTGAAATTGCTTACTATATCATGACATTAAAATATATACATTATATTGTGTGTTGAATCACAACAACATATATGAATATACAAATATATATTTATTTATACAAAATATCCTATATATATATGTTATGTATAGTGTGTAACATATGTGTAAACAATTTACCATATCGGACAATAATTACGTGTCAAGACACAATTTCCCTTTATGAAACATATATGTATAATGTATATATTGATCTATAAAGGAAAATATGTTCATATAACTATTTATATATGCATATATAGTTTTATATATACACATTTGATATGCATGTAAATTATAATTGTTTGACTATATATAATTGCATTGCATATACATATATATGCAGGTAAGCTAAACAGAAAATATATATCGTTATATGAGCAATCAATTTGATTGATAGCATGAAATTGTTATTTGCTTTATTCAAAGTATATGTTTATATATAGATATAATAGATATGATTTTATATATATATATATCTCGATATATATACATATGAAATATTTTCTGTTTCATATTATACTGATTAGATAAATTATACTATATAATTTCATAATAGATTTTAACAATTCTGTATATCATATATATGAGAAATGAAATTATCCTTTTGATGCTTTATTTAAATTATTACCTATATAGGTCTATTTATATATTGATTATTATCATTATTATTATTAATATTTTAATCTTTAATTATAATTTTAATACTGATTATTTATTACTGTATGCATATCAAAATCATTCAAAATGTTTAAGTTTACGAATAAAACTTCATTTGAATATCCTATATAATATTCAACGATTAGAGAGTGTACGCAAATTTATCTATATATAATATTAAATAATTAATTTTTGAACAAATTTTGTTTACAATTACCTTAATGTTGTCTTATCTTTTGTGTATTCAATAAATCTGATTACGATATATGTGTATACAAAAAAAAAATAAATAAATCCATTCCATTTCTATATAGAAAACATTAAAGTTCAATATATTAAGGATAATTGAAAAAATTTTATGGTTGAACATAAAAAAGTATAATAAATTACTATAATAAATATTATCTATATATATATATATAATATTAAATCTGTTTTATTTCTTATATTAATATATAAGGTAACCCTATATATAAGATTTATATATAATATTATTAACGTTTGCTAATTCTTTCTGCTGCTTTTATATTGTTGTACATATTTGTACATATTATTCAAATATAATTAATACATAAATTTTGTATATAACTTTTCAAAATAATATGATTAATGTGGGAAATGTTAAGATAAACTCTTTATGACAGTTACTTGTTTTGAAAATTGTCTATATATATATATAAATATATATAACTTACGCATAGATATATAGAACCGAAAATAATATATTATTATATATATAAAGTATTACGATATAAAATGCGATTAATAAAATACATTTTCTATTATTAAATTTATATATATATATATCTAGAAAAACTTTAAGAAAATATATATATAGAAATGCTTATATGTTTGTATATAATATATTTTAATAATATATTTATTCATATATATATTTGTTGGTTTTTATCCCATAATAACAACAAAAATTGTTGATAAACAGTAAAAAGTTTTCATTAATAATAAAAGGGTTTTATATATTTTTATAATAGTAGTATAAAGAAATATATAATATATAGAGAAAAGTTATATTAAAATCCCAATTTTTCCATGAGTTTGATGTGAAATTTAAAATAATATAATAAGAAGTTAATTTAATTTTAATAATATTTAAATTATTAAATTATTGTTATATATTAAGAGTTTGAGATGATTATAAATCGTTGAGCAAACTTTTTATATATCAACATCACATGAAAATTTTTGGTTGATATATATTTTGTATTTTGTGTATGTATAACGTACGTGTCTATAAATTTTCAACGAATAATATTATATTAGATAAATATTTTATATAATAAGGTTTTTTTTTTAAATATTTGATTGACAAATTCTCTTTATCGCGTATATCGAATTATCACATTAATTGTTTTTTGTGTTAAATATTATAACTAATGAAGATATTGTTCGTGTTTTTCCCTATACGTTTGGTAATGTTGTCAATTTCCCTTTCATATGAGTTATAATTTATGAAATTTTCATTTTAGAACTATGGGAAACTCTTTTGACTTATTATATTATTTTTAGTTTCATTTTGCGTTCAGAGAAAAATCCTTTTGGTTTTATTAAATTTCATTCATGTTATAAAAACTTTAAAATATGACAATTACATTCTATAAAAGATCTTATATGATTTCATTATTCGATTAAACAGACTTCCTGATTTGCTAAATGGTAAATGGCATGAAACTTAACCTGATTTATAGAATTATATTAAAGAATTTTATATTTTACAATGAAATCACTTTATGTATAAAGAATAATAGAATATTTTTACAATGTTTGAATAAGTAGTTTTTGTTAAATTTTATTATACAAAAATTTAGTTTTTCATTTTTGTATATTTTAATATGAATCTATATATGTATTTATTTATATATAAATAAATATACAATTAAAGTTGTAGATTTAATGAATCATAAAATATATATATGATATGATGGTCACCCATAGTTTATATATTTATCATTTGTTTGTATATACCAATATTTATAATTTTCAAATTCTATAACATATATAGGATAAACAAAACTATATATAAATATTTTTGTATATACATGAGATATGATAAAGAAGACCATAAGCAATTTAGAGGTTTTGGCATTTGGCCAAACACTGTGGTTTGCCGCCATCTTGTTCTATAGGTTAAAACAAAGATGACCAAAAACTACACATTATATAACAATTGGTTAAACATTACTTCCTTAATTTTCTTGCTTGTTTTTTTTTTGGGAAAAATATATATAATATTCATTCAGTTTATGTCTATATAGAAAATATTTTTAAATAATACTTTACACAATATATATTTCGCATTCGAATATGGTACAGTATATATATACATATAACTATGTCGTATGTATATTAAATATAATAATAGTTTTGCTTATATATGTTTTATAAAATATGTTCTGACATTGCTGACATAAGGTTTTTCTTTTTTTCCTATTTGTTTTTTTTTTTTTGCTTTTTGACAAAATATATAAAATAAATATCTTTTTTCGAATACGAATGTGTATAAATGTATCCAATAAAATAATAGATATGAATCTGGGTTTATAAAGACTATATGGTATATTTATATGTAAAATAAAACTAGTGCCAACACTTTTATTATATCAGCTATCATCATCTATGTAAATATATAAATTGTGTGTATATGAATCCATTGTGATAATGGGAATAGAATAGGAGACAAATGAAAAGATACATGAAAATTCATACAAAAAAAATTATACATTGTTCTAATATTGTTTTGATTAGTATAGATTAATTTTTTTTACAAAAATGTTATTAATTTTTAATGATTTTAATGTCCTAAACAATCACGCTCTCCAAACAAGTGTATTTACCGCCAACGTCCGTCAGCTGGAAGCAGGAACAATCCGTATACGTTCCTCAAATATTTTTTGTCCGCATACAACATGAATCCATACCATTTTTTCTGTACAATCCAAGGCATTATTATTGGTATCATAATTTGCTATTTGTATGGTGTCAGTATTTAACCTTAAACGATCTTATAATTTGAGGAAAGCTCAGGAAACACATGAGAAGGTTGCAACACTAGAGATCAGCGACCAGTCAATCAATCAAAACTCCTTTAAAACAACCCCAATCCAACCAAAGCTTTTAATATATATAAATATATATTAATTAAACTTTTAGATAATAAATATTATTAATAACTTTCTATGCGTCTTTTATATCTACATACAAAATTCTCATATTTATTTATCATTTTCTCATAATATATTAAGCATCATATAAAAAAAAGAAATACAAAAAGTTTTCCAACACGAAAAGAAATTTAAAACCATTGATATATAAATATAACAATATTATATATGTATAAGAAATGAAATGAAAAACAGGAAAATGAAAAATATATATACAAATAAAAGAGGAAAAAAAACACTTCAAGCCATAAATTTCCTTTGATTTTATCAATTTTAATATACACATCTCTTATGTATACGTACATACTAGTTGTATACATTTCATATATAACTTATATGCTTACATATAGGAATATAAAACATATATACGGAATACAGAAAAAAATAAATAGAATATTATAACAAAACAATAAACAGACATATATCATCATTTCTTCTCAGCTGTTCATCTTTTTGCAGTTATTCAATTCTTTATGTACCTACATATATATATTCTGATTTTTCATCGCTATTTCGGAAAATTTTTATGTTTTTTATATTTTTCCATAGTTATTCATTCAATTTTCTTTTTATTTTCCATTTCTTTTACATAACATTTTATATTTATATATATATATATATAGATAGATATTATTTATTTGTACAAATTTTTACATGTTATATATGTGTTTGTTGTATTCAATATATTAACAGAAATTGATTTATTTCCGGTTTTTGACAGTAGATACACAAAGTATATATATTCATTTAACATATTATTTATATAATATGAGGGGAGCAAATACCAAAAAGATCCTTTGGCTTATGCTTTTTTAAACCGATATCAACCATAAAAAGAAATACACTTCTTTATTATTATATTTTTTTTTTCAATGTATAACATTGTAAATTTGCTTATACTATACAGATATGTATATTGTAAAAAATGACAATATACCCCAATCTGATATAAATATGCTATGTATATAAATAAAAAACGTATATATTTGAACTGGGTATATATTGTTGAAATTGTGTATAGGAACATATAAATATATATTTATTTTATATGTATATATAAAATTTGCAAAAAAAAAACTGATTCTTTTAATAAAGTACAAACGACGTCATACTATATATATATATTATAAAACGTCGCCTGAAGCGTCAGAACATGGATATTAAAAAAAAAACAATTAGATCAAACGTTGAACCCAATTTAGATTTTTTTTTTGATGATGACTACTAACTCTTCATATTCTATATATATATATATATATATATGTGTGTGTTTTAGGGTGTTTCGAGTTTATTATGAAGTATGGCGAATTCTGAATTTCAAATTATCGTAGAAATATATTGATTAGTCTATATTAAAGTTTATCGATGTAAAAAATTAGAAAATTAATTAAATAAAAAACATGTAACTAGACAACAAAACTAACTAAAACTAAATTCAATTTGTCCACCCAAAATTTTAACCTGTTAAATTTAGTATTTTGATATAGTATAGCAACAGCTACTATATTGATGAATTTAACACCCTATAATAATAATAATTTATATAATACTGATACTGACTTCTAGTTAAAAAATTTGTATAAATCTACATACATATATAGAAATTTTGATATATGGCATCAGCAACAAGAAATATGTATTTCACAAGTATATATATATACAATTGTATACCAATAATTTTAGCTTTTATATTGTCATTAATTTCATTTTTGTGTGCTTTTTTTTAATTTTATTTTTTGGGGGCTCTTGTTGTTGAAAATTGGGCAAATAATGAGAACACAAGAAATATTAAATTATATATTATGATTTGGATAAATTATAATTTTTTATATTTGTTTTTTTTTCTGTTCCCAATTTTTTTTTTGTAAAATTGTACAATTTTTGAAGGGATGTTTTTTTTTATTTATATAAGAATTCATTTAAGTTGTTGCACTGTTTTCAATTTACCATTTTTCCTTTACATAAAATGTCTCTTTTTTTTTACTGTAAAAAAAATTATGATTGGTTTTGTTGATTCGGTGTAAATATAATTGAAATTATGTATGTATAAAGGAAAAAATATTTTTTTTCCGATTTCATTAAATTGATATTCTTTTTTTTTTGCCGTTGTTGATTATCCCTTTATAACTCTTATGTATATATTTATAAAATAATTATGGGGATCGTTGAGCTATCATTAATATATATATTTTTATTTTATTTATTTAAATATATTTAGGTAAAAGTTTTACATTAACAATATGCATATCAACGGCACCATCACAAGTGGCCACATATTCAAAAGCAATTAAAGTGACGGTGGATGGACCACGTGAACCTAGATCAAAATTAAGACATCAAGGTTTTCATCCGTTTGCATTCGGGCCACAACGATTCACATCAGATCCATTAATGGCTGGACTACCATTTAAATTACCAGGTGAGATACAAAATTTTGTGGATTATTTATTTTTGCTTGTTGATTTTGAATGTGCATATGTTTTATTTTTTAATGAAATTATCAAGGAGGTAATTTGATATTCTGACGAAATTTCTTGAAAAAATCTTATCGTAAAGTTGGAATGAAGCATATAAATAATTCATTTCCCGTATAACAGACATTTTGAAATTCTAATCCTTTCAAAATATAACTTTTTAGATTGTATTTAGAACCATATGAAACTTTTTAAGTTTGAATTTTGCATGTTAATACTTAAATTTCTTTTTTTCTTTAATTCATCATTTAACTTGTACGCTGAATATAAAAATTGTAAATGAACGATTTTTTTAACACCATTTGATGATATACATTTGCATATTTATTGTGTGTTTTAAAACCCGCATTATATTTTTCAACGAATTGCTTTTCACATAATAATCCTATATCATTTAATTTAACCCTATCCTGTATAAGTACATAATATAAAATAGAATTGATTAAAAAAAACGTATTCCTATTTTATATTATCTTAACAAATGTGAAACATAAAAATAATTCTTTCTTTATGTATGCCAATATTAAGGAAGAAAAAAAATATAATAAATTTTTCCCTTCCCTTTGCATTAATGTGGCTTTTGGAAATGTTAAAAGATGCTTCTTAAAATTATATGTATATACATAAAATGTATGTAACATAACGACAAATAAGATTAATATAAAGGCAAATAATAAAATTTATAAAATAAAAAAAAAATAAAGGGTTACAAATGCAATGATCTTAAACGAACAATTTTTTTTTTAATTTTCACTTCAATTCATTCACAACCACCGCGCGTAATTCTTATATTTGTTTTTTTAGTTTTTTTATTTCGATCATATATTTGTTATTCGTCGTCGCCGTACATATCACCCTAAAAAGTAATTTTTTTTTAATTCTATATTCTTTTACTAAATATTCGTACATTAAAAAAGACACAGAATGTATTACAATAGGTAAAAATTCAATTAATTTGATTGCTTTTAATATTACACACAAGTACCAAAAACAAAAAAAAATGTTAATTTGAGGATTACTTCACAAAAACTATTATATGTGCGAATTTTATTTTGTAATATTTATTTTTGAACAATTTTGAATGGTTTTACTTAAAAAATAATATCTGAATTGGTATATATAGACAAACAAAATTGGGTGAACCATAGACAATGAAAATATTTTATATATGATGTCATAAAATGGAAAATGGAAGAAGAATGCAAAATATAATTTTATAAACGATTATATAATACAGTGAGACAATTATTATTATTATTATTATATAAAAATAATAATAATAAAAATGATAATTATTATAATAATAATAATAATAATACTGTTAAGTTCTTGCATCTAATTGCAAATATTATATATATATATATATACGAAATAAAAAGGGGTTTGTTTGCATATTCATAACACATATACTATATATATATGTATATATATAAGCTATTGTTAACGTATCTAGATAGATAAGGTTAGAAGCGCATATATATTTTAACTCTTGTTAATGATATATAATAAATGAACAAATGCAAATTATTATATACAAATGTTATATGGATATTTATTTATATATAAATATAATGAGTAAAGTCTTTAAGTTAAGTGAAATTTTAAGTGCTTTTTAAAGGGGTTTTTGAAAATAATAAAAACATGAATGTCATTATTGTCTCTATATAAATATATACTGCAGCATATAAAACTTCGTGCATATATTATATAAATAAATATAGCATATAAGCACATGATCATTTAACATTTCACAACACAAAAAAAAAAAAGTGTATTATAAAATATTTTACGACATTAATATTCGGAGTAATTATTGTATATATAATTTTATTTTATGAATAACTTTATATATAGTTCAAATTTTTAATGCCTATATACATATAATTAACTTTATATATATACGAAATTGTGTCAATGTGAAAATGTACGAAAATAAACACCAATATTATCAATTCATTTGAAAATTAATGATCCATTTAAAAATGCTTTTTTTCTTTTTGTATCTTATCAAAATTATTTAACCCTATATTTTATGTATTGCTTTAGAATATAATAAGGAATTGTTTATTGAATTTATTACCGATAAATCAAACCAAGAACAGATACGAAAACAGTTTATGTTTATCAGACATTATTCTTTTAAAAATAAAAAAATGAATGTGAGTTTTCATTATTTAATAGGATGGATCAAAATAATCATCCACGAAGTTCACTGTTAAAGACTTGTTAAAGCTAAAGATTTTCGAAGAATTGTGATCTTAATTGAATGGCGAATCAGTTACACGATCACCTGATATATGATTAATTTAGTGTCTTGTTTTTTTATATCGTTCAAAGAAAACATACTTTAAATATATTATATTGTCTCAAAATTTATCAAGAAACCTCAGAAAAATGTATATAAAAAAAAATATTAGTATTAAAACTTCATTCAAAATTCGGTGTCTCACGTCTCATTAAAAATTGATATATATTTAAATAGATTCAATTTTTAATTATTGTATATACTTTGATAAATATAACAAAAGATATTTTAAATCTTTTATAATATGCAAATTAAATTTTTAACATTTTCTCTATATATTTTATTATTTATATATTCCAGAACTTAATTGAATTTCGCATATTATCATAGAATCTATATTTATAAAGTATATATAGAGTATATACAGACAGATAATTGAAATAATAATAAATAGTAAACAAAACATTTTGAATAATTTGACAAATCATTTCATTAACATTGAATATCAATTGTGTATATGTATTGCGTTAAACTTTAAAATAACATTTATCGCTATTTATTTATATACTACATGTATTCAATATATATAAAGGATATAATATATTTAAGTATAATGAAAATTTACATGTTTGTTCACACCATTTTCATAATATAATATAATAGAATCTCACACCAAATAAAAGCGAATAAAGTATAGAAAAACAACAACTTTGCCGCTATCTAAATAAAATGATATATAAATTATATGCGGATAAATCTTTCATATTAAAATATACAAAATATATATATACATACAATTTGAAAAAGGATATACGAAATATATGGAAATCCTTTTTATTTTTGCGCGAAAATGTCATTTTATTTTCTTGTCGATTATACATATATAATGTGCTAAAAGAATACTAAAATATATATGTATAAGGGATGATTCTAAAATAAATGAACAAAAATATATTTAAATAAGAATAGATGTTTATATAAGGTTGTTTTATATCACATAGAAAAGTAAGAAGTATAAGAATAGAAAATCATTATATATGTTGTATATATAAAACACAAAACCGAATGTGGGGGTTTGATATAGAAAAATACATCGTTTATCTAAGTCTAATTTAAGACCATGATTATATATAATATATAAATAGAATTAATACATTTATATATTCTGAATACACATAGATATATACATGTAATTATAATCACAATGCTTTTAACGTACGCGTATTCAATGTAATAATGTATATAAATATATTATCGTATCGTATGTCTTTTATATATATCTAGAGTAAACAACCAAAATAAATGAACATTCATACCCCTTTCACTCTGTTATTATCCACATATATTTTACCTAAATTATTATATATAAACTTTTCTTATTTATACATATGTATATAGTATAATCTTTTAAACAATTTCTTTAGCTTAAAACTCCTTTTAAGTGTCATGGCCCATTTCACAATGTCGTCTTTCAAATATTTGAATAAAATATTATGTGTATTATATAAATGTATATATATATTTCTAAATATGTAGGAATTTTCGTATCTATATATTTTTTTACATGTAAATCTAAATATATATAAACATATAAAACTCATTTATAAATGTATGTGCATAGGTAAATATAATCTGTAAGTCGCGTTCCAAATACTATTATATTTATATATTAGTTACGTTTATATTTATATATGTATATATTTGGTAAGAATATATGGAAACCCAAAAAATCAGTCAGTATATACCTTGTGCTTGTGGTTCGTATTCTAAATTGGGTTATTTGTTGCGTTTGTTTTTTTTTTTTTGCTCATAAAAACCGTGTGATGAATTTCATGGAATGTTTCAAATTCATATCAAATACATTATATATGATATATAAATATAATTTAAATTTATATAAATACATATTGTGTGTGATGTGTAAATAAAAAAAAACTGATGATATATTATATTTAAGAAAAGAATAAATATATTCGGGTGAGATTATTTCGATATATATATATATAATGGTGTATTATATGTGTACATAAAGTATTCGTTACTTTAAAAAATCTATAAAGTAATATATTTATATAGAAATACATTTATGAATATTTAATAAGCATATAAAAACATTTATATGCGTAAATAATGAAATTCTATCATAAATCATTAATGTAAACATTTTTTTTGAATATTTTTATCGATTCAATGCAAATAAAATTGCAATATATATTATTGATATTGAATTATTCATTTATTGATTCCAAATAAAAAAATGGTTTTATTTATAATTTCAACAATATCTATGTAAATGTGGATTTTATTATTATTCAATATGTAAAGAGTTGTAATGAAATATTTATATTCTGATTTTATTGATTGATTTTCTTATAAAAATAACATTATTTTTTTTATTAATACGATGTCGTTTAATATTTTCACATATGAAATCAGACTTGAATAAAAGTGAAATTAATTAATCGTTAAAATAACCAAATTAGCATCCTAATAACTTTTGGTTTTTATTTTAAATTAAAAATAAATGGTACTGAAAGATTTAAAGATATAAAAAGGAATTCACGATGTATAAAAACTATCAATTAATGTATGATATTTATTAAGGATATTTGATATGAATTCATACAAAATTTTAACAAAATCGTAATATGTTGCAATGTTACATATATGATATAAAAACTTAAATATAAAAAAAATAATCGAATTAAATTGCCTAGATAATTACGAATATACAACAAATTCTATATAATAAAATAATTGTCATATATGCGAATTTCAAAACAAATGAATAACCAAAATTAACATATTATTATATAAGTTTGAATAATAATAATAATATACGATACATTACCTTATATGATCCGCATAAACTTTTATTCATCTTTGAATATTTAGAACACTCAAATAAGGTTTTCAAAATATAGAGCTAAATAAACTTTCATAAAGTAAATTACATTCATATATGTAAAGAATAAACTTTCAAAACAATTACATAATATCAATATTTATATATACGTATAACAATTAAAGGTAAAACAAAAGTTTTTATTTTATACTTGATTATTTTGTTTTACATATATATAAAGGATTGTTATATTAATATGTTTATTTATATATAGGCCGCATATATATGGAAATGTATACACGTAAAAGGAAGGTAATTGTGATTATGTCATTAAATAAAAACTTATTCATATATCCTAAATCTTATTTATATGTCAATTCAATAATTGAATTACGTGCACACCTTGTATTTTATTCATCCAAGACACGTACTCTGTTATCTTTTTGAATATAATAAATGAATGAATGAATTTAAAGAGAACAAAAAGACGTATTTGTGATGTACACCTTATTATTCCACATATGTGTATATATATTGAAAATTTAACTAAATTTACCTGTATTCTGTGTTTAGTATATGTATATATATATAGTTTTTTACTTTTTATTTCACACGTTTTTATCTATAGTACATTTACGTAAATAGAAATACATATTTATGTTGATTTGGTAAAGTGGTTATATATGCTTACCATATATATTATTGAACGTAGGTTATATTTAATGTTATATGAAAATTTTGTTGAAAATTTGTAAATATAACTAAAATATTATATGCACGAATTGAAGGGTGTGAAAATCGAGTTAACAAAGTTGGTGTCATATGTCATCTACAAATGTATATATACAAACAAATGTATAACTTCATATATATATGGAATATATATACATTTATATATAGATGATGATTTAAGTGATTCCATATTTGTATATGATGGATGATGTATATAAAATACGCGCATATATATATATATATATATATATAATAAGGGTTAAAGATACATTTATGTTTCTAAATATTTTGTTATGTATACGTCATATATACATTATATTCATCATATAAAAGCATATAGTAGATAAAACATATTTTGATATTTAAATATCTACTCTATACATATTCGCACAAATACTGTACTGTATATAATACATGTAAAAAGTTTGACTTAAATATTCCACATATTTCATCCCTTATTTGACTTTATACAAAATTTATATCATATATAATGATGTAATATACATGTGTAGAATTTAAATTATAAACAAATATTATACTCTGTAATTTTGACAATTTTTTGCTTAAAAATATATGGATGAGAATGGATGATGATGATAATAATAATAATGTTATACTAAAATGTAAAAATTAAAATTAATTTTTTATGACATTTATTTATAGTTATAAATATGTTAGTTAGTTATAAACTTTAATATTATAAAACTATATTTATTGTTTATACATAATGCAAAACAGTACAGGAACATATTTGTTCCGGTGTTTGCAAAATGATAAACTTATAGATTGTGTAGACTATTACTTAATATAAAGTCTAGGAGAAAATTTTGAAATATTTCTATATACTTTCACTAATTAAATCTTGCGATATTTTATTTCTTTACCGCAATTATTAAGACAATACCTCAAGAGAATCACGAAATGAGTGATTCTTTAAAATATTTTCTTGATTATTGCTGAACTGATCGCAGATAGCCAATGTAACTATTAAGACATTTTTTATATTAGCAGCGTGGTTAAATACAAAAATTATAATAAAGATACATACAGAAAAAAATGTTGATATTATTTTTACGATTTGATGAGTTCTAAATAAATATAAGAAAATCAAAACACAGATATAACCAAAAAAAAATGATAAAATATTGTATAATCGAAATTTCCCTTCATATATATATCATATTATTAACATAATGTATAAATTGTATAGAATAAATATAACAAAAACAACCGATATCAATCAATATTGCGAAAGGCTATGATTATATTGATTTAATTTCATGTTAAATTTCATGTAAATAAAAGCATCCCCTATACATATTTTCAACGCATACAATATATGTATATATCTATATGTGTTACATATTATAGATACATATGTTTATGATGTATATTTATCAAACACCTACCCAAAAACTTGCACAAACATAGGTATTTCTCTGCGAATATATATACCAATGCGTATATATATTATTTAAAATTATATTGTAAATATGTCACATAGTCAATTCACATGATAAATACTCAATTTATCCATTTTATATTTCAAGTGCAAATATGTCATATATGGTATATATGTTAGTATATAGTATGTTATATAGCAACTATATAACAAAATTAAATTTGTATTATACAAATAATAGAACATATTGCAAAATTTGTATCTTGAAACTTTTGGTATTTCCAAATATATATACATATAATATTGTTCATATTCATACATATATATCATCATATAGATATCTACAACAAAATAAAGCCAAAATAAAAAAAAACGAAAAGGGGAACATTTCTTTTAAAAATTGAATGTTTACACTGCACGCATATATGGTATATATTCAGAAGATATATTAAAAATATTCTAAATATATACATGTGATGACGATGAAAAGATACATAAAGATACTCAAATATACATATAAAATTTAAAAACGAATATGAAATTTCTTGTTAAACAAAAATTCTATCATAATTTTATTTTATTTTCAACATCATATATAGTTCAAATATTCTGTGAAAACAACCCCATTTATAAGTATTTATATGTATATACATATTTGTATCATTATCCATATATTAACCCTCCGCATATTTGCTATATATTTATTTATGTATACACACATCATAGTGATTTTATAAAGAAGGCAATTTGTAACAGGAAAGGTGCTATTATTATATATATCTACACATAATATATTTTATATATATATATATATATATCACAATATCAACACATGCTTCCGTATATACTTTATTCACTTATACTATATATGATGTATAGATGGATGAATGGATTTGTATGTAATAGATGCTGCGTTTATATATATATATGTATAGATATTTTAGTATGATATATACGACGTGCTTTAATTTTTCTATTTTCCTATTGCTAAATATATATATTAAATATTAAACATGTCAGGAATTAAATTTAAAGACTCTATATTTATATAAATTGTGTATAAATTGAAGTAAATTTTATATATAAGTATATAGATTTACTTCTTAAAAGTTGGATTTCCGTTTGTTTATGATTTTGGTGTTTTTATATTACTATATATGCATATATTTCAAATCGTAAAAAGAGTATTTTTGTAAAAAAAAAAAACCAGAAAAATAAATAAATATCTTTGTTTGTTTCCATAGCAATAAAGCCTATACATAGATAAAATCTGGATTATCCCTTAATAGGTTATATATATACCAAATATATATCTCTGCCTATATGGTAGAACACAACAATTATTTGCATTAGTTAGTTATATATACATTTACGTATATATATAAATTATAATATGTTTATGATGATTTATAAATACATAATATAATATATATATATATGAATATGGTATATTTGGTGTATTTAAATGTTTAATAACATATAAATTATATATGTTTGTTTTGTATTATAATATACGTACGTATACGAATGAATGAATGATATTGAGTATTATAGAGGTATAATATTATATAATATATATATATATTTATCTATGGTATAAGGTATTATAGAAAAATGTGGAAATCGATACGTGTATAAAAGCGTATATAAAACATATATGAAAATTCATGGTTTTTATTATTGTAATATATATTCAAAAATGATATATTTACATATAAAATTAATATCAAATTATTATTTCGCTTAAAATAGAATTGCATTTCGATTTTATATATACAAATACTTGAGAATCAATACACTAATTTATAAATTAATTATTTTAGCTCTATTTCCAATTTAAGACGAATAATTGTGATAGATTTCTGGGAGTGTTGAATCACCTCGTTTTGACAATATCTTTAAAAAAAAGTCATATTTCCAAATGAAATTTAACGTTTTCTACATTCGATCATATATTCCCGTTTTAAAAAAATTAACATCCACCCGATTTTATTTTATATTACATGAATTAATTTCTATAAAAATTGTAAAATTAAAAGGATAAATCTCATATACAATCTTTTACTAATTGTTATTGACCTATAGGAAATTAAAAAAAAAACACAATTTTCCATAACCTTTGTAAAATCGGCAACAAACGGACACCCTACATATATGTACAAACAGATAGCCAACATAATAATCAATATCAAAATGTATATATATATAATATAAATGTGAATGCTATCAGACTATAAATAAAGATTGCAACGAACAAAAAACAAAGTATTGTGCAATTATATTTTACAATAAAAAATGATGATACACAATGATAATTGTATTATCTATATAAAGGTTGTATGTAATAGTTATATAAAAGTATATGCACTTTGGAAAATTTTAGAATTTTCCCAAAATAAAAAAGCTATTTATACATTTTAATACGTTTTTACATATACAAAAGAAATTATACATCATATATGTAAATAACATTGTAAGCTTAAAAGCTTTTTTTTTATATTCATTCCTTATACTACAATGTATTTTCTCATACAGCAATATTATTTCTATATATATATTCAAAATTCTATATACTAAAAATCTTTAAAATATATATCTCGTATATATAGAGATACGATATGAATGTATATAATGAATGTATAGATATAAATTTATATGTATAAATCTGTATAATTTATATATATACGTTATATTATTATATATATGTATATAAGAAAATGGAAAATCGTTCTACCAAATTAATATGCCAAATATATGTATGTTTATATACATTTATATTTATAGTTTAAGTATTTAAAGTTTATAGTGTATATGCATACAAAATAAGTATATATAAATATATATAGATATAAAGCTTTTTGTGGCGCACCAATAGCACCACGTTTCGCCCCACTACTTAGGTTCACCGTACTAGTGGCTAACCCTTTATAGCACCATAGATTTCCTTACGGGACCACACATTGGGTTTTTATAGTGGGAGTGAAACAAGCCACCATGCCATGCCAAAAATTGAACGTTATTTTCCTAACCAAATATATGTATATAATAGATATAATTGTATATATATATATTATACAATATATAACTAGACATAGAGACTTGCAAGAAAAGGATGATGTACTCTTAAATGTAACCTTATATAATTATTATATATATCTGTATTTTATATGTATACATAGATTTTAATATGTATAAATATGCTTATTTTCACATATGTGCTTATATTCATATATATAATGATGGTATATATGAATACATTATAATATATATGCAAAAGAAATTATTTTATGTTTGTATATAGATATATAGAAATTGTTATACGGTGTAAAATATGTGAATATTTGATATATATACAATATATACATGTATAAAGTTGGAAAAACGTTTTCGCAAGCAAATACTTCTTCACATAAATAGACTTAGACATTATGATTATGTATTATACAGTAATTTGTAAATGTTCAATATATAATACTGTAGGTTGAATTTAACATAAAATATTTTATTATTAAATATTTATTATTAGAAAAAGGGATATTCGGTATTGATAATATCGGCGTGTAATCAAAATATGGGTTTTTTCTTATTTCAACTTATATTCAAATATATATAAAAATGTAGATTTATATAAAGATTTTTCCTCATACTTTTCCAATTATGCTTTTCACATTTTTCACATTTTAAACTTTTTTTTTAATAAACACTTTTTTTAAAATCCATCAACGTCAACGTAATCTATCGTAAATTCTTTCAATGAGTGAACAATTTTTACTTATCATTTTGTTTAAATTTGCTAAAATGTATTTATGAATGCAATTATTAAAACTAATTCGAATGATTATTCGCATGTATATTTTAAATAAATAAAAATCTACTTGCAATACATAGGTTTCCATCATTTCGGAATTCATAGTCATTTGGCAGCGGCCCACGATTGGCGAACATTAACAGGACGCTCTGGTTTTTCACCAGCACCATTTTTTCATCATCATCCATCACACTTTTCATCGCATGTCTTAACGTCCATTGACCGTATAGAACGAACAAATTTAGGTTTAACAAATAGTAAGTTTAACAAATAGTTTATTAATGATAATATCAAATTTACACCATATGTAAATGCGTATATAAATTGAAATTTGTATATAATCTTTTTTGAATCTATAGGAGTTACATCACCATTATCACAAATCAATCAAAATACAATATGTAATGCTCATAGTACTACAAGTAGTCCAAAATTATCTCCAAATAGCAATAATAATCATTCACATAATAATGGTAATATACATCATAATGGTAATTCATTAACAACAGATATGGAAGAACATGATGATGACGATGATGATATTGAAGTAAATCAAATTGATAATAATATCAGTGATGAAAATTTAGAAAATGATAACATATCAGTGACTGGATCACCACATGATCATAATATAATAATAACAACAACATCAACAGATTCGATGATAATAAATGATGATAAACCCAGTTCATCACCGCATCACCGTATGGAAAACTTAAACCATAATAATGAAGACAATAATAATTGTGGTGATAATAATAATAATCATTTACCACTTAATAATATTTGTAATGATAGTGGTGGTGGTGCATTTACATCACTTATACATAAAAATAATCAATTAAGAAAACATGATTTTTTAACAAATTTTTCTGCAAATCTTCATCAATCATCGCCACATGGTGGCAATTTACCAATGGTGGCGGCAGCAGCAGCAACGACAACCACGACAACAACTGCTGTTGCAGCAACCGCCACCAATCAACATGTATTCAATCATGCATTAGCCGCACAATTATTTTTACAAACCCCATTAATACCACAACCAACCCAATGGTTGTACACCCAATTATATTCAAATTATAATGATTTTCCATGGTTTCGAAATAACAGCACAAATGTGCATAATTTTCGTTTAAATAGTATTATAAATGGTAATAATAATTGTCCAAATAATAGTAATATAAATAATATCAATAATAATGGTAATATAAATATTAATAATAATAATAATATTAATAATCATAATCATAATCATATTAATAACAATAGCAATAATAATCATCATAATAATAGCAATAATAATAATAATAATAATAGTAATATTAATAATAGTGATGATAATGATATTGGTGGACGTCGTGATAATAATAATATTGAACGTATAAATGTTGTTAAACGTTCCGGTTTAATACACAATAATACGGATGATGAATTGGAAAATCGTCGATCACCACCACCGTCCGTTACATCAACAAAACGTACGCCCAGTCCTACAATTGACACCATTAAAACATTAGATATGTCGTCCGCAAATCGAAAACATGAACATTTGAATAGCTCTTCAGCTATTAAATGTCGAACACAAAAACATATAGATGTTTGGAGACCGTATTGATTAAATACATATATATATATCTATAAAATTATGTGCAAATTATAGACAATAGATTAATGGAAAAAGTTTATATGATTATATGGTTATTATCAATTCGTATATGCTGATTAGGTGAAAGCATGAATTTAAATATCGTGATGTAAATTTGTACAGATGTGATTTAAACTAACTCAAATATGATCATTTGCGGACATATACCTAAAAAAATAATACATGATATATATCAAAAGAAATAATAAAAGTATCCGATTTCATATCTTTATGAATATTTTATTTTCTTCTTTAAAATATACGTTTATATATATATATTCATATAATTACATATCGAATTTATTTAGTCATTTTATTAAATTTTAATTAATAAATATATACAAATTAAATGTAGATATACATAAGAATTTATAATATAATAGTATATAATAGTAGGTATAATTTCATCAAAAAAAAATTGCTAAATTTCGTTTCTCTGTGTTTATTTAAATTGTTAAAAAATGTTTTAAATTGATTAACATTTTTTTATTATTTATTTTTAATTTTTTTTTTATTTAACAATTTTTAATTTTTAACATTACATTAGTTTAACACACACTAATATCACAATTTACATCGGAAATGAAATACTTTAATAAAAAAATAATATATATTAAATGAGGGACGATTAAATCTTATTTTTAAATATTAATTTTGAAGGTATATCATCACATCACTCTTATGTATCTTTTCGGTTTTGAATTAAAAATGATATGTTTAAATATTGAAATTGTATTATTTAAATTTTATATTACTGAATATTTCATTAAATAAATATTTTAAAAAAGGTATTAAATATTTTTAAACTTTTATTTCCATTTATGTTTTATCATCGATCGTCTGGTATAAAAATATCAAAACCTAAATGTTTCCGGTTCATATTTCATCAAAATCGCATATATTCTATCAGGATCGCAGAATTCATATTAATAAATATTTGAAATTTTTGTTATATTTTGAAAATATTTTATGAATTGAATATTTTCAAAATAGTATTCATGATCATGCCTCTCACAATCAGTATATATACACTCTCTCTATATACACTCTTATTGGTTCATTTCGGTTCATATTGCATCAAACTTGTTGTTTTTCGATCAGGACTGCAGAATTCATATTCATGAATATTTGAAATTTTCGTTATATTAATATTTTGAAAATATTTTAAAAATGTATTCGTTCATGTTATGATCGCCTGGTATAAAAATATCCAAACCTGCAAGTTTTATTCGTTCATTTCGGTTCATATTTCATCATTGTTTTACGATCAGTTTTCAATCAGGATTGCAGAATCGATATTCATGCATATTTGAAAATTAAAAAAATAAATAAATATTTTAAAAATGGTATTCATTCATGTTATGATCGTCTGGTATAAAAATATCAAAACCTGCATGTTTTCTTCGTTCATTTCGGGTTGTATTTCATCAAACTGGCTGATTTTCGATCAGGATTGCAGAATCGATATTCATGTATATTTGAAAATTTTATTAAATATTTTTCAAATGTCAATAAATAAATATTTTAAAAATTGTATTCGTTCGTGTTATGATCGCCTGGTATAAAAATACAAAAATGCCAATTTTTCTTGGTTCATTTCATACAGAATTCATGTTTGAAAATTTTTTTGTAAATTTAATATTTTAAAAATTTAAATAACATTTTTAGTACAGTTTAATTTCAGTGTGTCAGATAATGGGAATAAAAAAAACTACATAATTTAGAATTATGGATGTACAAAAAAAACATATATAAAAGTATTTATTGAAATCAAATTGAAACACCCGTCCTCTTATAAAACAATTAATAATAACGAAATTATTTGGTTAATTATCAGATTTTAACATAATTTAAAATGCATTATCTTATCTATACATAAAAGAACTCATTTGATTTTGAAGTAAATACCATGTATACAATTTAAATAATTAATTCATTATCCGTGCCATTAAAAATATACCAAAATTATATACTATATATTTCTATAATAATAAATAAAAAAAAAGAATTATAATCAAAAACAGAAAAATTTTGGAATATATGTAAAATCTAAATGAATTTTCTAAGAAAAAATTCCCAATTACAGATACTCGTAATTAATTTAAACAAAAATGGAATAAATAATGTATTAGTTTTTAATTTTAATATATGCGTAGGAAATAATAAATATAGATATAAAATGTATAGTAATTATGTATAATATAAACACATATGATAGAATAATATACTTACTAATAAAATTAATATTTTATAGAATATTATTATTATTATTATTAGTGTACATATAATAAAAAATGAAAAATAAATCAAAGTTATTTAAAAATCTAATTAAAAAAAATGTATAAACTATGTTTTAATTACTATTTTTAATATATAAAATGATCTCCTCTGTTGTTATAGTCAGGTCCTGGAATTTGATGTTAAAGAAAGATGTCATCTTATGTTAAAATTTTCTTTACTGCAAAACCAAAATCCTAAAAATAACAATACTTTTTATAGCACATCATCAACTTTCAAATACACTTTATAAAACATACACACATATCCTTATGAAATGAAAATATAATAAATTACTTTAATATAAACACATTTTCTTTCATTATTAAATATATATATATATATATATATATAATTAATGATTTATATATTTTATGATTATTTTTAAATAATTTTACTAATAAATATGACGATAGACCATTTTCTTTGAATATATAAAAAAGCTAATCAATCTTTTCTATATGATTTCTTTTTCTTCCCACTGAATTTATAAAGATTGATAAAAACAAAACAAAAAAAAAACCAATCAAGAAATTGAAGTTTTAATAAAAGAGATCATTAATTTTCGGTTGTTGTACTTTGTACTATATATATATTTATGTATCCATCGGCCACATAAAGTACAGAACTCAATCCATTTATTTCATTGTATATATACAGATAAATTTTAATATAATAAACATTTTATATATGTAAGCTTTTCTTCTTCGACCCCAAAATTATTTAGTATAAGCACAACCTTTTGTATATATAAATATAAGAAGATGCAGTCAGTAGGAGATATTTGCAATATATATTATATGGTTATATAGATATATATACCATTTATTTAAACATCATTTGTTTGTCTGGTTCACTTTTATGTATTTTTTTTTCTTTAGTTTTTTGTTCATGTTAAATGAACATATTTGTCTAAAAATAAAATCTAAATATTTACCAAAATAGTATTTTATTATTATAAGAGTGCACAAGCAAAAAAAAATATTAAAATTTAATTAAACATTTATATTTACAAAACGTTGATTGTATTTACACATGCAAAAATATGCAATATATATATACAAAATATGCGAAAATTGAAATAAAATTGCGATCAAAATTTTATGTTTAAAACTTTTTTTACCATTCAAATACCCATCGTCGCATTTAATACTTTGGCATTCTTCTTTATTCATATATTATTTTAACAAATTAAAAAATCTTTGAATAATTAAAATAAAAAATAATGTTGGTTTCAATGTGAGATGAAATAAATATATACAAGGTTTTAGTATCATTATAATAAAGGAAGAAAAATCGATTTTATTTAGTTAATAAATAAATTATTGCTATAGAAAAAAAATTGGATTAGTGCAATCATATTGATTTTTTGTTATTTGCTGTATATAGTAAAAATTTCAACTCCCAATTAATCTATATTATTTCTGGCCGAAACTATATTTTTAATTCTTTTAAATGAAATCTAAAAAAAAATAATATTAAAACCACGATCTATTTGTATGGTGTATAATAGTTATTAAACTGATCATCATAAGGATATGGATGTAACATAGATTGTAAATGATGATTAAATTGCCGAAATGTTCTTTTATTATAACAATCATACATGTTTTTTGTGGAACCATTGATTTTATTTATTTTCATTTTATTGTGTAACCATTTGGCAAATGCATTTTCATTTATTTCCGATTTTGATGTTTCATCTTCGAATTTACGTATTTGAGATTCCAATTGTTTACGGTGGCACGTCTTGCCAAGCATATCACGACGTTCTAATTGCTCTTTACTCAATCCATATTGTGATGTATAACCAGAATATCTTGGTAGTAATTTTTCATTATTTAAATATTTATATTCACAACACGAACGATAATTTAATTGTATATTTAATAATTTTTTATCAATTTGATTTGATTTATCTGCATTATTTGTTGATGTTTCATTATTTTTGATTTTTGAATCGGTTTTTTGCAATTGATTATGATTGCTTTTTTTAATTGTCTTACTTTTCGAATTCACAGATAATTTTCTATTCAAATCTTTTTCATTATCTTTTATTTTTATTACTGACACAGACAACGATTCACTTTCAGAATTATAAGTAGTAATACTATCATTATCTATTTTTATATTAATCTTATTAGTATTATTAGTTTTCTTACGCTGATGTTGATCATTTTGTAAAGATTCATCATCAGAATTAATTTCTTTATCATCATTTATACTATCCTTATCATAATTATCATCACCATCATCATCATCAGTATTTATCACATTATCATTATCACTGGAATCATTTAGATTTTCTTCTTCAATTTCATTTTGAATATCAACAAAATGATTTTCATTTGATGAGTTATTTACTTCTTTTACATTCAATTTAGATATTTCTTCAATTATTTCATTCATATTATTAGTATTTGTAATTATTTTTTCATTATCGCCTTGTATATCAAATTGATTAGTCATTGATTCATCATGTACTTGTTCATTTATTTCATCATCATTTATATCGATTTTATTTTTTTCAAAAATAGTATTGGTAGTGGCAACAGAATTGTTATCTATATCTTCATCAATATCACAAGATTCACCACTGAAATCGCTTTCAGAATAATCAGGTTCATAATCTTCCAAAATTTCACGAAATGTTACACGACGAGGTTTTTCTGAATAATCATCGGTTGAAATTTGTTCTGAAAGTTCTTTATTTGCCAAAATAACTCTTTCCGCAATGCTATTATAACCATTTACTGGTTGTAAAACTTTCCGGATAAATATCGGTAAAACAAATGAAATAATTAATTATTAAAAAAAATGTAATCAAAAGGAAAGATGTTATATATTTATTAATTGTACTTACAATAACTTTCATAGTCATCTTCATCTGAACAATCGTCGGGTAACATTATTTCGATTTTTCGTTAAACTCGATTTAGTATTTTATTTTATTCATATATGTATATATTTTGGGATAAAAATAGATATAATTTCTGTTTATATGTCACACACGTAAATTTTATTTTTTTTTATTTAAATATGTAACAATAAACTCATATAATATTAACTTATATTGTAGATAGATAGATAGCGAGCGGCGCTATAAATATATAGAGTTAATAAAACGATTTTATATATGTGAAAGAATTTATATATTCAAAAAATAATAAAATATATCTAATCTAAGATATATAATATATAGTTATGCCGAAACGGAATACAATAGAATATATACATATATAGTTTTGCATATTTTGTATAACGAAAAGAATTATTGATTTTCTTTTTTCCTTTTACAAAATCTATAAAGGTAATAATATATTAATTTATATGAAAACCCTTCCATAGCAACATCATAACTATATAAGCTAAATATAATAATAATAATGGTAAAATATGTGTTTGATCGATACGTTTTTAGTATAATAATATAACAATGCAGTATAGTTATATGTAAAACAGTGAATTGTATTAGAAGGAATTGAATCTTTTGTAATGAAAAATTTATTTAAAAAAATGCATGGGTTTGTTAATCGAAAAATGGATTTTAAAAGCATCTGAAAATTGAAAAAATTTCATTCCGTTTTTTTCGGAACTTTTACTCAGGTTATCCTATCTTGCACATCCTAGATTATAAATTATCACCTCAATCTATAATAGTTTTAATTAAACACTTATTTATTTAATATACATTTATAGGTGATGAGTTTGCTGACGATGACAAAAGACAATTATCCTGCATCCCATAATTATATCGGCAACATCCCTTATTTGAAATACGAAAAACATAAAAGATTGATGTGAAATATGAAATGCTTTTGATTTTAAGTGGTTCGGGTCGCATATATACACAATATATTGCTATATAGAACATCTAAAGAGGGTGGTTGCCTTGGTGTTAAAAAATATCATGTTGTGTATTGCAGTGAAAAAACCTATATTTATTTATATATAAAGTCTATACTAACTCTGCAATGTACATATATTATTTAGTCATGTATAGACTTCAACTTTCAATTCGCATAATTTGCTCCTTTATATACACATATAAAATATGTATAATAATTTTCAAACAGTGTGATGAATTACAATTGTTAAATTTTAATAAATGTGTCAAGAACAAAACCGTTTCAAAGTACTAAATATGCATGTATGTATATAGAAATATTATGCCGGTGCGTTTTGTTTATCATATTATAATGTTGAATATATGTACAAAATTTAATTATGATTATAATTTTATATATCATTTATTCACTCGTTTCTAATATATGTTCATAAAATAATTTTCATAAATCTATTTGCGTATATTGTTATATAGTGTGAAAATTGAATAACTTTATTTATGTAGGTGAAGATGTAATATATTAATATGAAAATAAGGGTGATGATATGTGAAGAAAAGGTATTTATGAGTGTTTCATTAAGATTCATTATTGATTAAATTAATATTTAGTGTAACACTAATATTTTACATAGCATGGCAATAAAATGATAATGCTTATTATTTGATGTTTTATAAAATTGTTTTCAATAAGATGCAATGATTTTTTGATGTAATGTTAATTTTAATTTATTTTATAACAAATAGCAATTGTTTTTTAATAGTTTATCTCAAAAATTCAATAAATATAGGAATGTTTTTGAGATCATCGCGTATTGTGAGGATTTTTTTTTGAACACTGAAGCAGTGAAACAGGAAAAGATATCCTCTTAAAGGTGTAAATAATAAAATTTTCATTCAAATGAAAACCTTATATACACATTTTATTTTAACATCATTTTATTTTAACATAACATCATGTACAGCAAATGTATATTGTAATATATTTCTATTTTTTTCTTTATTTTGAATATTCATATTCACCTACTTCACATTAAATGATATATACATTCAAAACAGCTTGCATTTTATCCCCTTACCATATCATCATCTTACATTCGATTATGCAGATAGATAAATATATAAGTGTATATATATTTAAATGAGTAATAAATATTCTGCATTGATGGTTGCGTCACCAAGGTGCTGTAACCAAGGTGAACTTCTTATTTTATTTTATTGCAATGATCTGTATATATATATATGCAATATATATTATACATATATTACGCATTTATCAGACATACTTTATAAATATGTAATGGGACAATCGAAATTTGTGAAATAATTACAAGGTATTTTTTATCCTTATAAAATAGAGATAATTAATATTTTATCTCAAAATACCAGTTCTTGCATTAGAGAAAGTTTTAATAAATTCGATAACATACAATTTTATTCTTATATAATATTTCACAGAACAAAAGATAAATGCATTTATTAAAAAAAAAATGATGGATCAACTTTTATTGATTTTTAACTTAAATGGGTTATTTATGCTGAAAATTATTATATAAAATAACTCTTTAAAAATAATACCAAGATTTTATTTATAACCATATATACAAAATGGAATAATAAATGCTTTATTATATATAAAAGTACCAGTACACAAGTTTATATAAATACGGTACTTCTTAAAATGCAATGCAAAACCACTTTGAAAATGCAATCGAAAATTTTTTATAATAACAATGTAATATGAAACAAAATATGTAAATTGTATATAAACATTTATGTCATATAGCGATAAATATAATCATTATTAAAATGCTTTATTGTATGATGGTATATTAAAGTATTTAGCAAACACCTTTGGGCGTTGAATCTGGTTGATGTTGACATTCACCATATATATATATATATATATACATAAAACATATATAATGGTCTAAATATGGTGATGATGTTAATGTAAATTGGCATTTTTCTCAACATAATATTTTTTATTTATACGCACGCATTGCCATTCAAATGAATATAAGAGCATTTTATTTTTTTTTTATTGTCATAAATTCAAGTTTTACACTTAAATGTACTTGTCATATATATATGAAACAATTTTCATATGTTAATCGGAATGCATTTTATTTTAATATTATATGAAAACGATAAATAATGAATTTTCATTTGTTTTTCCTAAACCAAATACACTAATTTTTTTTATTTTGAGATTTGTATATACTTTTATCATTAAATATTTATTACATACTCTACATAGAACAATAGAACAAACCAGTTCATATTTCATCACACTGGCAAATATTCGATTAGGATTGCAGAATTCATATTAATGAATATTTGAAATTTTTGTTAAATAGATATTTTGAAAAAAAAAGTTTTCATAAATAAATAATTTTTAAATTGTATTCATTATCATGACTCTCACAATCAGTACATATGCATTCTCAGTATCAGTATCAGTACACTGTTATTGGTTCATTTCTGTTCATCTTTCACATCGAACTGGCCGATATTCGATCAGGATTGCAGAATTCATATTAATAAATATTTTAAATTTTTGTTAAATTATATTTTCGACAGTGTTGTTGAAGAGCAGCTAACAGTAATTGTTATATTTATATGTATTTTTTATTTTGAATAGTAATATTGAAACTGTAATCTATAAATACTCCTATTCATTTCTTTTTGTAATTGTAATTTTATTATTTAGATATATATATAAAATATATATAAATAATATACAAAGATGCAATATAATTATATATAATCAAAACAATAAATTTATATGATAATTATCGCAATTAAGCAATTATTATAATATGAAATATTTGCATTCAAATATATATATTATAATAATATGTCAATGTAACAGATGTGCTTCGGAAATTTATGCTAATTACCAATTTCCATATTTCTATATATGCGAATATAACAATAATAATGTGTTAATTTATTTATATATAATATATAAATATTTATGACAAATGTGCAATTTTGTAGATATGTATACAAAATGTGTACCAAATAAATAGAAATAGAATAGAGAAGGAGTTGAGGATAGATACATATATATACAAATTATAATAATATAATATAATATGTCTATATATATAATCATATATGCATGATTCATGAAACCAATTAATGATATATACAAATTATATATATGAAATTTGATTTATTATAGAGTGTAAATATTGTTAATGTTGTATTTATATATAGAATAAGTTAGATACGAATAAAATAAATTATATATATAATTTCTCGCACACAATCGTTTTAATTAACACCCTCAAAATATACCCACATAGATTATGGTTTAAACTCACATAAAATTATTATATTTTATTGTGCATCTATTATCATAAGATATATATTAAAACAAAACGATGAAATGCAATTAATATTCAAATAAACGTATTCAAATAAAAATACGTACATAAAAAATGTATTCAAATCAATTACATTTATCTATATTTATATGATATAAAATAAGAAACGAGTACGCGTATACGATCTCTATGAACAGCAATAACAATCTATCAATATATAAATATATTAATTTCAATATATTATTTGTCCCCAGAACAAATAAAATAAATAAAATAAAATCAAATAAAAACAAAAAAGAAATACAATAAAATTAAGGACATATGTTTAACATTATTTTTTTATATAAGTAACTATATTATATATATATATATATATAACCATATAACAAACGAAACGATTCATATGATACGTATATATCTATATATAAAACTATTATATATTTATATATCTACATACATACATATATATAAATAAAATATCCAATAAAATCTATACCAAATTACTTTTATTTCAATGAATATCTTTCTTTACCCATTCAAATATATATGTATAGTTATATACAATTCCATATATGTATATGAAGATGAAATGTATATCCTCCATTTATATCCATCCATATATACATATCCAATTCTTGTTCGAGACTAAACAAAAAAAAAGAATTAAATTGAAGGACTATAATCGATAATAATAGCTCTTGTTAAAACAGCTACCATATAGATATATAATATATATCTATATATATATATATGTAATTCAGGATACATAAAAAGGACATTTATACATATGTTTTTTTTTTGGTATAAGTTCAATAAAAGATTGTCTAATGGTCATTTTTATTGTCAATTTGAGAGTTTTATTATATGGTCAAATGATTTTTGTATATATACTACTACTATCTCCACTCATATAGGAGATATACCTCAATAAAAAATATATATAGTATATAAGTTCAATGATTATTATATTGTATTTCGATTCCGATATATTATATATTCAATTTTAATGTAATTTTATATATTTAAAGGATTCGTTATTATAAAATATTTTTTTTATTTCTATATTTGAAATGTATATTATATAAGAATATTGTATACACAATAATGATTATAAATGATATTAAAATAAAATTTATATGATATTATGAATTTTTAGAAAGATATTTAGAAAGAAATCTCTCTTCAAGATTCTATAAATTTCGTCTGATATCAATGTAGGTATCGCAATCTCTGGAGTTCTATTCTAGAATGATTTGAAAAATCTTTTGGTAAATTTTTATCAATTATATATATGATAAAAGTCATAAATATACCATTCTATATTCCTTTATTTACATTCATTCATTGCAATCTATCCCAAAATTAATAGGAACTCAAATTTTGTAAATAATTAATGATTGAAATCGTATACATATAAACCCCTTCTCTCTATATCCTTATTTAGCAATGACAAAATTTGTATTTATAAATTATAAAATATATACCTATAAGAAAAAAAGTTATTTAACAAACTTCTTTCTTTTTTTTTGTCTCGATGTTGTCCTTTTTTTCATTTATTTGCATATTTACAAAAGACATAAAAAACAACAAAAAGAATAAAAGTAAATCTCTAAGTAAATCCTTTTTGTTCGATATGTATCTATTATTCTATTATATATTAATATATACATATATAGTATTATGAAATGGGAAAGACAAAAACATATAAAAAAAAAATTTTAAATAAGTAATTTTTATCGTTAAATGCACTATGTATTTAGTTGGTATGTATATATATTTGTTCTTAAATTATCATATCTATACCGATTTATTCATTAAGATATTACTTTTATATCTACATTTCTGTGGCGGCTATGGACTTATTCATATATTAAATGATAACATCTACGATAAATTCTTGATACCAAATTCGAGTACTCAGTACAAACATGGACAAATAATCCTGGTATTATAATAAATTATTGAGTTTGTTTGTATTCTTATTACTTGATATAACATAAATTGTCGAGTCTACTTTTTCATCTAAATGAACCGCTGCTATATTTATATAATAAATATTTACAATTTTACGTTTACAAGCACATTATTCTATTCTTAAAAATTTTTGTCAATATCTATATAGTCCCTTATACCCTTATTACTATTTTTAATAATGTATATAAAAAAAAATGTTCATTCATTATATGAAAATCTATTTGCCTATAATATAAAGGTGAATGGAAAATGTTACATAATCTTTGAAATAATTAAATGAAATGAATATATACTTTTAAGATTTCTAAAAAATAAAATAAAGCAAAAAAAAAACACGAAGAGAGTTCAGTAAAGAAAAAAAAGTGAAACTAAAAGAAAGATAACTTTTATTATTTTAATTAAGGCTTTTACTTTTATAATTCTATTAAATTGTATACCATATATATGTTATTAATAATTTATTTCATTTTATCTTTTCCACGATACAAAAATCATCTTCATTTTTCGGTTATAGATATACGCAGAAATACATTTATAAAGATAATTTTTGTTTGGATTCAAATAGGCTTGTAAGTGCTTTATCATCTAACATTTTTTGAGTATATTAAATAAGTATATTAAGTATAATAAGTATATTAAATAAGACGTCAAAACAAAGAGGATGTTTGACATTTTTTGACCAAACCGTACTATAGTTTAATTTCATATTATTTGTGCCAGCAGTAAATGAACTATTTGAAATGGGCTATATGCAATATGTTGTTTAGTTTTCCTATATATACCATTATTATCAATTTAACGTATAAGAGCAGTTTTTGTTTGTTATCCTTGTAACCTTTATTAGAATTACCATATTGTAAATTTACATAAAAACGAAAGAACTTTGCTTGTCTTAAAAAATAAAAATATATAGTGCATGTATAATTAGTTAGTAAAAATTTCTTTGTATTTTCTGTATCTCATTTTCATATCATTAATATCAGTTTATTTATGTATATACCTTTTTTTTATGTATTATATTAAGGTGTGAATTTAAGTGAAAATTGCATCTATCTAATGCATATAATTAAATAAGCAATATTTGTGAACAAAAGAAATGGTTGAATTTTATCAACTTTCTAATATATAATCCCATATATAATATATATATACATCTATCTATAGATAATTATCAACTGAATTTTACCATTTTACATTATACATTAAAAAATATATAATTTTTTCCACATTACAGATATACAAAATATATATATATGGTATATACTTGATGATATAATGGAATATAATTTAAAATTTAGATCCATATCAAATAATTGAAAGGTTTTGTACAACAGTAACATAAATACACGCGTTGATTTTATTTTTGTTTGTTTAACTTTCCAGCAATATATATACGTGGATTGATTATTCATTGGATTTTTATTATATATATGTATGTATGTATGTAATCAAAAGAGTAAAATGTTATATTTTTAGTTACCGAATCATCATATGCATATAACATTTTTATTTCACAGCTATAGATATTTATCGTATATATATATATATATATATACAATTCATAAACGGAAAATGGATTATGTATATATTTAATTTAACATTTGAATTGCATTGAATTGAATCGCATTGAATGAATGTTCGACAATATTGTTTATCTATATATATATATAACATATTACACATTGTATGTATAATAATCTGACAGTGATGAATTGAATTGCACATATAGATGAATTATTTATATATATATTAACTAAAATGATTTTATATATTATGTTTTTAGAGATTAATTTTTCATACAAACATTTTTGGTTATGCTTCCTTTATTTTTTTTTTGTTTATCTCTAATACATTTTATTTTTTACCAAAAAGATATTTCACAATCATCAATCCAATACAATCCCAAATAAATTTTTGTATAAATTAAAAATAATTCAATTTACAATATACACATTGACATTATAATTATAGATTCTTACAATTTTGTATGTTTCATTTCATATCAATTATTCAACTATATACCAATATTTTATTTTATCATCCTATATATTTATATCCATTTGCGGTCCAACCAAGATTTGAATAAAATATATTTTTGTTCACAATATAAAAAAAAACAGAAATGTCTGTTACATACAAAATTTGACGATTGGATAATATATCCTATTAGTATTTGCTGTATATTATAATATTCTTATATGTGTGTAAATTGTAAACTCATCAGTCTGACATGATTAAAATTTCCAAAAATTGTATAACTGAAAATTTCTGTTAAAAAAAAATGTTAAATATAGAATTAGAAATATTTTGATATGTATATAAAATTAACATATATTTATACGTGTAAAATGGCGATAAAACAGATAAATTATATATAATTCATATTTTAAATATTTAATATGCATATACGGCTATAAAATTTTGCTATGGGAAAACCTTTATTTATATACAAATACATATATTAAATTTCTATATAAACATATTAACATTTGTTTATGTATATATAGAGATTAAAATTCATCATAATATATAATGGAATGAATATTATTATCATACATACAGTATGCGGAGTGTATAACAATATATGACGCTAATGAAAATCTCTCAAGTGTCTGATGAGGAGTTTTATATATGCGGGTAAAAAGATATATAAATTTAAATGAATAAATGGAAAACTTTCATGTGTATATCGTCCTCTATATATAAATGAATATATTTCTATATACTAAAGGGCCAACAAATGTTTTTCCATAATTATTATAAATATATACGTGTTTGTATATATATCATCGTATATAAACGCGTAATTTAAATTAATTTAATACGCGGAAATATATTTTATCTAACCGAAACTCCATATATATTTATATAAATTATATATGATTAATTTTATGCTTAAAACGTATATATAATAAATATACATAAAACCTTCATATGTATCTTCAACCATACGTGCGGATAAGTATATATATATAATTTAATTTATTTCGTATACAATAAAAGAAAAGTGTATTTGTATAACACAATATGAGGGAATCATTTATGATTTCAGATACTTTTACATTTATAGACATATTTAGATATACACAAAAAAACAATAAGTGAGTACTTTAAAATGGTTTTAGGGTAATTTTTCAATAAAAAATTCATTGAATTATTTCATTACTTATTATTTATATTTGATTTGATATATATATTTATAGAACTTAATGGATAAATACGCAAGCTTTTTTTTTATCATAGCTATATAATATACATGCGATAATCTCATATAAGATTGCAAACAATAATATTTAATCAAAAACAATCGCATCTTTAATGATATATATACAATTTCTATATTTTTAACTGGCCAATATATATATATATATATATATATATATATAGTAGTAGATACAAGGATCCGAAAGAATTTTGCGTGCAAATATTCTACAGAATATTTATATATAGAATATATATTTATGATGAATATGAATCCATTTTATAAGGATATATAGACCGGATAGACGATGTATTTTATATAATTCTTTTATATTTTAATTTTTAATTAAATGAAATATTTAAAAAATTCAAAACCTGCTAAATATTTTGTATTCATAAGTAAAAATTAATATATTATAATTTATATGTATATATTAAAAATATATTTATACATACAACGAACGAATATGATCCCTTTTTTTTCTTTCTTCATCCTTCTTTCAGGATATATGAATATTTATATATAAATTTTAAATATATAGATCAAAATGAAAATATATTGTTGTATGCTTATCTGCTTATATATTCTTATAATGTATGATTATATTTTATTTATGTATAAAAACATATTAAATGTGTTTATATAGAAAAAATTTTATACATATATAGTACATCTTTTCATATATGTTCATAAACTTTGAATGTGAATGTTTATGGTTTTTTATATGTATATGTATAAAATATTTATGAAATAATTATGTATTATATATTATATATATACTGTTCTATATAGAATTTTTGATATGTTTACCTTTCTGTAAAACTAAAGATTTTATATACCTTAAGTTTTGTATAAGCTTTTAAGTGTTATTTTTTTTTTGTAATTTATATATTATGCATATAAATATGTAAAAATTATCATATGCGTTATATCCTTATTCGTATATACCTCGTTTATATACTCTAAAAAGCATAAGTTTAGTAAAAAAATTATGATTTTAAAATATTCTCATGTTTTGGCTTTAGAAAACTAATAATGCATACAAATACCAATGCAAGAACCCTTATACATCTCAAAATTTCGAAATTGATAGCTATATAAAGAAATAGCAAATTTCAAAAAACATATTATATTGATGGAGTTTTGCCACAAATTGTATAGAATAACACACACAAAATATCACCACAATTTAATTGAAATGCAACGTTCAAAATACTCATCAAAATACTTGCAAAATTTTCATTTATATTTTGTAAAAGGTTTTGAAATTCATTTGATTTTCTTGCGGATTATAGTGTTTGTTGAGTGGAAACCGTTTCTTTTTATGTGTTACCAAAAACTTCTATTTGTAAAAGGTTTATATTCATACAGATTTATATATACGCATGGAAACCCAATATTTATGTTTACATTTTTTGACAATTTATTTTCTTCTATAAACAAAAATAATTGAAATGCATTTTCTTTATAATTTATAGGCAAAATGCAAAAAAAAATGCAAAATGCAAAAAAAAATGTAAATTTCTATAATTTTTATTAACAAATATGATTAATTAAATTCCCTATACATATTGTATTGGATATAATAAAATGCATTCTTTGCTTATATGCAGTTTCTTAATAAAATACATAATAGCATATACCCAAATGTAGTTATCAAATAAAATATCATGCAATATCCTTATATTAATCATTTAATTTATTCGAATAATGTGAAGGATTCGGATTAAAAAAAAAATTAAATAACAAAAAACCTACATCTATACATAAATACTCCCAAAACAATCGCGCCATATATAATGATATATACACATTTTTCATTTAAAAATTATAATGATAATAAAATACATTTTACAATATAGTAAAAAAAACATTCACAAGGTATAAAGTTAAAAACAATTAAAACTTTTTGATAAAAACTTCTCTCTATAGAGTTAGAAATATCTATATACAAATATATATATATATATATATATATATATATATAGTAAATGTAATTAACACTGAATATAATTAAAAGCAGAAAATATATACGAATATAATAATAAGAAATAAAAATTATAATTATCAAATATATTTTCTTTTATTAAACTTTCTATTTATAACTATATATGCATGCGATATAATACTAAATAAATGTATATAATCATTATACCTACCTATATATATATATACATAAATATCATTACCACAGTGACAACGTCTTATCTTCGTTTAACCATAAGGGTGCAGTTTTCCATAATTGAATAACCAGAAACCTTATTTCCTTCTTTCGTATATTTATACCTCTGTTTTTATATTTATATGTATATAAAGCAACATAGTCACCACATACAATTTCACCCTCTAACCATTATACATTATTTCTTCTAATGTACTACTTACCAAATTCTATTTATATTGTAAAATAAATGATATTTGTTAAAAACATATATATAGGTATATATATATTCCTATATTACACATTTTACAGTAAATGGTTATGTATATAATATGTTTATATAAAATTTAAGATGCGAAAGACTGTTTTAATTGTAACCCCGAAATCAACCTAAAGGTTGGCTTGGCCCAATTAACTACCATCTTAATGAACACCTTCTATATTTATATATATAATATATTTATGTATGGATGTATTGTATATATATCGTTAACAACACAATGTGTATATATGAATGGGATATATACAATACCATACTATTATTATCGTTATAAGGTGAAATATTAGAAGTTAGATACAGATATATCCTTATATATGGTATACATATAAATATTGTATATTATAAAATCCTATACGTATCTTTCTGTATAAACATTGAAACGTATATATACACATTTGATATCTATACAACATATGATTTTATATATTTTCCTATATATACTATACAATATACACATAGAAGAAATATAAGACTTTTAATTTTAAGTTAAGATTTACTTGGGGTTATATCTTTAAATTATATGAATTGTACAGATATACAATTTTTTTTTTTGTGTTTAAATTTTATCATTAAATTATATTGTTATATGCGCTTTTGACTGCTTTCTAGGTAGATATATAGATGAAGATTTTAAAGAGAAAAAAATAATAGATGTTTATATATATATACAATATTGATAATAATAATAATAATAATAATAATGAATTGTGTATAGTTTTCAATTATACTTTTGATTAATATATATGAAGCTTTACAAAGAATATTATATCTATTAAACGAATGATGAAGAAAAAAAAATTTATTATAAACAAAAATAGAATTCTGCGTTTTGTAAAGATGTGTTACCGAAAGAAACAAATTAAATTTTCTTTGATTTATGGTCCATCGTTGGTCAGTTTTGAAAAAAATTTGAAATAGAAATATATATATATATATCTAAAAATCTAAAAATAATCATGTAGGAAAAAGTTATCATTTATTTCTGTATCTAAAATACGTATTTAGTAAAAATTGATTTTTTTTTTCAAAAATTCCAAATGGTAAACAATACTTTAAAATAACATCTTTTTATGACTATACATTTACAGAATAATATTCGTACATATTTCTCCATATGTGTGCGTTTATTTACCGTATCACATATAGAGTGAGAAGATTTAATTAAAATCAAGACTTGATTTATTATCATCGTAACACTACTATAACTATATAATATATATCCTATACTATATAGTCCAGGTCTAGGATCATATTCCTATATTCATGTATATACAAAAAACATACCACATACAATGTAAGTTATAAATAACCTTTTTACAAATTCACGTACAAATAGTATAAATGTTTATATAGCAAAAAAAAAAAGGAAATGAAAGGACAAAAGGGGTTGCATATGGTAAGTAAGTAAAGGCGATTTCATATATATTTATCTTTTTTAAATTTTTTTCATATGCATATATATGGATATATAATATTTTTTAACTTTATTTATTTAAAATTTTCACCATATTTTAGTTATTTTCAAAATATTTATTTTAATATATAATTAATTTAATTGAAACTATTTGTATTATAGTTGATCAATTTTATTTTTTTATTAATATATTATATATATTTAGAAGTTCAACACAGAGATATTGAGATATATACTTATATAAAAATATTATTAAATTAAATTGAATATAAATGTTTTATGATTGCAATTGAAATGTATACTTGATATATGGCATATAAAACAGAAATTTTATATATAAGTATAGTAAATTATTAAATACAAATAAATAAATATCAAAAACAAATTTAATTTTTTTTTTTATTATTCCTTTCAGTTGCGAGGGTGCGAACATTTGATTTATATAACTAAACAACATGTGAATAATATAAGTATATATTATATAAAGATATATTTGATTTTTGAAACACACGCGCGTCGTCCACTGTTTTTTTTTTTGATATATTAGGTGCAAACCCTATCCTATCCTAAATATATATGTATAAATAAGATTCCTTTCAACATATAAATCATCCCTCGCCATAACTTAAATTTATGTATGTTATACACGAGTGAGTGTATATAAACAAATAATGTTGAAATCTTAAACATGTATGAAATTTATTATATTTATATATCATATAAGTATATATATACCATCTTATAAATATAGGGGTTTTAAGATTTATGTCCTTGACATAGCTATACGTTTTGTTATATATGAATAACTATATGAATATGTATAATTTGTATACATGTATGTATTTTCATTATATATATACATATATTTAGATTCCGATATACAATGACAAAATAATAAATATATGTTTATTTTGAAAATGTATATATAAATAAATACAAAGTGCATGGTTTCTGATCCTGACCCTTTCACCTTCTTATATATATGTACGTACATGAATATATAGAAAAATTCCAAATTCCAAATAATATATCTATAATATATCTATTTTTATATACATAAATATAAACAAAATTCATTTTAAATGTTATTTTTACTCCCTCGTTTGTTTGTTATATATATAGAACCTGGATATGGAAAATCTATAAATATATGAATAAATATATATATATATATATATATATTAAGAAGAATATTCTTTACACACAAAATCATTTATCTGAATACCATATATATACATATATAGATAATTTTATATTTGGAACAACATCAGGTGGCCACTAGCTTGGTAAATAGTATTAAAAAAAAATACCAAAAAAAGACTAAAATAAAAAATAATATCTTATGATCTTAACAAATTGTTTTTTGAATGGGTTTTTTTTTTGGTGTGCTGCTGTTGTAGACTTCACATGTAGATTATATATGTATATATAATATAGTACGGTTATTATATGTTTCGGTATTACTTTTGGTATCCATTTATATATATATATATATACATTCTGTATTTCTTTGTTTATAAAGGGGATATACGACGCGAATACCATTTTATTTTCGCTGTGCTTTTCGTTATTTCATTTAAAAAATAAATACATAATAGTGTATATATATGCAATTGTTTTTCACTGAAAAACACATAATATTATACATTTTTATTTACTATATATATATTCATATAAATAAATGAATGATTATATATATAGCATTAGCATATAAGAAAGGATGGCGAGGCGGCGATGATTAATGATTATTATAAAATAAGGTTGATACTGTTTTGGGAATCCCATACATCATACAGAAATCAATTTGACCCATATATTATTTTTTATGCGAATTTACAGCATATTAGATTTACTGTGATTTGCATTCGTTCGTAAATAATCCACTTCACATATAATAAACAATTTTTCAGTATTTTAAGATCCAATATAATAAATTCAATTTCATAGAATAATTTTTTTTTAAACTAAATCTTTAGGGAAATATTTTTATGTTTTAAATATAAATGCAAACATGTTAATTTTGGTTTAAACAAACGAAACGCGAACAGATTCAAATGCAAATAAATATTTCTAAAAAAATCTTTCCATGTAACTACATTACGATTTCTTATGCATTTGTGATGTATTATTGATAACAAATCGCAGCGCACATTCGAATTCTATATATATATACAAATTGTTGGTAAAAAAAAATAAATATGAAACACGAAAAACATAAACAAGTTTCAAATTATACAAAAATGAAACACATTCAAATATATACATATATAACTGCGATTTACCTCTTCTTGGTGTACTTTTATATGCGATTTTTTTTTAAATATGTACTCATATATATTATATATATCCGTAAGTAATCCCCAAAGTCATATCAATTTTCAACATAAATATATGTAAATATATTTTCCGTTACTGCAAAATATAAGAGGGATTATTTTGTTTTTTTTTATTTTGCAAAATATATTATTTAAGTACATAATATACAAAAAATGTTATAATCATTTTTGGGGTTTTTTGTTGTTTTGTCTTATATATATACCAAATATTACATATATATCAAACAATATCTTTTGCTTGTTAAAAATATGGGTTTTCACTGGTGATTTAAAAAAAATGGAATAATAAAAAGAATAAAAGATAATCAAATCAATCGAAAAAGAACTTTCCATTTTAATCAAACATCTATTATAATTTAAATAATATCCGCACAATTAAAAAAATCGAAAAAATTCTAGTATTATAACAAAAACAAAATAGCACTTGGTATACATGAAAAAAAAATTGATGTTATTAGCAACATTTTGATTTGTTATATACAATGAGAATAGTTATGTAAGATGTATATAAATAAATTAATTAAGCATACATATTCAAATATAGTCATTGAAAAATTATTAAATAAATTTAAATGAGCGTATAACCCCGAGAATGTATTAATAAAATACGTGTATGTAACAACATCTATATATAATATCGCATATGTGTATATAAATATTCTTTTAATCCATGTAATTTTCTTTGAAAAATCTGTGTATATATTTTATTTATATGGATATATATAGATAAAAGCACTGAAGAATAAAGTATTTCCTTTGAATTATGTATACAATGAATTTGTATACTATATATGGCAAACATCTGTATATATGTATATAGATCCTCGTATGGGTATAATATCTTATAATATATTATAGTCGCATCCGCATGTATTATACATGAGAAAATATTACATAAAGAATATGTATAAAATAGCCGTCCCCGCACTAAAGATGCATACATATATATGTATATAACGATGGATTGCGATCCTTTTAGGTTTACATAGTATATATATATATATGTTTTAAAATGTATTCCAAACAGTAAAGAATATACACATATATATAATATATATATTATATATGAATATGTCTTTTTCTATAATAAATTTTATTTATACGTATATATATATAGTCACTTATCTATATAAATGGATATATACATATGAATTATATCTTTATTTATATATACGTATATATCTTTTCTATATATATATATATATATATTCAACGATCTTAACAACTAATCTCATAGATACTTGTATGAATATATTATATATTTTATATATACATATCTACCTACCATATATATATATATATACCTTCTATATTCTTATTATATATTTATTTTGAGCTTTAATAGTTATATTCTCATGTTTGAAAGATTTTAAGAAATTAATATTAATGAAAGGATTTACTTTGTGTTTAGTTTGTATAATGAAATTTAAAACTTTATATAAACTATATAGATATATATATACATTATACAAGTATATAAAACAACCAGCATATATATCTATAAATATAATGTAAATTTCTTTTATAAAGTAGCTATTTGTTTGTATAACAACATTTTAAATACATATTTTAATATAAAATACAATGTATATATCTATATATATATATTTATAAAATAATACAAATACATTAAAATGTATTGTATATATGGATATCGATTGAATATCTTTCCTTTTTTGTTTGGCAAAAAATAAGAAAAAAAAAAGAAAAAGTTCATATATAGTATATATGCGGATTTATTAAATTAATCAATAATCGTATATATAATAAGTACATTGTATAAACTCACAGTTTATAATCTATAGATATAGATTTTTGTTTTTTATTTTAATTATAAATATTCTTTAAAGTGTAAAATTAACTATAGTGTATATTAAAATTTTGTCGTATTGATAGATAATTTTATTGAATGTGATAAAGAATTATCAGAATATCTTAAATATTTACGATGGATAATAATGAAAAAAATTTTGTTATGAATATTAAAAAAATATCATTTGATATATAGAAAATATTTTGAATATTATAAAATTCTTATATATAACATACTATATATAGAAATATTTGCAATGTGATAACGAGGAATAATCAAAAATTGCCTACACAGTAAACGTTTAAAAGAGTTTACTTATCGCTTATCTCGAGTCAAAACATTGATAAAAGCTTATAAGTGGAAGGTTTGCTTTTGTATTCGTGATTTTTTATATACGAATACGTTTTCCCAAAGAAAGTTTTAACAATAATATCATCGGATTCATTTTTGTTTCAAATTATATATTAGTTTATCTATAATATATATAGAGAAAATGTTTTGGGTTGTGGGTGCGAATCCTACTGAAGACAAAAAATATGTTTTGTGTTTCGTTTATTTTCGAATCTGAATTTTAACGCAGAGGTGAATATTTTCCCTTGCGGTTGGTCGTACGACAATTTTTATATCAAATATTGCAATTTCTGCAATAAAGCCAAGGAATAAAATATATAAAAAAAATTCACAAAATATTATATATACAAAAAATATATAGATTTCATAATATATAAACAAATAATATAGGTTTATATGGATTTTATATTTCAAAAATAATAGTCCATACATTAATATATGAAAATAGTATATACCTATATGAATACGGAATTTCTAAATATATTATATAATTTTGATGGACAAACCAACATTTATTTGGAATTCTTTCATCATTTATTATACATATATGATGTAATAGTAATTTATTTGATTGGTTAAATCAATATAAATCACGTTAGATTTTCATATTAATATAACGTATATTTTTAAAGTTATTTTGTTACAGCAGTTCATATATGTTTGTTTATGACTTCTATAGATATAATTTTTATCATTCGTAGTGTATATATGAATATTATATAATGAAATGTAATACAAGAGATTATATGTGAAAAACAGTTGATATCAAAAATGCAATTAAAAAATTATTAAAGGATTAAATTAATTTATGAAAATGAAATATATATATATATATATATTTATTATATAATTATAGAAAACTATAAACAATTATATAACTAAGATTATATATGATATAGATAACTTTCCTAATTAGTGCGGGTTGCATATCTAATAATAGTAATTTTATTTTCTAATTTCAATATATCGCATACGAAATGAAAATAAGTATTTTATACTCTACTTATTTGTTAAGTATATAAAATTTCCTAAATAATCTGTTGAAATGAGTTTAGTTTTTATAACAAGGTAAAAAGAATAAATATCAGAAAATAAACCCTTTTTCTTTTACTTCTTTTTGGTTATTATAAAATCTCTATATATGTTATATGTATGAATGTTATTATATTGTGAATATGGTGAAAATGTATATTTAAGTATATATATATATATATCTTTAAAATACATTTTCATTATGGTTATTATATAAACGCAATTTTAAGAGGTTGTTATACATATAAATTATTTGAATAAATATATTTTGTATATAGATACTTTTTGTAATCCTAAAATATATATATTATTGTATATGTGAATAATATATAAATTGTATAAGAAAGAACCCTCTCACATTATATTGTATTTTAAAATTGAATATAATCTTTAATATATAAATACACATTATTAAATAAATTGATGCAACAATTTGAAAATTCTCTATTTTTATATTATTATACTTAACATACATATTTTGTATACAATCAAAGTTTATACATATACCATAACATAAAGTTTTCGCAACAAAATGTTTTTTTTGAATATTGCTTATGCGGAAAATCTACATCGTATATATAAATTAAATGAAAAATATTATAAATTGAAAATAAAGAAAATACTTGTGTATTATATAAACAGCAGAAGAGAACGAGTTATCGACGATAGAAAATAGCAAAAACAATAATGTATAATAGCAAAAAAAATACAATTTAAATAAACAAAAAATGTTAAATTGATTTGTTCATCATAAGCATATATAGCACCCAGATTTTCTTTAATATACTCGTGATATAATAGAATTGATATCAAATTTGTTTTGTGCAGTTAATATAAGATTCATAGTTGCAAAAAAATAGGATTTTTTAAAAATAAAAATGATATTTACACCAAATTGATCATTCATTTTTATGATTTTATGGTTAAAAATTAACTGATGATGGTGAAACTGCGCTGATAAATTAATAATCACGAATCTTATATTCATATATAGAGTTAAAAATGCTATTTACTATTCTGATATAGATAAAATTTTCTCTATATCAATACACACAACAAAATAAGTATTTTTTTATTCACTTATCTTATATTTAAATTACAAATCCCTGCTGTTAAAATTTTACACTTTTTTATTTACGTACTCGTATAGTACGTATGTAATGTTATATTACATATAAAAAAAAAAAGAAAGCACACATTTTTCTATATAGATAAAAGAATACATAAATACAATGTTTGGTAAATAATTTATATATATATCAATAAAGAAGAAAATTGTTGTCGCGTGGATTTTCCTCGGTAAGCCAATAAATATAAAATTGTATCCTAACTAGAATATAATATATAAATCCTATATCTATAGCGAGCTGTTTATTTGTATGTTTTGCATATATATATATATATATATATATATTTTACAATTTGTAAAACGTAAAGACTAAAAATACAACTTTGAATTGTTCACAAATCCAATATATTTGTATATTTGTATATATAACAAATATAATATAATAGACGATAAAACCCTGAAGATATAATAAAAATCAGCAACTGAAAAAAAAATAATATAAATAAATAAAAATAAAATCAAATATTATTTCAGTAGCAATCAAACTAAACTGTTGGTAAAATTCGAATAAGAAAAAAAATACAACATTACATTTTAACTTTCTATATATATTTTTTTTTTTGGTTTATATAACATTTAAAAATTTTCTGTCACAGATTCAAAAAGGAAAATACTATTTTCTTATTATATATGTATGTATATAGATGGTGAAAAATTATATAAATATAGGATGAGGCATTCAATTTTAAGCAGATATTTGAGAGGGTGCTGACGGGCATATGTCTGTAACGGATTTTTTTTTCATTATATCTTTTATGAATATTATAGGAGCAATATAATAATGATATTACATATATATACATACATTTTGTTAAATCTTTCGATTTTATTAAGAGGATATTTTTTTAAAATGTATTGTCACTATATATATATATATATATATATATATTATATTGGAAATATTGTTGGGGTTTATTGAGTTATGAGGATTTTTATATTGGAGTCAAATAAGTTATTTTTTTTTAATACTATTATTTATTCTTAACAATTGCATGTCTCTATATTCTATATAAATATATAATTTGGAATGAAGTGAATGCGTGTCTAAAACAAAAATACAAGTAATTCAAATTTATATGATACAATACTTGTTATATATATATATATAGGTGATATTATATATATCGTAAAATTAAATCAAATGATTTGAAAACATATGTAATTTAATTAAAACAAAATGATATGATTTACATATACTAATAAAGATTAATTTTAGAGTTTAGCTTTAATTTTTTATGCAAATCATCGCAAAAAAAAAAAACATAAAAGATCTTTAAATAATGTAACTCAAAATCCTTTGAATTTGACGAACTGAAATATTGTATTTAAATAAATAATTCATTTCGATAATAAAATTTATGTTTTGCTCTATATCAAATATATTATATCAAAATAAACATTTTTTTTTCTTATCATATATTTCTTTATAAATATATACCCATAATAATCCATTTTATTTGTATATATATATATTTAGATTGGACATTTTCCTTCTATATATATATGAATTAGATGTGTTAAATATCCTTTTCTATATACACTAACTAATAATTTAAATATTATCCCTTATTGACATATAATACACGAACACAAAAACACACACATCGCGTGTATTTTGTTTTGCGGTTGGTTTGCGGTTAGATGGGGCGGAGTTTGTGGTTAAAATTAAATACATGATTATAAGAAGGAAAAACCATTTTCTTATCATTTATTATTATATATAAATTTATTTAGATAAGGGGGTGAAAATCGCTTGTGCCAATCATCATATTGATATATATAAAAATATACAAATAGTAGTATATTATTACAAATTGTAAAATAAGGTAAATATTTTTTGATTGAACTGTTAAAATCTTCTTAAAATGTTATCTATAATAAAATATATGTGCCGACAAAAAAAAAAACAGTTTTATTGTCATCTAATTTAAGAAAGTATAAAATCACCCTTTTTTTCAAGTTTAAATATGAATCGAAAAAAATTGTTTAAACATATATTTTTTTAAATTTGTATTCTTTGTGATAAGAATGCCATCAGTATAAAAGCTCTAAAAGTAATATTTTTTTGTATGCATTTTAATAAAAAATATAACATAAGAAAAATATTTATATATATAAATTAGGGGGAAAAATCTTTTGCGTTATTCTTATTTTTCCGTGAAATAAATATACAATATATAAAAATCTATGAAAAAAAAAACAAACAACCCCAACTAATATATATAAGAAACATATAACGATTCGTATTTCTTATTATTTTTCCAAAGATAGGGTACTTATTTTTTATAAGAAGAAAACTGTTTTCTCCTTTAACATTAAAACAAAAAAATGCATTTTCTTTTTATGGAATTCTATATGCTATATGTATATTGGAAATTGTGATATATTTTATTTATTTATTTTTCTGTATGAATTGTTGTCTTTTTCTAAAATAATATAGGGGTTAAATTAAAAAGAAAAAAAAAAGGAAAAAGAAAAGGAAAAGGAAAATAAATAAGAGAAAAATGTTTTTATTGCAAAGGGGCCCCGGTGGAAATTTTATCGTTTTTTATTTCTTATTCTTATATGTGTTTGTGTTTGCTGTTTTTACATTTACAGTATGGTTGTTTATAAACATATAGATGCGTGTCTTGATATAAGAAAATATGGTAAAGAAAAAGCGTTTTTCCCTTATATTTTTACAATGCAGTCTTAAAAATTGTGTCTTAAAAGAAAAATTTTCTTATAATATTTTGGTCGAAAAAATTGAAAAAAAAGAAAAGAAAAATGAAAAAATCAATGAGATGGCGTTACATGTTTCATTTTTTTCTTTCTTTTTTTCCATAGGAAAATTCAAATTTTTCTTTTAATAAATTTATTTTTAATCATGAAAACTTAGATAATTTAATTTAATAATATTTTTAATGTATGTAGAAAATTTAAATATTATAGCAAAGTTTATATTATATTTTATATGTTTGTTATGCAGTTTAAATAATAAAATAGATCATTGACAATTTATTTAAAATTTATGGATGAATATATTTTTAATTATATATGCACTGATGATTTTAATCAATTTTCATATACATGTATATGATATTTATATTTATATTGTATTATTAAATTTATATATAATTGATATATTATTATAATCTATACAATATATATTTATTTTCCAAATGTATATAAAATTTAAATTAATTATATTGGCTTATAATGCATTTTTGGGCAAATAAATTAATTGATTCAAATTAATTATGTAAAATATTATAAATATATAAAATGGAAAAATATTGATTTCATGTTAATGAACATATAATTTTTCTAGAATTTCCAAATTTTTCCCATTACAGAATTATAAATATTGCGTACAACAAAAATAAAAAATCGAAGAATTATCTATAATTGAAAAAAGTATATACATAAATATATTTATTGGATTTTCTATAATTATATATGTATGTAATTGATTAGAGAATATATATATATATAGCATATTTGAATTTTATAAATTATATATATACTTTCTATTGAACTGAAATTTAATATATTGATTCAAAATAATAGTGGTTTTAATTATATATGCGAAAAAGCAGATTTTATCGAAATTTTCAATTAATATAATGTATGCGTATATCAACCATACTATAATATAATATAACGCGATATATAATGGCAGTAAAATATTTCAAATATATGACAAAGTTTTATAGATTTATACATATAAATGTATTCATAGTGCAGTAATGATATTGTGAAAAATTGAATGCATATCAGCATCATATATAGATGGATGATAATAATCATTTATTTTCACAATACATTAATACACGCGCAGGTAATATATATACGTGTAAAATACTTCTATTTCTAATAATAATGGATATACAAAAAACCCAGTATAAATATAATGATTTAACATAATTATACGAATAAATATATATGTAAATATATTTATATATTGTTTATATAATATCAAAATGTTGTAATATATATTCACGTGGTGTTTAGATTATACAAAATAAATTGGTGTATATGTACAATATATATTGCAGTATATGTAGGTGTTAGCGGTTTTCCTTTTTTGTTTTTTTTTTTGTCGTTTTTGTATATCATTTGATTATTCGTAAATATTTTATGTATTATCTAATATAATATATATTCAATATATCGTCATTGGATGCGGTAAATATACATTTATTTTATATGTATAAAAGATTTATAAAACTAAATTATGGTTTATTTTTTTATGATTTTTTTTTTATTTTTTGACATAAAATTCCGAATAATTTGTTAATTTTCTTGTCACATTTTAATTGTATTAATTTTTTGATGAATTTATAAATTATATATTTTTAAATTAATTTATTTTTAATAATAACCGGAGCAAATCTGTATATCGTTTTTGTTTTTATTACATATAGATTAAATTGGAAATATTAGAAAATTAATTTCATTTTATTTTGGTGGTTGTGAATGGTAATACATATATATATATATATATATATATTAAAATATGTACCGATGCTAATAAATATATTATATATATTCATTTGTGGTTTAGATATCATTCTGATTTAAATTCAATTATAATAGGAAATTAATTTTAAATTCTGTCAAGGATATATCTCTCTGGAACAAACATGTTGGGTGTATTATTAAGTATTTTTTAGTGATTCGCACATTCAGATTTGTGCTTAACGCATATAAAAGTGAAATGGTATTATAAGTTAAACACCACAAAAACATATTTCTATGGTCAAACTTTAGGAAAACTCAAATATAATTTTCATAACAAAATACTTGGCGATAATAACTATAAGAAAAATATATTATAATAGAAAAAATTATTGTAAATCATTTCAATTTTTTAATATCGTTATTGCTTATAAATTTGACCTCAAAATTATCGGTGTATATAATTTTAGATAATGTATTTTACAAAAACCTTTAGATTAATATAATTATAGTCACAGAAATCTATTGTTTAATTTTAAATAAAATCTTCATAAATATATAATTTGAAGAAAATTATAAATGTGTATAAGATAACAAAAGAAATATAAATAATTTAATTCATCAATATATACAGAAAATATGTATCTATATATATACAAATTTCTATTTAAAACAAAGCCCAAGAGAGTGACTTTTAACAATTTCCTATAAGGAAATTTGAAAATGTCCGATGTATTTATATATATATATTTGTATAGTAAATAGTATATATAGATATACAGGATTGTGAATTCATTTGTGAAAATTTATTTTATGTAGATTTTATTATAAATATATATGATGTGAGAATACACAATAAAACATCTTCATATATATGTATAAATATATGTATGTATATTTTCTCGAAAGTACATCGTCGTATATTATGTATCATTATGTGGGAATGGTTGAGTTAGATTAAAAAGTGTATATACATTTTATAAAGTACATAAAGTTATATCTGTATATACAAAAGAAAATATACATATGTATATATGTTCATTAATTTATATTGTTAATATATATGTATGTTATTTACAATATAAATAACTGCAATGAGTACATAAAATTATATCATTGGTCTTACTTAAAATTTATATAGAAGAGGTTTTAAGGTTTTATAGTTATATTATATATATATTGTTTCTATTTTGAAAATACACTTATTAAATGAACATATATATACAATATTTGTAGCTTGTATTTAAGTTTATAAGTTTTACAGTGATATATCTTTCAGATATATATACAGTTTGTGTAATATAAATTATCTGTATAAATAAGACATATGAATATTGTATATAAATATATAATAGGTGAATATTTTGTTATTTTAAATATTCCAAAGGGCTATATTTGTACATAAAATAATTTATTCTATATCCATACATACATATAGTTATTTATATACATAAGTCCAGTTTATATTCATAAAAATGTATTATGTTTTAAGATGAATTATACAATTATATCACAGAATCGCAGTCAATTATAAAGATTTAAATATAAAATTAATTAATTTGAATAAATTATGTTACCAAAAATTCAAATGCTTAACTCCATTTGTTAGTCATTAAATTTTTAATACTGTAAGTAAATTAGAAGTAATTTTTATAGTTAAATTTTATTGGCAAAAATATATAAAAAAGGTATAAATAAAAAATCAGAGAAATATAAAAAAATTATGTTTTCTGCCTGAAAATTCTAGTCAAACAAATGAAAAAAGTATGCAAGATAAATTGAGTTGGGATTTACTTTTATGTCTTATAATTTTTAATCGAATTAATATTCAAGATTTGAGTGTATCTATATATAAAGTAAATAATGACACTTTTATAATACAAATTATAATATATTCAAAACTATAATAAAATAATTGATTCGATAAACGAAAATTATTGTTAATCACAAGTTAATCTTATAGATATATATCATTAAAAACTGTACCTATTTTGTAAAATATCATGTAAACATGAACATATATAAATTATAGATTATTGTTAATCTAATTGTAAGAGTTTTTAATTTGATTAGAAATTCTAAATATAATTATCATTTATTATATAATTACTATGTTGATTTTTTTTATTACATATATTTGAAATATGTTCTAACTTCAATTATATATTAATTTATTTTTTATTCATAAATTAAACATAACTTTGTTGTTGATGGTTGAATTGCATTCAATCAATTCTATATATACATTCATTAATTATATTATGTATATATGGATGAATGTTGAAATATATATTTAGATATATTTATATATAGAAACATATGGGAATACATTTCAATTACTTAATTAATGGTATTGTTTCGTAATTATATGTATATATATACGTATTATTCGTACACATATAAATGGTTCAAATATTTTACATAGCAACAAATCAACGTCATAATTAAAGAGGTATTTTGTTTAACAAATATGTGTATTAAGTATAAATGATACATAAAATATAGATATATTCTATATATAACTATAGATAAAATATATTTAGAATATATATAATAGAAATGCATTCGCATATATGAATATAGTGTTGGAAATACATATTTTATACATTAAGTATTTATATATGCGTTTATATTTTGTTTTCTGAATTTTGTATATTTACGATATATGATGGAAAATATGTATACATAACATATGTATGATATGAAGAAGCATTGAAAAGGGAATTTTGATTAAGATATGTATATATATTTATTATATATATTATATGATAAATATATGATACCATATTAACATATATACTCTAAGAATATATTTATACATATTTTTAAGTGTTCTTAAGAATTTGAATAATCTGAATTTTGTATATTTCATTTAGATGTGCGTATATATCATATATAATACATACATTATTAATTTAGATCCTGTGTGGTGCATAACTTTGAGATATATATAAATTTATATATGCCTTATTATTATATATATATATGATATGTGTATGAAGTACGTTAATTATAATACCTTTTTATTACGATGTTATGCTAATTTTATTTTTCTTTTATTTTCCTTAAATAATGAATAACAATATTATTTAAAATACAAACATATATACATTTTTTTTGTAAAATAAAAGAACAATCTTTATATATTACTTTTACGTATATATTTATTCATACATAATATCATATATGAATACATATAAAATATTTTTACTCATATATGTATAAATTAAAAGCATTAATTTGTTTATTTATTAGGTACCAACTTGAATTTTATTATTTCACGTTTAGATTAAGTATACATATATGGATGGGGGTATATATTCAAAAGTATATATATATATATATATGTTATATATATATATATATGGGAACCCTTCAACGATATATACCTAGTCTCAAATATATTATGAAAAAGAAAATGAAAATAGAAATGAATATTATAATTTATTTTATTACATATTCTTAAAAAAAAATAGACTTGAATATAAAAATAAGAATCGTATATGCTCATATATAATTTAAACTCATATGTACTTGAATCATGAAATTATGTCAATTGTTTTAAATATACAGTATTTTTTTTCTTTAATTAGATTTGCTCAAAATTTCAAACATTATCTTATATTTTCCAGCAAATAATTATTTTTATGTGAATATTTAAGTCGTTACAAAATCATTTCCATATTAGACTCGAATTAAATCCAAAGGAAAAGGGGTTATTTTGCTGTTTTTCTTTAGAAATCTAGACATGCTTATGGAAATCTATGCATAAAATTAAACAAAATATTAATTTAAATTAGTTTTTTATATCATATACATTTTAAATATGAATATTTTAACTAAAACTCATTCATATGTTTTCAGTGGTTTATTTTTAGTTTAGTTTAAGTTTTGAACTAAAATCGTATATATTATTTTCACCTATCAAAGATATGCTCTATATATTTTGATTAATTTGACTATAATATCCTTTGACGAATTTTTATGAAATAAAATCTATTTCATTTATATAATTTAAAATATTAAAATTAATGATTTGTTAAATTAAATTGTTGTACCATCAAGATTATAACCACAATGATATATAGAAAATGTTAAAAAAGGTATAAAAATAGTTTCGTTTTCGTTGTGTATTTCATATATAAATAGAAAAATTTTATAATCACATTTATATACGAATGTACAAATATGTATATAGCGAAAAACTGTTAAAGTTTTTCTATATCGCTACATTCACGCACGTTAAACATATATATATAATGTATGCATATATGTTGTACATACAGGAATAAAAGGACTAAATTATACAATTTATAATATGGTATTATTGTGATAGTATGAATATTCGTATAATCATATGTATGTATTTATAAGGTAAAGTATATATGCATTTAAACGTATATATATATATTTAAAATAATAATGGTCAAATAGGAAATAAATTACCCTTAAAATTAGAAAACATTTTCAAATATGTATCGCACGTATCCACATGAGTATAACTATATTTATATATAGATATGAAAGTACATACATATATCTATGTATAGAAATTAAATAGTATTTAATGAACTGTACAGATCGTTTCAAAATTTACCAAATTTATAAATTCAGATTAATATAACAAATCTATGCGAATTTATAAATATATATATTATATAGGTATAGATTAGACAAATTAATTCGTTTTGTGCATTAAACGAAGTATAACAATAAAAAAAAATGTACTCAATTTTTAATTATATTAAATTTTTATTTAAAAATTTCTAATTAATTTATAATTTCATATATATGCAGTATTATTTTTTTGGTTGATTGTGTATCTGTCTGTATTATGTTTTATTTTCAAATCATCAATAATAGTTGTTCATTTTTAATTTATATTTACTAATCGCCGCATCAATACACACGCGAAAATTTGTCAAGCGAGGATTTATATTTACACAATTTTATTATCTATTTATATATATATCTATAATATATTATGTATTATAATTATTTTATGAAATATGTGCATTTATTTTATATTATATTATATATAATATTAAATTGAGTGCATGTATTTTATTTGTACATATTTACAAATCGTAATATAAACATTTAAAAAATTGCATTGCTATACATACACAAAAAAAAAATATGTTGAAATGATAATAATAATTAAAATAATTATTTTAAATGAAAAAATAAAAAATGATTGCATTTAAAATGCTTATATTAATTAATTTTCTATATATACAATAAACATTTTTTAGTTTTATATCATATTGTTAAATTTATTTATATATTGCACTTGAATTCTAAAATTAATTAATTAAATTGTTTTTTTTTTATATAAATATTGCATTAATTTTTTCATATTACACATGTTTTATTTTATTTTATAAACATTACATAGAAAAATTGTTATTTTTATTACTATACTCTCAGAAATTATTAAAAATTATTTTTATATTATATATTTACATTTGATGAGGAAAATTTTACCATGCACTTATTTAAAATAGAAAATAAAAATAAATGTCATAAGAATTAAAAATATATATTGATTGAAATATTATACGTTACATAATATTTAATTTTTACATTTATTTATTTATTTTACATTTTATTAAATTAACAAGAAAAAACTATTTTTCACTATGGTTAATATTAAATGCGAAATAGTAATTTGGTAAGGTTAAAAACACATAATTAAAGTGATATTTATTTTGAAATTTTTGTTGAATTTATAGGCGAATTCAATTGGCTTTGATTCAAAACTGGTCCAAAATACTCCAACAAGCAATAGGAAGATAAATTGAATATTTATTTGCTTTTAAATATTTCAATTGGAACTGAAAACCATTTAGTTTATATTGGAAACTGATAATCTGCGCGGTTGGGAAAAATTGGTTTAAGAAAAAAAGGGATAATAAAGTCAATTGCATTTTTAACTCAAAATGAACCATAAATATTTGACAAAAATCTATATAGTTATGGTAAAAATAAAAAAAAAGTCAAAATGATTGGAGTACATAAACGAAGAATGATAAGTCAAATGTGTTTATACTATAGTATATAAATAATAATTTTTTGAACTATTGATAACGTAAGATTTAAAAATGTGTACTGTGTAAACTATATACAATTCAATTATTTATAATAATTAATTGATCTAATCTGTAATAAGTTACATAAAATTAAATATTAATGGTAAATGATTTTTTTTTCGTTCACATTTTATTATAATTAATATTGCATAGATAGGTTTCTCAATATCCTGTTTTTAAGATAATAATTAATTATTACTACGGTTTTTTATCATTTCAAGGAACTATTTTATTATGAACAATTCTGAACTTCTTCTTTTTTTTCTTTGTCACTGATGTTCTAATAAATTTCTGTACTGTACAAAAACAGTAAATTCAATTTGAATAATTAAAAAACAATAAAGTCTTTCAGTGATTGAAATAATTGCAAGTAAATTTTGTTTGTATTTCCATAAAATATCGGTGATTTACATATTATTTAATCAAATATAATTGAGTAAATGTACATTTAATGATATTTCAATCTAACATTTAGTTTCACCAAAAAACTTAAATGAAATTATTTTAAATGGGACAACGAAGACGTTCCATATCGATTAAATTATAAAAATGAAAAATAAGTGGCTTTCTCCTCAGGTTAGGTTTGATACATATGACAATTTGTTTTCATTGTATGTGGTAAATACCAATTGGATTTATATGTCAACAAAATCGATTCTGGTACATAAATTATATATTAATATGGTCGCCACACTGAATTTCCATTATCATTATGATTATGATGGTGAAGACGTCCGACGCCACCCATTGATACCTGTCGATTTGTAATAGATTCCTCTGCGGCCCGAACGCTGTTTGCACAACTACCAATATGTGTTAAATCAGTGTTGCCTGCCGCCAATAGATTTTGATGGGTTTGTTGAAGATGCTGTTGATGTTGCGTTGGTGTTTGCTGATGCTGATGCTGTGAATGCAAATGTGAATGATGAATTTGCTGGTGCTGTTGTTGTTGGTGTTGCTGCTGTTGGTTTTGTTGTTGTTGATGTTGTTGTTGCTGTTGTTGTTGTTGTTGATGGTGATGTTGTTGCTGATTGTGTTGCTGCTGCTGTTGTTGATTTTGATTTTGATGATGATGCTGATTATGATTATTAAGATTTGATCTATTACCAACAGTACTGATGTGTTCCATAACCGATTGTAATTCACCGTGGGCAATCGATGCATTTTGTGATTGTAATGAATGTGTATGAAATGAATGTGATTGATTGGCGGCTGTATATAATTGTGAATATAATAGACTAGCGGGTAAAACAGGATATAAGGAACCATTACAATTTGTTGTGGAACTTGAACCATATGAATTTTGTGTTTGATTTATAACTAAATTGGAAAAATTTTGATTTGTACTTGGTAAAATACTATTATTATTATTATTATTTGCGGTTGCAGTTATACTGCCAACACTATTAACACCACCACCACCACCACCACCACCAGAGTTGGTTATAACACCTGGTGTTATTGTTACACCTAGTGATCCAATAACTCCTAAATTCGGTGTATTCGATGTTAATAAATCATCTTGTACCGGTGATTCACCTTGTGATGAATCACTTAAACTACGAGGACCATTTTGACTTGAATGTATACCATAATCGTTTGGTGAATTACCTAAATATCTAGGTATATGTAAACTATTTGTTCCATTCAATGATGCCGTTGGTGGTATTGACGCTTGTGCATTCACATTACCGATTGTTGTCAATAAACCGGAATGGGACATTTGTATTGATGATGTTGAACCAACATTACCGCCACCGTTTGAAGTTATTGAATTAACATTAACATTATTACCATTTGCCGTTCCATTTCCAACTAAACTATTTAAATGTTGATCTAAATCGTTTGCGGTTGAATCTGGAAGCACTGTATTTATAATTGCAACACGTTCATAAAAGAAAAACAACAAAAATATGTATAAACAAAATATGTAGATACATTTCTTTTTTGCGTTTGTATGGGACGCTTTGTTTTAATTTATATGTAATCTATCTTTGCAGAAGTTAAATATAAGAAACATATCGTACGATTTTGTCCAATTATGGTTATTGAATTCAAAAATCATTTGTTTTCTAATACAAACTAATAATTATTATTATAAAATTAATTGATTAAAAATGCACTTACTTGGAACGCAATCTCTTGAACCGCTTGTAAAATCTTGTGTAGCATTTTGTTCGGTTGGCGAACACGTAAAACCCAGCGCCGGATTATTAAATTGTGATGCTGATGGTGTTCCGCACGATGATAAACCACTACCCGTTAAATATGGTGTATAACCAGCTGAACTGTAACCCCAATGGGAATTGGCCGCACTTAACCCAAATTGTGTCATATCTAAAAATATGTAAAAAATAAAATTAATTATTTATATAAATGTATAATTCATATATATAATTATTCATATATCATTAAATTTTAAAATATAAAATTAAATTGTACCATTCCATTAGATTTTTTATTTTAAATATAAATAAAAAATAATTTAATGCATATATTTGTTTTTTAATACATGCGGATGCTGGGAAATAAACATTTTATTATATATATTTCTATTTAAATATAATATATGTAAAAAATAATTCAAATAGAAAATTTTAATTAATCATTATTATACCAAATTTTAATGAGAATCGCAGTATTTTTGTTTCATATATAAAATGAATTCATATATTAATAATATATTATATGTATTCGTTCGCGCGTAATTTCATTATTATATATACGTGTACATATGTATTTGGAATGTATATTTTAAACATTATTCTATATATATATATATATATATATTATAATATTTTCTAAATGCATATACACAAATTACACACAAATAAAAATAGACTGTCTATATAAAATAAATTTTATATGAATAAAAATAAATATTCGTTTCATTTATATATATATGCAATGTATATAATCTCATTGCATTAAAATAAAATTTAAACAAAATAACATATATAATGATTTTGTATAAAATTTGAATTAGTCTATCAATATATATATATATATATATATATAAAGATATAATATACAGTTGAGGATCAATTAATTAGGATATTTCGTCGTAAAATAATAATTTAATAACGTTTATACCATTTATATTGGAGTACTAATTAACATGCATTTTTTAGATAATTAACAAATTGATCATAGTTACAATTTCGGATCTAAATGATGCATATCTCATAAGAGTTCATAGAAATAATTTGTTATACATATATAGGCAATTTTCAATATATATGATTCCTGTGAAATGTTTGTTACTCTGAATAACTACTTCATATATATTTGTAAAACATTCAAAAATGTATAATGAATATAAACATATTTTTATGCTTCTATAGACATAAATTCGTATTCACTTCAATATTTAAATACAATAAAGATTAAAATTTACATCTATATATATATATAATAAGTGTATATCTAAAATAACTATATGTATACATATTCATCGCTATCGAAATCTAATGCATATAGAATACATAGCGGTATAATAATAATAATAATAACCAACCCATGTTATTCATATAAAATTACACAAAATTTTCCCTTTTAATCATATAAAATGTATGGTTGAATTGGCGGCGAGCCATTATAAATCAAAAGCGTATATATATCTATATTTACGAGTATAAAAACCCTTTGATAATAAAATACGAACAAAAAAAATGAAATACCAAAAACACTATTTGTGTATACTATATATATATATATATAGAATCAAATGAAATCAATGGACAACGGATATTAAACCCCACTATTTCAATATGGCATGTAAATTATGTCTATCTGTATCTATATACTATATATATAGATATACGTATGTATAAAATGTAATATACATCGATTATGAAATATACACTCTATATGGATATTTGCATATTACTTTATATTGTCTATATATCATATATACGGTTATACCTATAGAATAATATATGATACACAGTGCACCCTAAAAAGGTACCAGCGGCATCGTGATCCGTTGATAATTTTTTATATATATGATAAGTTGTAACTAGAAAATAACTCTTACAATATAAGTTATCAACATATGAAATATTCAAAAAGAAATATAATTCGAAATCTATAAATTAAACAAAATAATAAATAATTATAGACCTAATTTCGACTAATAGAATTCTAAATAGAAGCAGCTCTAAAAAAACCATTGTATTATTTAAATCACCCTGTCTGTATAAAAATAGGAAAATATATAGTAAATTTTATTATATTATATTGAGAGTAATATTATATTGAGAGTAGATTTTGGATTTGGAAAATTCACAAAATACTTTTATTTTACATGAACATTATATGTAAATTTTGTGTAATTAATTTTTTTTTTATATTATCATTTCGTTTTGTTTAATAGGCTTTTTATTTTATATATAGGAATCATTTTTAAAGTAATCAATAAAATTACAATATTTTTATAATAAATGCAATTAGATATAGAGGAAATAATTTTAGTGGTTTTTAAACATATTAGATATTTGAATATATGAATATATTATAGATATTTGATTATAAAATACTTTTTCCTTCTCGTTTTTAATATTTAATATAATAATAATCTATATGAAAAATTTTCTTTTAGTTTAATTCCTCTCTAATATATTTTTAAATCTTTTAATTTCAATCGTAATTGCAATAACATACGTTATTTAAATAAAATAAAGAAATTTTAGAAGTTAGAAATTTTGTAAAAAAAAATCCATATTTTTAATATATAATTTAGTTGAAAAAAATTAAATAATTAATAAACGCTACAGATAAAAAAACCCACTCCATTCTATTATAGTTATAATTTGTTATAGTATTAAGGTTTTCGTTTTAGTTTTAAATATGGCAGTTTTGAACATGATCATATAAAAACCATACTAATAAAAACCAGAGTGTGATTATTATTAAATGGAACTTTACATAATATATATATTTATTTATAGAACATTCCGCATTCATTATAATATTTATTTTTTATTAAATCGGTATCAAAACAAATAATTTTTATATCACAATATTTAACACATTGATTTTGTTTTTATCATGGATATTTTTTGGCATGTTAAATTATTTCAAAAAATGTAAATATCATATATTATTATTAAAAAAAAAACATAACCATACATAAATAAAAACTAAAATTTTAACATAATTAATATTATATATTATAATTATACTATATTATAACAACATAATTAATTAAGTTTATATTTACTATATAACAACGTATACAAAATAAAAAAAAATTAAAATATGTACCTCATTCTACTGAAAAAATTAAATAATGGTTCATATTCATAATTTATATGGTTAATTTTAATTATATTATATATATATATACAAGTTCCCTTTGAACCCATATATTTATAATATATATATTGTGTTGAGTGGGGTGGGATTTTATGTAGTTTATTATAACCAAAAATAAAAAAAAAATTATATTCTATGTAAATTTAGTTATAAATATATTAGTTAATTTTTTTTTATTGTAAAAATATACATATTGATATTGTTTACATAACATATAATATTAAAAATAAATATGTGAACAATTTTTTGCTGTTGTTGTGACAATATTCATACAATATATGAATTGGTTTTCAAACAATATATATATTAATATAAAAAAAATACATATAAATATATACTATCGGCGAAATCAGGAAAAACCACATTGTTTAGCATAAATATTGGGAAAACATGCAACGATACACAAGCAACATATATATACTTATATATCGAATAAATCGTTATATAAAATATAATAACATAATTGAAAAAATTTCCTCTATATAAATGTAGTATATGTATATAAATTTATATTTTACATGAAATAATCAATTCGCGCTATATTCACATACACAATTTATAACCATAATATATACATGATTTTTTCTATTCATTTTATTTATATATAATACTAACCAAAAACCATTGTTTTGGTTATCATACAATATACGTATGATATGATACATAAAGGGATGAATATCGATATGTAAATTTGAGCAGAAATAAAATGGCTAATAATTTAAAAATTAAAAAACCCTTTAAATAAATAGCAGAACATTTAATAAGTTGTATATCCTATAGATTACGCTGATAGTTTAAATACTACCAAATAATTTTCAAGGATTCACATATAGTATTTAAAGAGTTTCTATTATTCCCTTATGTAACGAAATATATATGGAAAATATCAATTTGTTATAAAATATGTTTCTGTACGATTTTAAAAATACCAAATACCAAAAAAAAAAAAAATACATTTACCAATCCCTGCGTATAAAAATTAAACTGTATATTAAATAAATAAAATTTGAATGCCTACATGCAGTTCTATATTTTGAGAAATTTTGCTACGATCTTTAATTATAATATTTATTTATATATTTATTATAAAACTTTGGTTGCAAATATATTAAATTTTTGATAAATTAAAAGATATATATTATATAAAAGTTCATTGAAGCTTAAAAGAAATTTTTCTATCTATATATAGATTAAATAAATACAAATAATATATTGAAAATATATACTTATAAAATTAAATATTATATGGTATATATTATATATATAATATGGATATTTAATTTTCACATATTTTAAATACATTTTATTATAGCTTATTTTATATTTCCATGTACAATAAGAGGGTTGTAATAGAAAAAAAATTAAAAATTAAAAAAAACGAAAATGAAAATGAAAAAAGGCGAATTAAAATCAAGCATTTATTTATATTTAAAGTTTAAAACTTACTCTGACAATTTCCAATTGGTGGCATCCGAAATCCTGATAGTGGATCCGTAGGAAAATGAAATGGTCGTTGTCCAAAGGCAAAATGAAATTGTTGCTGTTGTCCTAGAAGTGATAACACTGTATTTAAGTTTAATTTTCTGTCCTGAATCCATATGAAAGTATTTATTATATGTTTTTTTTAAAAATAATATTATGTATAATATAATATAGGAAAATATGGAGGATGAAGAGGATGAGGACTGTTTTTAACTTTAAACCAATTGCCTATAAACGGCAATATATTTAGCTCATAAATCCAATATAATTGTATAAAGTTTTAACTGATTTGATGATCAATATCTCTGAATGAATAATATTAAATATAATTTTTAATTATCATTTTAATTATAATTGAATGCATTTACAATATATTCTTTAATATTATCTATATCCAAACAATTTCAACACACAAGGAATTATAAATAATCTTTTCTGCTATAAATATAGCAACTAATATATATAATAACATCATACATGTATGGATGTATGCAATAAGTAAGTACGTTTTCAAGTTATACACTTTATATTATATGGGATAGATGAACGATAAATTGGTATGAGATATGAAAACCACAATTTCACGACAGCTGTGATGGTCACACAATATTATCCAATCTTATATATAAATTGAATCCATTCCATGTATGTTATATGATATCTATATATTATCTTATTTCTATACGTCATATACACATTTCTGTTTCTATACCCATAACTTATGTATGTGTATGAATGCTATTTTGTCATCTTATATCTTAAATTTACTATTTATATACATACATCATATATGGTTAACATTAGATATATGTATGATATGATACATGTTTTAATGCTTTTAGAAATTTACAAAACAATCGTTTTAATTTCCAATTATATAAATAGGGATTTTATATCGTTATATTTGTTTTATATTAAAAAATGGTCGTATATATCATATATAAAGATACTTTAAAATCGTTTTATGAATTATCTCTTGATTTTATATAAAAAAACATAATTATATTTATATCACATAATTCAATAATGTTTTAAAGGACTCGTTGGCATGTAATTTTTTAATATCAAAACAATCGTTTAAACAACATTATAGAAAATGTATCAATCATTTATGGATTTATTCTATGAGAATTTATTATTTATATATTAAATTTTTCATTTTAAACTTTAATTAGAAAATTTTGTTTTTAAACATTTATCCTATATATTTAAATGAATATATTTATAAAAGACTTCATGCATATTGTTATTTATACGTATATAGTTTATCTGCTGGATAAAATCAACAATATATTATTACATGCATCGCTTTATTCAAATCCTTGAAAAAATGCGAATTTGATAAAATGAACTGTCTCGAAACGGTGTATATATAAAACTATACAAAACATATACACACATATTTGAATAATGCATACATTACAATAAAAAATTTAAATTCAGTCCTTTTTGGTTATTAATTAAACACGTATTTCATTACTTATTCTCATCGAATACAATTTTAATGTATATACATTGTACAGTATATATATACAGTATAATCTGTTTGTAAGAAAAACTTTAACATTTTCAATTAATTATGTAGCCTTTTTCTCTACATTTTCCTTTATTATTATATATACACATATAAATATATCTGCATCAAATTGAAATATATATATATATATATATATATATATATAATGTGTATATGAGTAAAATAAATATATGTGTATATGAATGCGAATGTGTTACGTATATATTTATAACATTATGTATGTAATAACACATTCATGTTTCATTATATCATTATATGTATATATTTATCAAGAATGTCTACACTTTGTTTTCTCTTTTGGAAAATTAGAAACACTATATATATAATAATAATGTATATATAAATATAATAAAACAACCAATATATAACTTATTTTATATATTATCATCGTTGCGTATATATTATTGTATTTACCTCCTATATATATATAAATGATTAATTTTATTGCGTTTAAATAATATTCTGAAATTCATATATATAAATTTTAAAAATACTTTTCCAATATATAAATAAATAAAATATTAATTATTGGCTTACTTGTTTTTGATCTGGGTTCTCTTGGTCCATCAACGGTTACTTTAATAGCTTTATTATAGGAGGCCACTTGTGGAGGACTTGTTGATACGGTTATTGTTAATGTAAAACTTTTACCTGTAATAAAAATTTTTTTGGAAAAATTAGAAAAAATTTTTATTTAAAATTTCTATATATATAAATTTGTATGACAAAATATTTTTGGGTATATACACAGAGAAGATAAAATAAAGGTATAATTCTATTATATATGCGTATATTTGATTAAACAAAAAAAATTATCACCCACAAAAAAATATGGGTCCGTATATACAATACAATTTATCTCATTGTGTATATATAGATATGGATAGCGGGCATATATAATACATATAAGTATTTATTGTGGTATATGAACAAAAACCGATACCTTTTCAATAACATAATTCCATAGATACATACTACATATATAAATACGTATATAACGTGTCATGAATCACCCGTTTTTTGGTTCACCCCATAACCTCAAATCAAACCAATGCCTTTACCAAACAACTTTACAGCCATATTATGTATATATAAACCGTGATTATATACCAACCAGAAATTTAACCCTCTATATCTATATATATATACCTGTCATGATATCAATCATTATATGGTTTGTTTTATACAACAATCTTATGCATATATCAATATACTATATATATATATATATATGTATATATATTAATAATATTGATTTTATATTGTTTAGTTTTATGAATTGTTTATATTCATACTTTGTATATATATGCATATGTATTTCATGTGGTTATATTCATATACTGTATATATGATGAAACAAAAAAAAAAACTTATTACTATATATATAATATAGTAATTTTGTTGCGTTGTCCTGATGAAATCCAAACGCATATACTGACTGAGTTTATAAATACTTATTTTTAAGTGTATTACCATTTTGGGCATTAAAGTTAAATACTATTTTCATAGATAAACAAAAAAGGATTAATTATATTGTATATTATAGTTTATAAATGTGTGATACAGGTCAAATGAAAACTTAAATTTCAATTTTCTGTAACAAATGAATAACGCAGTTAACGCATATTTATGAAAACACTTCTTGAGAAAATTATTATATATACAAACATTGTTTTGTAAATAATAATGAGGATCTTAGTTTTTATTTATGAACTTAAAGTTGTTGAATAATAATAATATAATTTCCTTCCTTCTCATCAGACAATTTTTTATAAGGATATTTATTCAATTTTCATGGGTAATTATTTCATATATTTAACGTATATTTTTTATCTAAAGATATTCAACATAATTCAACAACTTAATTGCACCAAGAATTATAATAATGCTAATAATAAAATATCGTATAAATTAATAAAATCTATAAATATATAAATTGATTTTTGAGTAGTTTTTCATCGAATATAATTTTCAAATAAAAATTAATTCCATTTAATATTTATATTTCACATATATATAAAAGAGATCGTGTTAAAAAGTCGGTTTTTTATTTATATAGGTATTTGGTGAAATAATAAACCATATATATACATATAACAAAAAACATAATATAAATATCATAATTTATTTGTTTATATGTTAAAAAAAAATTTCGTGGCAAATACATATTATAATTTTTATTATTATACCCATTAAATTTAATCAGTGTATGTATTTATTAAATATTTATTTATACAATCAATTTACCGAAAAAATATTATAAGGATATATATTTATTGTATTAATAATATAATATACACCAACAAATGCCACAGCGCCACAACACACATGGCACTCATAAAAGCCTCGACAAATTGTGTGTTTTTGTTTTCATTAAGAGAAATTATTATTTTTATAAAGCCTATAAATTGAAATATATGTATATATTTATCGCGTGTAAATAAAAAACTACCCATTTTATAGTAAAGAAATATAAATAATATGAAATAAAAGAAATTTGCTCTTAACATGCAATATATTTTATCTTCATATTAACAAATAGGATTTTAAATGTGATAATTGTATAAATATATATACAATAAATTTTCGTTTAACACGATACATATATATTATGTTGATTTTTTTAGTTAAAGTAGATCTTAACAACAATTTATAATATATCATAATTTTTTGAGAATTAAGAGTGATTAAATAAATTCTATTAAATCACAAATTAATCGATGTGACATCTAAGTTTGAGTTTTTCCTTTAATATGAAACGTATACAAATATATTTCAAATCAATTATCTTTAATCTAATCGTGAGATCACCTTTTTTTTGGTCAAACAAAAAAACCAGACCATATATATATATATATATATATATATATCGATATATATTCCAATATATATATATATATATTAGTAGATTTTCATTTTTGCTTTTTGTATTCAATTATTTCATATACAATCATTGAATTATATTCTATTAAAATTTTAGTTATAATCATATATTTAACAGCATCGTTTGACAATATACTATCTGTTTTGATTATTATAAAAGTCTTAAAGTTTATGGTTTTTGCTGGTGGTTTTCCATTAAATAATTTAATAAAATGTATACGTACAAAATGATAATATTCGATATGGAATGTCAATTAAAAATCGTTAACACATCACTTTAATTCATTTTAATAAGAATTCACTGTATATGATTAAGTTGCATCATCATAAATGTTAATAATACAATTTTAATAACTAATATATAATATAACCTAATATAGGTACGCGCAGTGTATTATTCAATAATTTTTAAATTGATACGATTAAATAATGAAATATAAAAAATACAAAAACCACCAATCAATATATGTGTATTTTATATTCGAAAAAGCAACAAATTTTATTATTTTATTGATGAAAAATAAAAATCAAAAATTATTTGCCACAAATGTAAAAAAAAAATTGTATATAATAGGAATAATAACATCATCGCAAATGACGAAAAAAAAAATTATATATTTATATATATGCATATACAATTTGTATGCGTAAATAAAAAATTGCCACAAACCACAATATATATATAAAAACCCAATTAATCCACGATTGTTAAACTATTCAAATAAAAATTTGTTCATTCAAAAAATATTCACCAGAAATAAAAAAAAAAAGCCAGAACCAAACAAACCAAACTGAATTATTTTTATTTTTCATTCGTTTTTATATTTGCTTCTTTTTTATATATTTATACTATATATAACCATATAACATACATTTGAGATATAAATGAGTAGTAAATTGTTATATATATATATACGAGTTATTTTTTTTGTTAAATACACATATGTGTATGTATTTATCATTGCATATATGATATGTATATACATTTGTAACCACGCGTATTTTTGAAATTTTGGTTTGAGGTATAACGCAAAAACCAATCCCAACAGAAGCCCGCAGAAATACCAAAACTGTATTCTATGTATTTATATATATATATACATATATATTTATGTACAGAACAGAGGGAAATTCATATACATATAGTAAATGTGGAAAAACAAAAAAATAATAATGTCAGTGACACTATTATTTTTATTATCATTATTATTATTATATACAAAACCATCAACATTCAACGATGGATATGTGAGATATTTTGCCATATTTTCAGTGTAATGAAATATATTTGCGAATATGCTTATATGATATAGCCGAAAATTTAATGCAGTATATTTATATTTCAGTATAAATATAATATGCTTTTAAAAATATACATACATATATCCTTTTTAGTGTTTTGTTTATTTTATATATTTATATTCTTTCATTTTTTTTTTCTATTTTGCAAATGCTTTTCAATATGGATAGCAGCAGTGTAGTATACGGTAAATACATATAATAATTTTCACAAAACTAAAATCTGTAAATAAAAAAAAATTACCATATATCGCTTTATATACATATATGTAGATATAATAATAATATTCATTTAAAACTCATTTAACATTGCTGTGATGTATTACATTCATATACACATTTTATATTATACAGTACACCGTCATTCAGGAGTAGAGTACATATACGAAAATAAATACATATAGGTATATAATAAGTACATGTATATAAAATTATAGTCAAATATTTCAACTCTTTGAATTTTCCATATGTTTGCAAAAAATATATATTCATTCGCATATATGTATATTATATATGTATAAACACATTGCTGTTGGTTTTGAAATAATATTATAAATATATCTATATGATGGTGGGTGGTTGGGTGACTGGTACAAAAGGCAGATATCATATATATTGAATGTATATAAATATAAAAACGTTAATGTAGATATACATATATATAAAGTTAAACGCGAGGTGGTATTTTGGTTTCGTTGCTGAATTTACTCATATATATATATATAGCTATTTGAATATTCACATTCATATAAATTCTATGTATATATATATATTTATATATATATATATATTACAAATGGGTATAGTTATTTTTATTTTTAATGTATATCATTTTTTTTTATTTTGTATACATATATATATAGTTGATTATGGTTGTTGTGTTTTTTTTATTGATGATGACTTTTTTGTTTTGTTTTTTATCTACATATATTATATATGTATATATGGATAAATAGAACCACTGTGAGATAAACGAGTGTCTGTCACTCTGTTTACACACAATGGTGAACCAAATTTGAATTCAAAACAACACCGCATATAGTCGGTCATCTACAATTTTCTCATATGTGTTTTTCACATTATATATATATACAGCGGATAAATCGGTGTCCCCCGCAAAATGTATATATATAGTGTTGTATGAATATATATAGACATTATACAGATAATATAAAGTATTTAACAAAAATAAAAAATTGTGTGTGTTTATATTTATTGTTTATCCTTTATTTTATTTTTATTTTAACGTTAACCAATTTTTTTTTGTTCGGATAAATAAAATGAAAACAAAACCAATTTTTGCGGGAAAAAAAAATTGTATAGCAAATTTTATTTTATTTTTTTTTTTTGTTAATATACTTGAATTTTTCATGAAAGCACGTCAAAAATTAGATAAATTGATTTGGAAAATTTTAATATAAATATATTTTTGGTAAATAAAAAAAAAGAGAAGCACTCATATTTATGTATTATTGCGTTGATGATGTAAATAACCAAAATGAAAATTTAAGAATGATGTATTATTACACTAAACACTAAAGGGTAAAAAGGTAAAAAATATTTATTGTGATAGAATTATATAAAAATTGGTTACGGTTATGTATATACTTTTTTATTATACTATAGTTTAAATATTTTATATTTCTTCTTGTTATGATGGTTGTTATTGTATATACAATTGCATTGAAGCCTTTAATATTTTTTAAAAATTGATTATATACAATACAATATATATAGGAATATAAATAAATATTTTGTAATGGTGATTTGTTTCTAAAATTTTTATTTGATTTGATACACTTCTTCCTTTAAAAATACAAACATGTCTTTTATATTGTATATTAATCTGGTAAATCGTTTTATCTAAAAATTGATTTATGAATTTATTGATGATATATTTTCTTATTGATTGGTAATAAATTCTCTTATGACTAGCAATAATATATGACACATACAGGCTTTCGGATTCGATATGGTATTGTCCCACGAGCGTTACTAATTTATTTATGGGATTAGAAAATACATTATCAAATAAAATGAAATAAATCAAATAACTATAAATTATATTTTAAATTCATCAAAATCAAAATTAGATTTAGGTGTCAGAAATTTCGGAAGTCATTATATAAAAAGAAATTGTAATTCATTTCATTTAATATTGAAGGAAATTTATTAATTTTTAAAATCTTTAATTTTATTTATTGGTTTCATATATGTAAAAATATATTGAATAAATGTTTAAATATATTATAAACTTCAACTTCAAATTAAATACCAAACTTTAAATTTTAATTGAGAGTTTCATATATATATAAATAAATATAAATTGGCAATGGCCTTAATTGCAAAAATCAAATTCAATTATATACGAATATAATTAAAATAAAAAAAGGTGAAACATGTCCCCTCAGTTGACATATTTATAATCGAAATCCACTTTAAAATACATTCATTCATCGAAATTCTATATATATATTCATATTATGAATTTTCATACGTTATATTATATATATTATTTTATGTATATATAGAAATAATTTTGTATATATTCAAAATATGTGAAATTAAAACATTCAGCACTATTTTGAATGCATATATTTATATATATATATATAGTGAAATAAAATACTATATGTTCGATCAAGTAAAAATAATATAAAATGAAAATATATACAAAATTACAAATATATTTGAAGTGTCGTAATTTGTCATAATTTGAATTGTAACATTTATTCATTTATATATTATCTATATGATATACCAATATTTAAAATAAATAAAGATTATAGAAAATCAAAATATATATTTAGATCACATTTATTTATAATAAAAATTGATAGATTTGGAGTATTCCAATAAATCTGAATTATCCCAATTTGGTTGAATTGAATCGCTTCATGAACAATTGCTTTCTGATTTTTCTTTTTTTTTTAATTTTAAACATAAAATACGATGAATAGTTTTTATGTACAATGCAAAGTAACATTTTTTTATTTTATCGAATAATATATAATTGTAATTTTTGTATTAAAGGATTATTTAATTTAGAAACCTCATCAATTGATTCACTTTCTATATATCAGCATAATTCAAAATTATTAAATTCTAACGCCACATATAAAAATTAGTGAATAATTTTATATTCTATGTACATGTACAATGTATATATATCATTTATCAATTATAAAACATATATATATTTATATGATTGTGCCTTATATATAAAATTATAATGAACAATTTTAACATGAATATATGTATAAATATAATATTCATATACACTTAATAGTATGTATATTTGCAAAATCATCAAGTGTTTCACATATATAGATATATAGATTTTCATTTTAAACTATTCTAGTACGAAGGCAATACTGTTATATATAGCTTTGATTAGATTTTTGTACAATATAAAGCGCATATATAATATATTTATATGTGAATAATAGATGTAATTTTGTAATTATGTCTGCATAGCTAAATATATTTATACAATAGATGATCAATCATTGTATCACATACACATGCAAAATTATATATAAAATGAATATATATATGGGAAGAATACATTTGATGAAAATCCTCTATAAAACTATGTACAATATACAAGGTTTTATATATAGATTTTATATTTTATCCATTCACTTAAATTATATATATATATATATATAATTGATAATAGTATAATACTATTTAGAATTTTATACTGATTAAGAAACATATATTCGCAAATGTTATACGCATTTGTGTATGTACACAAACCATATATATGGAAATTGAATGAGTTTTCCTGCATCAACGTTTGGTTGAAAATGATGTTATATTATATCGTACTAAAGCGTATATTATAACTTTCAATTTTGTATATAAATAAATAAATACACTTCATATGAATAAATATATCAGTTATATGCGTATACATTTCGATCATTTCTATATATAAAAAGAGTTAAATTTTAAACTAAAGAGTTAGCTGTATTATATGTATATATATGAATAGTCTGTATATGCAGCAATATAATAACATCATCAAATTCACGTATATATTTTCACAATATCGTATATATTATTCATATGAATATCTATCAATATACAATATATAGATATATTCATATATGATTATTGTGTATAGAAAATGTATACAATAACAATAGAAATCACAAAATGCAAATTGTTTGTAATCGAATTGAAAATGAAATGAATTTCAAGTGCAGTTTCCAAATAAATACATATATCATATATTGTATTTATCAATGTAATATATTTTATATATACGCTTTTGTTATATAATTTAACGTCGATTTTGTATGATACTTTATGTAATATACTACATAACTACTAACGTTTTGCAATTGGAATACACGCAACTCGTCCATATATAAGAGTTTATTTTTCACAACATTAAATGCATTATATATAATATATTGAATGAGTTCGCATTTCTATATATAAAAAAAATATAGATGAATATGTTTATGGAGAAAAACTCATTGATAAGTGATGATAAAATATGTATAAAATATAATATAAAATAAATATATATATATATAAGGAAATTTTCATTTATAATATGTGAACGCATTAGTTATGTGGCTTTGCCATATATGTTTTGGTTGAAAAATATTAAAGTATTATATGTTATACGTTAATATATCATTGTAATGAAAATATACCGTTGAAATAAAATTAATGAAAAAATCAAATATGGACAAATCCTTATTAATAAACTATTATAGAGAATAAAAAACACATTTCCTAACGACAGGCTGATCACTTAAATAATTGTTGTACAAACGTTATAGATATTTTAATAATAATTTATATGGTTTTTAATTTTTTTTAGTCATTCATTGATTAGTTTTGAATGAAGTGAATTATTTAAAAGTTAAATGTTCCACTCAAGTCAAAGAAATCTTGATAAAAAACTTCAACGAAATGATATAATTAAATTATTATTTCAGTTCAAGAAAAAAAAAACAATATGAATCACAAGGATATCTTGAATAAAACCGCTAAATAAATGCATGATAGAATAAAATCTTCAATGAAAGTTGGAAAAAAAAAATCAATAAAATCTTTATACAATTTTCAATGAAATCTTGAATAGAATAAAATACTTAAATATTAAAAATTCTGAATAAATTGATTTATAAAATTGACAATTAAATCTTCAACAAATTCAAAAACAAAAAAAAGGCTTTAATGAAATCTTTAAAAAATCGGCAAATAACATCCTGATAAAATGATCAATTGGAATAATTAAAAACAAAATATCTTCAAAAAATTAATGAAATGAAATTATGTTAAATCTTTCAATGATACAAAATTATTTAAGACAAATATGAAAGATATTTTTCATAAATTTTTTCAAACATACTTTTTGAAAAATTCTATATATATAAACGTAACAAATATTTTAGAACTATACTTCTTACAATTTACATTAACTATAAAAATATATTCATTTAACGAATATAATTAATTATCAACTGCACTTTCGCGCATTGTATATTATATATATATAATTCTTAAATATATATTAAAATCTTAAATACATTTATTAATCACAAAGGTATGTATATACGATATTGAAATTAGAATTTTAAATTAATGAAACTTTTGAAATTGTCATGTTAAACATCAATTTTATACACATATGGAGTTATATATTCTTAACATACATTCTATAAAATAAAATATATAAGGAATGTTTTTTTTGAATGCAAGCTAAAGAATGATAAAGTATACATTATTTTATATATATACAAATAATTTGTTACACTTAATGTATCTTAATAATATATATGTATATACAATATAAAACCATCTTGATGAAATTTGATCATTTATATATATACAATGCGCCTATATATAAATATATATCTTTATTTATTTATAGATGTACTTTTGATGATGTTATAATTTAATATAAATCATAATGTGTATAAATATACATTTTCAAACCCTATATTGAAATTTTATAAACCTATATAAATATATAAGTATATTTTGGTATATATACAGAAATTTTATATATGCACGTATGTAGTCAAAGATTAATTACAGTACATATCTATATGACATTTAAAATTAATTTCAAACAGAAGTTATATATGGAAAATTTATTTACAAGTACTTTTCCACATATTGTTCAGAAATTATTTAATGTGTATATAAAAAATTATGTGTTATTTTTTATTTATATATAATTTGTATATATAGGTAACAGTATACTAAAACAATTGTCACATTATACATTTATATTATACATATACTATGCAAAGATTATTTAGAAATATATATATTAGTACATAAATATATAATTGAGGGAATAATATGATGCATTTTTGGGTTTTTATTTTCATTTTTGTTATTTCGTTATATATAGATGGGGAAAATTCATTATTTATTTTATATATAAAGGTGATGAAATGTACAAAATTAATTCTCTATATACATTTATATAGTACTTCAATGATGAAAGCATGTATATGATATACCTTTAACAAAAGGATAAAATTATAATTAAATAATATATTGGTATATAGGTATTTATTCACTGACTGCGATTGGTGATAATTATTTGCGTGTATTATAATGCATAAATATATAAACTATACATACGTTTAGAATATTCTTATAATACAATCTCCTCTCTCTCTCTGTATTAGGATTAAATTCTTGTTTTTTTTTTATTTTTAATTAAAATATACGAATCAATAAATTTAATTTAAAACGTGGTTATGTGTATATAATTTTTTTTTATAAATGTAACGCATGTATAAATCTATATATTTGCATATATAAAATATAAATATATTCATGTATAGGCATTTATTTCAAAGGAGATTGTTTATAATGTATTGGAATGAAGTATAAATATATAGGAACTTTTTATAGAAGTTTTTTTTTTATATTTACATATATAAATACCCGCATATGTTAATGATATATTTTACAGTATATATATATATGAAATAGTATGGATAACATCATAGGTATATTATAAGTATATATATAAAAACGTTATTATAATTTGAAATTCTAGAATGTATATATCTATAGAATACAGTACGTATAGTCGGATATATGTAATTATACAATATTTTATAAATTATATACACATATGACTATATATAAATGTATTATACATTATGTATATATATACTTTTCTTTCTGATATATTACATAATATTATATATATATGTGCATAAATATGTTGGGTAAACATTTTGTTCAAACGGGAAACATTTGAACATTAATATAAATAATACATAGATATTTATATAATATACATTCCAATATATAAAATATAGATATACATTATTACCTATTTTCATTATATTATATATATATACACTTTTTAAACCCTTTTCATTTATCCACTTTATAGTTTTGCCTATTGAACTCCCCAACATATTTAAACTTAAACAACAAAAACAAACAAACATTCATATTTCAATCGCCATATATATACATTTAGGATGTATAGTTATCTATAAATTTTTTAATGTATATACATTAAATTTAATATATATTATAGAGCATCCAGCTCTATGGGCTAGTAAGCTCTAGCATTTAGAATTTGGAATATGGATGTTATACCCTCATGCGTATTTCAACTTTTCTTATATTTATTAAAAATACATAAATATAATATTGTTAAAAAATTGTTCAAAATTATTTCAAAAAGTATTTATATTTTAATCAAATATTTTATTAATTCCATTATTTCATTAAAATGTCATCTAAAATGAATTTATTATCAAGATTTATAGAAATGATTAAATTTTTATAAGGTTATGGAAACTGATGAGCTTGATGGAGGTGATTGTATGGAAGGTGATGGAAAACAAATTGATTTTAGTTAAAATATTTAAATTGGTTTAAATAATTTTTTAAGAAGTTTCATTAATTTAAAATTTTTTTCCATCTGTTTTTCTGAAATTCATTTCATGTAAAAATCAAATCAAATCATTTTAATCTATATATAAAATCTTAATCTATATATAAAAACTTAAGATTATCATCTTTATGTGGATTTCATTCCTCAATATCAATGTATTTTTAAAGTATTTATTCTACAAATATTTTTGAACAAAATTGTTTTAGCCGGGTTTTAAATAAAAAAAAAGGAAAATTCCAGTTAACCCTTTTTTGTTTTTAGGGTTAATATTTTATAAATATATATATGGGTTTTTCGATTACCTTAAAATGTTTTAAATTATATCTATCCATACATACTATATCAGACACAATATATTTATAGAATATATTATATATCTATTATATATTGCGTTAGATATAAGGTCAACTTATTTATTACTTCTTTACAAGAAATGTATGCCTGTGTATATATAAAAAATTACCCATACAAATTCTTTCCCATATGTACGTATATACTTCTCCTGTGTGAATATTATTTTTAATTAATATAATACATGATATAAAAATCAATTTTTAACAGATTTTATTGGTGTATTGGATGGTGAATTGGAAATATTGACAATAAAAAAGATACGCTTAACAATAAGTTTTCTGTTGTTAGAGTATCATAATTTTGGTTTATCATGAGATGTCTGTTAACATATAAATAAATATGTTAAAATATTTAACTCTTTATGAATTCAAATTCGAAAATGAAATGAAAACAAAAATCATGTTTATAGAACATATTCAAGTTCATATAACCTATTGTCATCCGAAATTTTATGGTTGGAGAATTTTATCAACTACACTACCAAAGTCACACAATGAAATATATATATAACACAACATGGTTTAATACAATAAATTAAAAATGAAATATATACAAGTCATATGAAATAACTTTCCTAGATTGAATTTTTAGTTCAGTAATATAAGAATTAAAGGAATGTATGTTAAAAATGTCCTATATAATAATCCGTTATAGTATATTAAAAATTTCTTGAATAGTATATAAACAAGGACATTTTAAATGGAGTTCACTAAATTTCTATTGAATTGTTTTAATGAAAAAAAAAAAACAAATAGATAAAATAAAAAATTAAATTATTTTAAGGAGTGAATATAAAAAATTATTATTGTTTATTGTATATATGATTATTGCATGAGCATAAATTAACATCATTGAATAATAAATATAATAAAATATAATTGTTTTTTATAAAATAAAGGAACGAAAAAATGTTTATATATACTATACACATAGAAATATAAGATAAATGTGCTGAAAAATAATATATGTATAATAAATTTACGCATTCATGTCAAGTGAAATGAATGCGTAATATATTCTATACGCACATCATTAGTAAATTACACATGCACATATTTAAATTTAACGAATACATTATTATATATATATAGTATATAAACATATATAGGAAAATATTTAACTATACATGTGCCTATATATAAATATATATATGTATATAATATACGCAAATTTATGGTGTATTTGAAATAATTAACTTATGTCATGAGTGTTTTGGATTTGAGTAAAATTTATATGTAACATATATACGTGCAGAACTCAATATATATTCATATATATATATATATAATAATATAATAGTTTATTCAAGGCAAATGATAGATATATATATATATAAATATAGGTATATTAAATTATTTTGTTAGTAGAAATGTAATACAACAGAACCCACATTTTTGTTTATATACCGATATATACATATTTTATATATATATGTATATAAATATACAATAAATATATTGCTATACAACAAGTGTAAATTGTACATTTGTGACACTTTTCATATATAACCATATATGCATTTATATAAATATATATATATGATATGAATATGTATAGTTATAAATATATAGATACATATGTTTTTGAAGTTATACATTTTGCTTATATATTTTCCATGCATATAGGTATATTAAATTATATTTTGAATGCCAGAAAAGCAAACTGAAATATTTTCTACAAAATAGAATATACCATATAGTATACGCAATATACAATGTACTATATGTGTGTAATAATTCAGATGTAGATATATAGAAAATATATATATAAAGGAAATTCAATTATTATCACAGAGAAAATACATATATATATATATACGACACAGGGGTTCTATTATAATTGTTTATTGTAATATATGAACGTTGGCATATACTTGTATTTATATATAAGTATATAGTGGCATATAGTGGCTATAATTATCACATATGTCAAGGTGTGTGTGAATTACAAAGAAATATGTATTAAAACATAAATATACAATGTTTGTTATGATGTTGAAGAATATATATATTCATAATAACGATCTTAAAATTAGTTATTACCGCATGTATATACATAAATGCATGTTGAATTTAAGAAGTAATAACATTAAAGGGAATATATAATTAAATAGATTAAAAACAAAATTAAATTAGTTATTTCAATATTTTGATACATTTGAGGTGAAAACACAAAGTTAAATATAACATTTTCTTATTATCTCAAAAAAAAATTATTAATATACATATATATATTAAATTGACTAAACTCAAAAATTTATATCGAAAAAGGTTATATACATTATTTAGATGAAGTTTTACCCTTTTGTTTATACCATAAACCTTTAAATACATAAATTTTAAAATGGTCTTTTCTTCGACGGTATCTACACGTACGCCACACTATTATTCTGTCAAATTCTGTCTTTTTTTCCATTTATTATATAGTGACAGTGAAAATTTATTTGTATATCTTCTACATATATTAACGTATATGCTGCACTTATTTTTTATTGTTATGTATATATAAATGTAAAGAGGATAATGGATTAACAATTCACTAAATTTTCTTTTATATTTAACTATATATAGTATATTATATACATACATATATGTATATAAATTATATTCTTTATTGTATATGCATATATACCAAGCACATTTAGATGAAGTAAATATAATAGTATTTATAAAACAATCGCTAAAATATATATTAGAATAAGGTTTTTAACTATATATATATATATATATATATATATATATAGACAATTTTGTAAATTCAACAAAATTGAGTATACATTATATAAAATTTTACAAAAAGGATGTAAAATATCTATTATTGTATACATGTGTAATGTATACAATACAATTGCAATATATATATACAAACACCCACGCATATATTTATATATATATAGATGATAAATTGAATCGGTTTTAATTCAAAATTAAAACATAAATTGTATTGTATTTGTACCTATATGTCTATCTATCTGTACTCTATATTTATATATATTATATATATCGTTTATAATGTATTTATATTGTAATACTATCAATGGATTAAAGTGTATATATATATATTTATTTATAAACACATATGTGGATATAATATAATATTATAAATTATGTAACAAATCGTATATATATATAGTAAAAACAATGTATGTGATTGAGCAATTGGTGAATATAAGCCTATATATATGTGTATACCGCCATCATCATTATCATATATGCATATTTTAAAATAATGTGTAACTTTGTATATCTATCTATCTATATAAGTTTTTGAATTAAAAAGGGTTAAAATAAATAATATTATTATAACTCTATGCTGTTTATGCCATGCCGTATTTCGCTACCATATATATATTATTTCAATATTCATTTGACATTGACATAAAATATAAAATTTATCTGTATTATATAATTATATAACTATTGTTTTAGATTTTATTTGATGAATTATTTATCTATATAAATGGGTTTATTCAGGCCTCAGCGTGGTTAAATATCTACGGAGATATTTCGTTTAACCACGCTTTTCGTATTCAGAGCCCATAAATTATCTACGATAATGAATAAATTAACATCACCTTTTCGATGCGAAGTAAATTATCCACGCTTAGGTTTCTATGGAGATATTATTATTCTATATCTATATCAATGCACGATATTTTCATTTGATTTATTTTATACAGTACAGACTATTACAATTTTCCAGTTGCTCAATAAAACGAAACTAAATTTAGCGAAAATACCGAACACATTAAAAAAAGACAGTCGATATTTATATGTGGTAAGAAAAAGAAAAAAAAAATTTTTGTGTTCGTTTTATTTTTATTCTGTGTAGCCCAATATAAATGATTGTTTTTTTTTCCTTATAAAAAAAAGTAAACAAAAGCGCTATTATAGTAATAGATTATTTTAAATTGTGCTCTGAATACCAAATATCTTCAATATTTTTCTTCGTAGGTATTTCACCGTGGATAAATTTATATTTAACCACGTTAATTTTAGTACGTAAGAATTGATACAAAAATATAAATTCGATAAATATATAATATATATATTATATATACATTTATTAAATTTAATAATACGTAATTTATATAATATTATATTATATTAAAATTATTATTTATTATAAAGTAAATATTATTAAAATGGGTCTAAAATTGTAATTGCATACGTTGCGAAAAAATGTTCTATATTTATATACGATAAATATACAAATTCGAATATGCATTTGAAGCGAATGACATTTTTTCGTTTAGTTTTTTTTACCAAATTTTATTTTATATAGTTTATTTTTTAGTATATAGAAATTCTCAAAAATTCTCATATAAGATAGGATAGGTTACAAGAGAATGGTGACATTTATATTACATTTAAGATAATTAATAATATTTCGTATTTAAATATCAATTTTTCCGGAATTTTCACATTTTTCAGAACAATCAATTATTAAAAACTTGAATTTTTTTAACAAATTAATGCCAAAAATTTTCCTTTTCTTTGTAGCATTTGAAAATTCAATCTGAATTTAAATGTAGAAAACTATTGAAACTATTGAAATCGCATCAATTATTCCAAAAATGAAGTCGATTATCTGTGAAAATTGGTCCCATTTTTTGGCACTAATCTTTGTGGTACATATTAAAAAACTATATCAAAACTATATAATAAACTATAAAAAATCTTAAATTTTATTATCCTACACAGGAATAATGTAAATTAAAAACAGGGAATAAAAAATCTTCGTGCAAAATGTGGGGGTGCACCGTCATGTTGAAAATGAATGAATCGCAAATCAGTTAAATTAACATCATTGAGAAATCGAATAACCTATTTTGCAAAAAAACTAAATATGAATCTGAATCCAGTCGCCCAGGTAGAAAGTATGGACCAAATAATTGATTTCCAATCATTCCTGCCCATACATTGACTGCTATTCGTTCCTGAAATGCGTGTTGCCGAACTGAATGCCGGTTTTCCTTTAACCAATGATGATTATTTTTAGTATTAAATATCCCTTCACGTGTGAACATTGCTTCATCCGTATATAAAATTAGATTTAATATCCTGGGAACTTGTTCATAACAACGAATCACCCAATCACAAAAAGGTATTCGGGGGACGTAGTTTATTTCTTTAAGTGCTTGAATTTTTTGCAAATGATAAGGATGTAAACCAGCACCCTTCATTGCACGCCAAGCATAGTTTTTACTTACACCAATTTGGATGGCTGCTTTTGAAATTTATTTTTTACTGTTTTTTACCGTTTCAAACTTCCGAATTATTCTTTATAAAATAAACTTAATTTTCTAATGAATATTAAACGTAAAACAATGTAACATACAAATGCCGAAGAGATGTAGCACAAAAAACAAAAGAATTGAATGAATTTATGACGGTAATAGATTTAACTGTTTTTATTTCTAAGTAACCATTGAATTAATTGCAATCCCTTGAACTTATGTTACCTAGATAAGGCGATAACAACAGAACATAGAACTTTGCAATGTAATAAATGTGTTTTAAATTTTTGAAAAATTTGCATTATTTTCGTCATATTTCAATATTATTTTCGTCATATCTCTAAGACGAGTTGACATATTTTAAAAGTTTGTACATCAAATTAAAGCTAAAACATCAAAGAAGTTTTTCTAAAAACCCCGACAGCTGATAAACATAAAAGTTCTATAGTTCTCGACTTGCAAAATAACAAAAATATTTGAGGCCGTTGAAATTTCTTGTGTTTGACCAGCTATAGCATGAAAGCGGGTTGTCGCCGATGTTTGTGTTATTTAAAAGAGTTAAAGATAGTTAAAATACCTTTCCAAAAAGGTTATAATTATTGGATTCCGATAAGTGGTTGCTGAGATATGGTAAATAACATCTACGTACTACCTTGAACTTCAACGAAATCGTTTTTTCGGGCTAGCTCGAAAACCAAGGCAGATAGACATGGGGTCGCCATATATTTTTTGATTGGAAATGAGGTGTAGAACCTGCCTGTTTCGGGTTGGCACCCTGTACTGGGACACCCTGTATATAATTGCTAGTTAATAGATAATAATTTCTATATGGCAAAAGTAACAAATAGAATAAAAAAATGTCAACATTTATTTATTATGAATTAAATGGTTCATCACTCACAAAGATCACATTTGAAAATAAAATTTATTTTTAAAGAATATCATTTTTTTTTTGTTGATAAAATCTTTCAAACTCATTCACTAAAAAAGGCCCACTTTTTCAAACCAAATATCATATAAAAATATTTCAATTCATTCTATACATTAAGAAAACGTCCTAAATTTCGTTATATTATTAATGTAATACCTATATATAATTGATTCATATTGGACCAGAGATTGATAATAAATATTTTAAATAAAATAGGGATACCCTTTTAAAGGTATTAATAAATAAATTAGTTATATCGGATATAGTATAATATACAGAAATATGTCTTCATTTTTTTTTTGTGATATAATACCTTATATTTTACTTATATCAATCAATATAAATAAATCACTGGGTGTAAAAATCCGGAAATTGGGGGTAAAATTGGTAAAATTATATTCATGCGGTGATGTGATATAGGTATTTATAATATAAATGCTAAAGTTATCAGTAAGTATATATACTATATAGATATATGTATATATAATATTTATATTTACAAAATAATACATTTCCTTCTATAACATTCATTCATGTTTCTTTTTTATAAACGTTCATGTTATAAAGACAACATCTTTTTTCTTATACATTTATTTTTCTTTATATACTTATACACATATATCCTTTTTATCTTATAAATGTACAGTGTTTTTTTCTGTGTATATATGCTCCCCATTTTATAAAATTTTAATATTCTTTGTATAAGCAATGTAAATATTGTATATAGCCAATATTATATATACATTTTACCGGAAAAAAAACTTGAGGTAGTCTTTATGAATGGAAAACTTTTTCTCTTCTTATATATGGAATTTTCGTCTTATAAGCTATTATAAAAATATATTCTGTATACGATGACATATACAAAATGTATATAAAGACAAAATGTACATTGTTTTGTATATATATATGTATAAAAAATAAATAGTCGGAAAAATAAATAAGATGATATTTTATTTTTTGAGTAAACTTTATATGGAAAAACAAGTAGTATATATAAACGTCTAAGATGTATAATACAGATAAGTATATACATATATATATATTCAATACACACTTTTATATATTGTATGTTATAGCTTATACTATATATAGATATAAATATATAAATTTAGCGTAAAAGGGCTAAAAAATATATATTTATATATGGAAAAGCAACAGGATGGTTGTCACTTTTTGGTTAAAAACAGATAAGTAAGTTAAAAAGAGGGTATAAATAAATGTATATATTAACCTTAAGTGATTTTTCCACAGCAATTTAATTTAATCTTTTTGAATTTTATGTTACAACTTTATTATCATTATTATTCGTGTATCTTTTCTTTATATACATACCATATTAAAAGATTATATTTATTTTAATATTATATGCGGATAAATAATATTACGTGCGGTAATATTAATATTAATATATTGTTTTAGTTATATATATTAATATAAATTGAATTATTATTATTATTTTATATTATGCGGTAATTTATTTATGAATTAATTAAAAAAAAACAACACTTACCACGTCCACTTCGTCCAACAAAACGTAAATCATTAAATTTTGCTACTTGATTTTTCATAACCGCTGTACAATTTCTTAATTCAGCACAATAATTTTCATCGTTACCGGCCTTCACCGTAACCATTGTACCATCACCAATATCACCTAATGATACAACTTTAAATGCAACCGGTAATGTTTTATTTGATCGCCAATGTGGCGGTAATACTGTACATACAAGTAATGGACTACCGGTTCGTATTAATTCACCGGGATGTTCAGATAAAAAATCACCTAAGGTACGTTCAGCCAATATGTCTGATGTCATTTTAGTATAGGCATCTTGTAATAAACTGGCAGCAGTCGGTGCCGTTGTATTATCACTTGATGTTGCCGATGTGGTAGTATTATTATTGCTATTTGTAACATTATTACTTGTAGTACCACCTCCACCACCACCACCACCACTACTTGATGATGAATTTGTGGACGTTGTTGTTGTTGTATTATTACCAGTTAAATGCATTTTATTTTTCGATGAATTATAATGAAATCGATTAAATATATTTGTTAAAAACGTAATGATTTATTATTTATGTAATGGTTTCATTTTGTTTTAATATTATAATTATTTATTTTAAATTTTAAAACTAATTTTAACACTTTTTTAAAGATCACATATCACTTTTTTTTTTTTGGTTTCATAAATTAATTTTCATTGATGCGTAACGCATATATTTTACTTTTGTAAATAATTTAAAAATATTTTTAAACATTTTTTTTATGTAATGTCATGTTATTAAATTAAAATAAAAATCACTTTTCATAAATTCTAAATATGTTTGTATTACATTTAAAAGAAAATTGATAACAAATTATATATTATTTGATTGTGAATGTAGGTAAAAATTAAATAAAATCATATCGTAAATATTTTGGGTAAAGAAAAAACAAATAGAGTTTATTTTTTCAATTTTCATTTCAATTTGTATAATTTATATATTTATATTTTTTTTTAATTTTCTCCATATACCAAGTATATAAAAAAAATCATTAAATTTTAAAAGAAAATATTTGGTGGAAAAGGCCAATTAATGAAAAATAGTTTAACAATCACACTATTTATAAGTGATCAATCATAACTTAAAACTTTACATATATCGTTAAACAATGAAATGAACACGACAAAATAAAAACAATTTTTCACAATAAAATATAATAATAGTATTTTTAGTTATTAGTAATATTAGTAATTGACTGATTGACTGATTCAATTATCAAAAATTAAAAAAGGATGATTGCATATACAAAAAAATCTCATGGAGAGTAAAAATAAACTAAATGATATAGACGCTCAGGTAAATGTATATACATTTTTATGGATTTCTGTTCTGTTTCTGTTTCAATTCAATAACATTTTTATTTTTATCCAAAATGATTACATTTTATTATATATTGCTTAATATGTATATATAGATTAAATGAATGGAAATGAGTTATCTACTTATTCTATTTATTTTTGAATATTGTACTTTAATATATCTAATTTTATGTATAATTTGAAAATGGTTTAGATTTTATATATAGATTTTGATAATAATTTCAATTTAATATAAAAATCAATTTTATTTTATAACGCTCATATATTTTTGTTTAGTTATTTTATTTTTTGGTAATATTAATTGAAATACTAAATTCCATTGCATTCATCACACATTTCATTGTACATTTCTTTTATGTCTATATACCGCATATTACATCACAATAAGCATATATATATATAACATAGAATAGAATATTGTATATATACATCTATATTTTTTATGTTTATGTATATCCAAATATAGCTATATATATTTATATATATATATAACCATGATTTGGTTGTCCAGGAAACCTCGTAACAAGTGACAATCAAACCAAATCATATACTAACTAAAAATTCCGGCGTGCGACATTGTGGTACACATAAAATCAACCAAACGACATCATGACGTGATATATTATATTATCCAATTCATGATATAATCATATACATATTTGCATATATGCGTATATATAGTATATATATCACAATATACAAATATTTTATGTATTGTAAATTCCCTACATAAACATACATGACATATTATTTTAGTATATATATATATATAGATATTTCTATAACTTCACATATGTATATGGAAAATGTATAATATAACATATATATATATATATATATATATATATATATTCCAGACCTGCATATATAACCATGTATATCCAATGTGATTCAATGCATATATATATACGAATAAATGAAAACTCATCTATTTATATGTATATATATTAATCGAATCGACGTTCAATTTAAAGTATTATACACAAAGAATTATGTTTTTTATCATATGAGGTTAAAACTCATTTTTTCGTTTATATGCAATATAATTATAATTGATATTTTTTTTTTTAAATATTTTTAAAACCATAAATTAAATAATTTTTTTAAATAGTGAATATTTAAAAATATGAAATTCCGTCCTGATGATTGTTAATGAGAAAAATACATCGTTCGCTATATATTCAATATGAATATATTTACAAACATTAACTATATATGGAATATCTAACAATAGCAATTTTATACTAATTTATATATCATATACTATGTATATATCAATTGTCACGCTTACATCATTATATTGTGTATATTTAGTTAATTGCGTTAATGTATAACGCACTATAAATATTCCATGCAGTGAGAGAAAGCAAATATCTTTTAGTATAAATTTATAACTATCTATATATGTTTATAGATATATTTATAGTTAAATAAATTACTATATTTTGTGATGATATTCTATGCGTGTTTATATGCATGATATAATATATATAAATGATAGTAGTATATATCCTAAACAGAAATTTACAAAATGAGCTTGTCACAATAATGCAATTGCTATATATGCGTATATATGATACATATTATGAATACCCGTTCATAATAATAATAACAATAATAATAATGCATATATATATATACAAGATAATATATGCATTCATTACAAATATATATATATAGATAGAGATATAGAAATAGTTCAAACCAATATGTATCTATTTTAAACCTATAATATAGTTGTATATGTTATTATAATGGATCATGTAATGTAATATATACATTATATCCAAAAGGAATGTATAGATAAACACATACAGGACTAAAGGTTATAGACTATACTATATATATATGTGTGAATACTGAATTTAATACCGAAATAATATTTTATATATGTATATTGCATATATATATCCGTATATAATATTGTTTTATAAAACTATTAAAATACCAAATGATGATGTTTGTGGCCAATACTATATATGATTTCTCAATGTGATAATCTAGAATTGATTTACTAAATTTGTATATTATTCAAATGCATATATATATATATATTATTACATCACATATTTGGTTTTATATATTTTGAAACCAAATTTATTTGTTATGCAATATATATACGCATATAGTTATATGATATGTTAATTAAAAATGTATATATAGATTTTATCTGAAAATTTTATATCTCTGATTTGTATCGTTAATTTCAAATGAATTTATATAGATTTTATTAAATAGATTTTATATATTATGATGTTTCTTAAAACCCCCGGCTGTTCTTTTTGGCATAAATAAATTAATTCATACGATGTTCAAAATTGTATAGTTACTTTTGATGGTGCTATTTTTCGAACGAATTACACCACATATACAAGGCTTGAAATGGGAGGTAATCATGACAAAAAAATGTTCTATTTAGACGAAATAATCAGAGATATAGGAGAAAATTGAAAAGAATATTCTAAATTCTTAATTCTTAAATTAAATTCGATATAATATTTGACATAAAGTATAAGTGAATTCAAATATAGTTGGAAACAAATTGTTATATAGATATTTTAAAAACACATATTATCGTAATTTTTAGTGAAAATTGTTTGGATCGATGCTAAATTTATGAAATTACTTGACATAAAATAGAGAATTTTTTAATAAAGATTAAAAGTGACAAAAAAATGATAATTATAAATATCGAAATTGAAATATTAATTGACAAATTGATTTATAAATAATCGAATTCAAAATCTGAAAAATCTAATTTAGTAAAATGGGATATGTATTGGGATAACTTTAAAACAGAAAAAGGATACATTTTTGAATTTTCGCCGAAAATTCTATGATAAAAACGAAAAAGTATTAATATCAATAGCCTTTATATATGTATGTGACCTCTGTTATAACAATTTTGACTATTGACAAAATTGCAATTGAAATTAAAACATTGGTATTTTTATTGAAAATGATTAGAGTTTTATGTATTTGTTAATTTTATGATAAAGTATACTAGTTTTATGCAACAAATCTGTGAGTTATTGCAATTAAAAGCATAAGAGTAAATCTGTTAAAGGCGTTAAGAAAAACTGATAAAATAATCAAATATAAAGATTAAGAATAAAATAATAAATTAAAAAAAAATAGTTTAAAGTTAAATTTTGTAAATTAACTTAAATATATTATTATAAGGATATACTATCAATTATCCTTATAATTTGTTACGCTTTAAATATCCATATTGTTTATTATTCTGTTGTATTCAGTTCACATGAATATAATTGAATGTAATTTTAATGTAAAAACCATCAACCAATTTATGATTGAAAATTCACATATAATCAGATAAATTATAACATTCCATTTCGATAGATGAACATTTTAAGTGTAAACTTTTTAATTTATAATTTCTGAGCACCTTCAGAAAAAAAATTTTAATATAATTTTTAATGTTAGGGTTTTTAATATTTTGGGCAATTTTTTTTTTTGGTAAATAACTACCAAAAATATAAAACAAAAAAGAAAAAAGTATACACAACAAAAAAAACCGCACTACACTATATATATATTAAAATATTTTTGTTTTGATATTATTTTATTTATTCTCAAAATATTTTTATTCTATTTTATACATAAATTAATATTTTTTATTTTTCGTAATATTATTGTTGGTAAAACTTTATTATACCACACAATTTATAACTATAACCAAATAAACAATTATTTTATTCTTTTTAGATCATCAAACACAACTTAAAAATTCAAATCAAACAAATTACAAAAAAATAAAACAATATTAATATTAAAAATAATTATGAAATACAAACCAAAAAAAAAAAAATAATATGAAAAATAATATCAAGGAAAACCAAACAAAAATTTACTGAAAATAAAAAAATAAATACAAAACAAAACTATTTTGGGTTAACCTATAACCCAATATTAAAACAAAAAATAAAAACCCATATATTTATGTATATAATGCTTATATTCGGAAAATCGCACTCTTTCACTCACTGTGTATATTATACCTTTTGAAAATAATTTTTTTAAATGTACACCTTGGAAAAATCAACACCCGGCGCTTATCCGTGTATATCAAAAATTAAAAAAAAAATAAACGGATACGTATATATGTATGTATAACCAAAAACAAACAACCAACAAATACCAACCATATCAATTTATCTCCATATACCTTATTATATCCACATACCATATATATTTCTATATAGATATATTTTTAGTCGTTGTATATTATTAATATTTATATATATATATATATATATATGAATACATTTAAACACTAAATATTTTTTGTACACAAATTATTTATAACAACAAAATATTTATACATAAAACAATTTTTTCGTATATGCTTTTTTTTTGTTATATACATTTTCACCATATGCAAAGTGTATTTTCATATTTATTATTATGTATGTACAATGTACATACATATACATAAATACATTTGGTGTTATATATATATATATATATATATATGTATATCATATACATTTATTTACTGTAGTGGTTAGTAAATATGAACATTTTTCCTATATATAAATTTAATTTATATATACACAAACACTTGTATACAAATAGATTTGGGTTTTTCTTTTTGAATATATACATTTTGGTATTTTTAATACATGCAATACAAAATACATTTTATTTATAGTTTAATACACCAAATTAAATACACATATTTAGTTTTTTTATTTTTTATTTTATCACATAAAAACGAGGAAATTTAATATTGTTTACATTATTATTATTATTATTATATTTTCATATATTCTCTTATAACATCAAATAATAATAATAATATTGCAAATGTGAGAACGTTTGTTTTAGGCACAGCTTTTTGCGTTCTTGGTTTATTTATTTCTATATAATAATAAAATATATTGTTTTATTTAATTATATTTTTTTATTTACCATAATGTTTAAATGATGTTAAACACACAAAATATTGGATGTTATTATTATAAAAGCTGAAATATGGGGAGGATGTGATATTCTGAACAGTAGCACACGCGATATAATTCTGAAAATTCATTTTGGTATATATAAACCATTACAAAACACCAATATTTACATATATATATAAATTTAACATATTTATATTTATGTACATTATCCATATATATATATATTTGAATTGAAAATTTTCTATATAGAATAATTTTCACTAAAATTTACCACTACTTATACTATTGCGCAAACGAAATATTTCCACAAGTATTATATATATATAGAATATAGATATAATTATATATACACATATTTAACATTTGCCTATTTATATTTAATATACATATATATATACATAAAGCCATAGATATATATTTATATATTGACTGGCGGTATATACATTTCTGTTTTATAGTTGGTTTCTGTGTGATATATGCACTCAATGGATTACAAATGAAATCATGTTACTTACATACAATAAATATATATATATATATATCTATATCTATATACATATATTTATACTTTATATACAAATACAAACAATGACTTACTCTTCCGAAACATGTTCTTCTCAAATATAATATACTTTATATTTATATCAAATTATCATCATACATCGCTTTTGTCTTATATACATATATGTGAATTTTCTCCATATATGTAAAATATTACACATAAATGAGTCTATATACATACAACAAATATATACGAATAATTTCATTATATGTTTTTCCGAAAATTATATAGCATATGGAAAATTATATATATATATACCATTTACATATAGGTATATATATCTACATTTATGTACGTGTTATATACCTAAATAAGTAAATATAAAGAGGAGAGAAAATTCCATATATACAACAGTAGTACATATAAATATATATATAACTTTTGTGTACCTTTTATAATCACATTAAGAACATTTCTATTGCATTTTCTGTTTACATATAGATAGAGTAGAATTACATATATATAAATAAGTCGGTTTATTTGTGTGTGGTCTTTAGGCCACACACCGTTTCTTTGAGTTTTTTTTTATTTGTTTAATTTATATTTTACAGTTTTTCGGTAATTTTTTCTTTTATAATTTTTTTTTTAATGTTTTATATATGTGAAAAACAATCGAAATGTGAAGTGAATTTTTCAAAAGCGTGTGTGTATGTTTGTGCGATGTATAATACATATATACACTAAATGATTATTAAAAATTTTCAATAAGATAAACCATTATATTTAAGGTCTTTTTTAAAAAATACATTTTAAATTACATCAAAATCCTATCAAATATAGTATAATTAGATAATCAAAGAAAATTTTCTTTGTTTTTGGCAATAAAATTTTAAAACATTTTAATTAGAATATGTTTCAATTTTTATAGTAATTTAGTGTTTATGTAAATTTTGTTTATTTAAAAGGTTCTTTATAAGTTTTAACACTATATACGCAATGAATTTCAATCATAAACGCAATTTTCATTCAATCACATTTATAATTTATTGTATAAATATAAATGAATTTGGGGGTTTTATTTGTTGGTAGATTTGGAATATAATTTAGAATATAATTTACAAGATCTTTTTGGCAGAATACTAATATCATTGTTAATTAATTTAACAGCTATTTAAATAAATCCTAAACGTAGATTTACAATTTACAAAATTTGTCATTTGCATCATTTAAGCAAATACTTTAATGTTTTTATTAAATGATATTTTGAATTATATAAATTAATAACTATATAGTATCGCTCATGGTTTTAACTAATATAAACGTAAAATAATTCAATGACATTTTTTTAAATTCTATTTTCTTGAACCTATTCATTCAACTGGAAAAGTTTAAAAAGTTACTGAAATTATAATCATATGTGGTGGTGTATTCCATCGACAAAAAAGATGGATCTATATGTAGAAAAAAAAAGTTATATGTTTGTGAGATACCAAAAATACATTGATCTAAAAACTATATTGTTTTTCATCATTTTTCTTTTAACTAGATTAATATTTTTCATTGAAAAGTTTTATTTCATTGAAAAGTTTTAATAATACTACATAATATATTTTGCGATTCCACAATGTCCAGAAACCAAGAATGTTATTTTATAAATATGTTCGAAAAAAGACTGTGTTAAAAACATTTCAAATTGCCAAGATTTGTATAATTTATTCAGAAAATTAACATGATAATTAAATTGAAACAATGTTGCTCATTTAAAGAAATGTATTTAATAAGATTTTCTTTAAGATTTCTTCAATATATTTTATAGAATTATGAAAAAAGGAAAGAAATGGCATGTTATGTCAGTTTATGCCTATACTTCTTTCTATAGTTTATGCCTATAAAATAAATATTAAAAAACATTTAATCTGCTTTTAAACAATTAAAAACTATTTCAATTTTTCAAATGCTCAAAAAATACTGGAACGTTTTATCATTTTACCAACTTAAATAAATGTTATACCAGAAAAAAAAATGTTTCAAAAGGAATACATTATATTTTGAATATAACCCATAATAAAAATGAAAATATTGTTAATACAGCAATATTCCTAAAAACTCGCAATGGGATACGTTGAAAAATTAAAGAATTTATGCATTTAAGAAATTTTATACACTTGTAACACTCAAATAATTTTAAAATCATTTAACTTTTGGCGCACAAATTTATTTTATTTATTATTTATTCTATTTATTCTTCAAACCTCAACAAATTTTTACATTAGATAAAATATTATACACTATAATATTTCATATGATGAATAAAACATAAAATAAATGGATATCATTATGAGAAAAAAATAAATTGTCCAATAAATAAATTGTAAAAAAATATCAAAATTCAATTCGTAAAAATTAATTTTATTTATAAAACCATATAATTATAGAAAAATCAATAAGGATTTGACAAGTTGAAACAGAAAAAACAATTGCTGAGTTTCAAGGGTTCATATAAATGAATCAGTTAATGTTAGTAAAAATTTCCCAGTTACTTCTTTAATTCTTAGAAAATTCTTTAGAAAACGCTTTATTTTTTGCAAATTTTTTAAAATATCTTTTACGATAGTGGGGAAAACTGCTTAAAATTGTCCAATGACTTCTGTAATATATACTTTAAAATTTTCTTTAAAATGTCTATTATTTTAAAATGTTGATCACTCGTTTTATTTTAACGTGTATCCTAATTTTCTGATACAATATTCTTGCATTAAAAATATGATTAAAAATAAAATTTAAATTTAATTATAAATAAACTTTTCTGATTCTGCGACAATACAAATATTTTGATAAAATTGGAAATAAAAATCCAACATTTAATGGGAAAAATCATTTTTTTTATCAGTATTTAGAAATAATAGAAATCTAATACCAATAATATGATTAACAAAATTGAATATATAACTAATCGATATGACGTTTATTGAATACATAATTATATAAACAATGCGATAAAAATAAATCAATTAATATTAATATGAATATATAAATCGAAAAAATAAAATCGTTTTTACAATAAAAATACATCAAGTTTATCGTCGCAGTTTATCTATAGTTATTTTTTTACATTTTTTTTTATAAACAAATTACAAATTATATATACCAAAAAAAAAAAATTTTAAAAACACCATTCATAAACCATCAAATTCATTATTATATCCACATATATCATCACTATATTATATATATAAAAAGTATATCATCAACACAAATCATCATCAATTTTAACACAAAAAAAAAAAACCGTGAAAAAAAACATTGGACAAAAAAAAAGTGAAATGTAATTACACATCATAATCGCGGTTTTTTTTTTTTTGGTGATACACTTTATTTTTTTGTTTTTATTTGATTGTGATTATATACATTTATTTTTTATTCTGTATGGTAATTTTTTTTTATTTTGTATTTAACTTGAATCACATACATTCATTATGGGTATATATTCACCATTTATGTTCGCATTTTAACTACACCAGCATTTTTTTTACACATATATTCAACAAAATTCAACAAAAATATGGACAATGGTATGATTATTATAACGACACAATATCATACATATATAGTAGATATTCATTTTTCGTTCAATATACTATTTTTGTGGTATGTATATATATATAATATTCGCACTCACATACGATACAATTTTATTTTTTCATTTTCACTATAGAATGGAATTTTTAAATAAATTTGTATATAATTTGATTTTTTTTTTAATATTCAGCAAAAACGCAATTTTCCATAATAACATTCACAATTTTCACTCTGTTGAACCTATATCTTTCATTTATAAATACGTTTGTAAATAAAAAAAAAACAGAAAAAAAAAATTGATATTTGTTTTTTAATTTAGAAAATATATTGAATTTTTAACGATCGTTATTAATGGAAAAAAAAAAAAAATAAATAAATATTAATATTATTATCAATTAATTAATTTTCAATTTTAATTAACAACATTTTTGTTTTGTTTTTTATATATTGATTTTATATTTTATACTACTATATACCAATTAAAATTCGGATAAAAACACAACATATGTTTTTATAGTACATATATTTCGATATATAGATAAGCATATAATAATGTATTCTATATAAATTGTTTGAACGGATTGAATTAGATTCAAGGGTTTTTGTCTACTAAACTAAAGCATACGTTTTTCATATATAATAGCAGCATATATACAGATGCTGGTCACCCATTTAATGGAATTCTATATATTTATATAAATATATTACATATATATACATTATATATGTGTATACCTAAACATAAAATTAAAATTTATTTATATATATATATATATTTATATAATTTACATATAGTATATTTATATGTAAAATACATATTATACATAATATTCATGCTCGTATATTTACTAAATATATTGTGTATAATTTGCTCCACCAGATGAGTATATATGTGGTATATTTATATATGTATATATATAACGATATACTATCAATTATATCTATATATGCATATACTATTTGTATAGTATATGTGGGGAAAATTTATTTTTACTGATGATGAGCATAAAGGGAAACTGCTGGATGGAATGAAGTTATGGTTGAAAATATACCTATCTATACCGTAGTAATATCTGGTTGAAAGAGGATATTGTATACACATGTTGTGTGTGATGTTTTGTATATGCATATATGATGGTGGTATTATTGTTTATATATTTATATATAAAATAGTTAAAATACGAAGGGGATAAATATTTTAATATTCAATTTTTTTTTGTTTTGTTATTGCGTTATTAATTAAACAAATTTTATTATAATAATTATATGAATACTAAAAATTTAATATATATACATATATATAGGATAATTTAATTCATTTGAAATTTAAGTTGATTGTTTTATATAGAAATTGATTGAATTACAAAAATTCATTAAATACAGTGTATATATATTGAAAATTCATTAACCATCAATTTATATCAAAACATTGATATAACAATTATATTTTAATATCATATAAAAAATAATAGAAGAAAAATACCTAAAAATAATATATTTAAAAGTATAGCTTCTTATCAAGAAGAAACCGAAAAAATGTTCTTTATATATACAATTTTCTTTTGCAAAAATATATAAGCACAAATATATATACAAAATTTTATTAAATTGTGGTCAAAATGGGTTGGGTTAATATTATCATTTATATATTACATTATGTACATAAAAATATCTGTATATATATGTATATATATATATATATAGCATAATAAATAAAACAAAAGTATATAAAGAGTGTAAATTTAAATATTCGTTTCATTGAATAAATATAGCACTTTTTTTTACACCATACAATCAGTGTATAGTAAAAGAGCTACTGAATTACGCTATTCCTATATATATAAATATAATTATATAAATAAAGATTTTCATGGTTATAATCACAGATATGTGGAAAACCAGGAACCATCCGTTGAGAATGTGAATGGTATATATACGGCAAAATAAAAAATAAAAAATAAACCAAAAATAACACAGATTATACAAATGTTATTTATTTTTTTCTAAATGGGTTTGAATGGGACAAAAAACACGTGTTACAGGCGGAGTCGCTTTTTTTTTATGTATATATATATATATATAACTTTTATATTTATTTACATTATATACAAAAATAAAATGTATATAAAGAACAAAAAAAAATGTTATGTATATAATACATGAAAGAAAAACCGTTTTCCACGTTGTGCCTTTTTTGTTAATACATATATATATATATATATATATATATATATATATATGCATGCGCAAAATTTCCACATATACGCTCGCACATCGATTTGTATATAAACCTTTTTTTATATATAGAAATTTTCTTATTTTCTTTAAATTTTACTCTATATACATATGTTATGTATTTTATAGGAAAATTGTATATAAAATTTCTATGTATATACATATAAAGGGTTTACGTTGTGGAAAAATGAAAGTTAATTTTAATTGAGAATAATTATATTATATGTATATGTTATAGATTATTATTTTGTGTATATACATAATGAGATAAAGATTATTATTTTCGAGAGGATAAATTATATATACTTATAAATATAAATGAAAAACAAATATAGTATAATATTGAGGTTCTATATCATTTGCGGTGGTGGCCCAGTTAGTGGCTTAAAATTATAGTATTATAAAATACCAAATACCAAAATTTATTTATTATTATTAAACGAAAGTCTAAAACATTGTTTTTTTTTGTATATGAATTAGTAAAATTTTTTTATAACATATATTTCATAAATTATGTTTATCTTTTATTTATTTAAGTTATATAGTCAATTTGTTATATTCTATATAAACAATATAAATATAATATTTTAATTGTTTATATTTTACTGCTATATACAATCGAATAATAGAAATATGTGTTTTTGGAATTATATATACATACAGCAACTGGTTTAAATATTGTGCAGTCCTATATTAATGTCAATACGAAAATTGAACATAATCATGAAAACCAAAATGTGAAAATCTGATAATCAAATATTGATATGCATATTCATATTTAGAATATGGTTTGCGGTTAATAATTCAAATTGTTATGATGAAGTTATTTTGTTCTATATATTATTTGAGAATATAAATGGATACATATGGACAAAAATTCTATATTATTTATATTTTATCGATCGATGTACATGCTTTTATTCAAAATAAAAGTAAAATTCATGAAAAATGAATCTTGAACAATAAAATTGTACGTTGAAAGTCATTTATATAAAATATTTAGTGAGTCTGTTGTCTGTTATTTAAAAATATAAAATATATAAAAACACCCAATTAAAATACAGATAAAATTTGGAATTAGTGCGGGTTCTAATCCTATTCAGGAAGACCTATCATTATAAATCTATACGTAAATTTTAAGATTGGTTTAATAATCCTATAAATAAATCTTATATTCATACAAAATAAATAATTTTCCGTTATTTATTTTGTCAGATCGATATTGGTCTTTCAAAATCTTCCCTGACAGAATTCATTATATAAAATGCAATATTATACTGTTGGATATCAGAAAAAAATATGATTTTTAAAAATATGATTTTTTTTCAAAATTTTCTAATAATTTTGAATTGAATTGAAAAATTTAGAAATTGAAATGATTTTTTCGGAAAAATTGCAATTAAAATTTTCAGTATAAAACATTTCATATGAAGAATTGCATTTTATGACTTATTGTGTAATAATAATAATAATAAAACAATGAGAATAAAAGTACAAAATATAAATTTTGTTCGGAAACTATTTATAAAATCAAAATATTATTTCAAAAATTCTTAAAAATCCCGTCTTTGTTTAAATTCATATATATAAATTTTATACATTTAACTGGAATATATAATTTCTATCAAAATATATAAATCAGTAATTTAACAAGCCAATTTTTGTTAGATATATATTCAAATACATATTATTTTGAAAATGTAATACTTTTAAGGGAAATAGAAAAAAATCTTAATATTCAAATGGGAAATAATAATCATGCTAAAACATATATAAAATAAATATAAATAAAACACAAATTACAATTTATATATATATATATATATATATATATATATATATTTATATATATTTAGAGATACATGGAAGAATATATCTCTATATAAATAGCCATCAATCCTATTTATATATGCATACACTTCTTCTTTTGTATTACATGCAATCTATCTACCATAAACATTCATTAAAATTTATATATATAAAGGAAACAAACAACAAATTTTAATTGTTATAACGAAGCTTATTTTTGCATAATATAAATTTATATAGAAACAATTGAAAAGGGTTAGAAAATTGCATATAGCATATAAAAGATATGAGATTAAAAACACAAACAAAAAAAAATAGCATAACATATATTTAAACAATATATATAGAGATATATATAAATATGAAAAGAATCTTGTGAATTCAAGCAATTTAAAAGTTTTATATAAAATAAAACAATTTTTTATAATATTGGTTAGAGTTGGACTATACTGAATAGTATACGGTAGTATAAAACGTCTATGATATATGTTAACAAGGGCTATTTTATATATATGTATGTGTATATGTTGTATATGCAAAGTAATATAAATGACCATATATATATTAATATTCATTCATATACACACTTTCATTGCAATGTACGCAGTGAATAGTATTTCTTCTGTTTATGGTCTTAAATTTTCCTAAATATATATATAACATATTTGAGCTTGTGTAAATAAATTTTATATGAAAATTTACATATCCTTTTATGTTATTTATATATGAATTTTAATTATATGCATTGTTTATATCCATATATATGGATAGAGTAATATCGTATATATATATAGTCTGAAAATGTGGATAGAAAAAATAGAAAAGGACTATTAATTTATATACACCACAGTGGTGTAGTCTTTGAAATAAACCCGTAGTACAATTGTTGTAAAAATTGTAAAAATTATATTAAATTATTTAAAATTTTTAATTTATATATCCGTCCATGTTTGCATATACATAAGAAGACGCAATGTTTCCATATCCGTGTGTACAATATATAATATAAAAATGTATTACATTTTTAGTCTTTATACAAATATGCGAATAAATATACATTATAATAATAAAGATGACCTACCAACAATAAAATTACAAAAATTCCGGAACGAATAAAATTATATATTTATATATATATATATTATATATATATATATATATATATATATATATATGTTTAAGTTTTACATAAAATACAATTTCTTTAGATTGATTACCCAAAAATTTTACACATTTGCCTCACATGAATTTTAACCATTTTGTTTCCATTTGTCCGCAATACATAATTATACATTATAGATAGGGTAGATAACACACATTTGAACATATAATGAATAGGAGGGTGTCCATTACCATTCTTAAATCTTCTTGATATAGCGTTAAAGTCAAATAGTAACAAACAAAAATGTATTCATTTGTTGTTTTTAAAATAGTAAATATGCTTTTATATGAGGTACTAAAGAAATATGCACATTGAAAGAATTTACATATACTTTAATGATTAATGGTTTGTTTTGTGGATATTTTGTGAGGAAGATTCTCATCTTAAATACAAATTGTTATTAGATCATGATAGGTTACATTTAAGTTCAGTAAAGCTAAGTCCTAAAAATATATAAATATATATATATATTCACTTCCAATTCCAATATATTTTATTAAAACGTCTTAAGTTGTGAAAAAAATGCTATTTTTATAAAGATAATAATATTTGTATAAAAGAAATATAAGAAATGGTATTGAACTTGTTTTTTTTGTACTGACCAAATCGAAATAAATATCATAATAATTTTAAGGTACTTTTCAACCTGAACGATCTGATAAATTTATGATCCAAAAATAAAGTTCATTAAATAGATAAAATAAAATTGGTATATTCCCTGAATTTTAAATTCAATTTCTTTTAGAAGCAAAACGTTTTTTTTTTCTAATATATCTAATATAATAATTTGGAATGATAATAAAATTTACCTGTGCAAGGTTTTTGATGATAAAAAAAAATTCATTGAGTACACCATAAATTATTGATTGTATATACATTTTATATATGTATTTTATTTTATTATTAATGTCGCGTTTTGTTTGTTCGCAGAATTTCTGACAAAACTCACTAAAATTAAATAAAAATAAAAAAACAAAATAGTTGAATTAATAACAATATATATATATATATATAGGCATATTTAGAAATATTATTCGATGTACTTAATTATAGAAATAAGAAGTTTTTTTATAAATGTAACTATATGTATAGTAATTGTCGCTATAATAATAAATATGTAGAATCATAATAAATTTAATTACTTTTATAAATTTCTCATATGCATACATCATTTATTTTTTTTCCAATGTAAATATATAAATGAAAATAAAATTAAATTCATTGTATAATAAAATTAGAAATAAAAGATGTATAAAAGTAAGAAAAGTAAAATAATGGAAAAGTTAAATATACATAACAGTATTTTTTTTATTCTCTCTTGCATTATAAACATATACTGTACCACATATTATGGCTATACGAATATTGAAAAATTTGTATACTTATACAAACTGTTTTTAATATGATTTAATATAATAATAATAAAATGTTCCTTTTGATATTCACCGTCATATTTTAATAAAAACAGATAAGCGCAAGGTAATAATAACACAAATGTTTATTTAAATATGGTATCTATTCTGAATACCATCAAAAAAATAAACTAAATAACTAAATGTACAGCATCAAAATCACATACATGATGAAACATTATTATATATCAGATATCTTAATATCTACTACTCGTATATTAAGATATATAAACGCATTTATAATATTATTCGACGTGTGTGGTAATAAAACATCAACATACACACATGATTGCTATTTATTATTATACTTTCCATTCATTTTTGTTTTGAATTTGTTTTTGCTCCCATTTAAATATACATATCATACATTTTCAATCTATATATAATATAGTTATTATCCCCTTTGTCTATTCTTGGATCATTGACGAGGATTCTTATTACGATGCATAATAATAATAATAATAGCAATAATATTCATAATAATAATAATAATAATAATGAGCTATAATCTGTATATTATATCAATAAACGTTTTATATACACATTTAGTATATTTTTTGATAAACATTTCTATTTAGTTGCGTTTAGAGGTTCCTGATGAGAAATATCTATATACAATTATGATGAATCAATATATATATACAAAATACAATATACATATATAATAAAGATATATTAAAATATATAGGAGCATGCCATTTTGCGCTTCAATGAATTTTAGTAAAAAGCAGAAAATTTTATATATTTTTCAATCTTAACAAATATATATTATAATTTTATAATATGCAAGAAATTATAGTTAAATTTTACATATAATATATTATATATATTATAAAGTATGAAATTGTGTATCTATAAAAACCCATCTGGAATAGTTTATAAATTATACATTACTGCTGAATTTATATATTCGAGCAATTCTTGTTATATTTTCCATTTTATATATATATATATATATATATATATATATATATATATAATATAATATAATAAATATGAAATTTGTTTTAAAAAACATTATTTTATTTAAACGACATATTTCATAGTATTATTATACATCTATTAAGAGGAAATTTTTTTTATAGCAAATGCAAATCAGTTTATTTGTTATTTTAAAAATGCAACATAAAATAACAAATGAATTCCTGAATTCGCAATTACCAAAAATTTTATTTCATTGAAATCGACCTTTTCTTGTTTTTTATATTGTGATTTATTGTGTGTTTTTGTGTGATTTAAGTTAATTTATGCTGCCAGCCCGAACACGAAAACAAAAAAATGTGGTTTAAAACTTATATTGAAAATACACGATATGGATAATATGTATATATACATAAATTGACCCAATTGCGCTATATATATAACAATAGAAATCGTATATAATATATACGTATATATGTAGTTCATTGAAAGAAATAAATATAATGATTTACATGGGTTTATGTGGTTTAAACCTGTTTCATTTTGTTAAAAGAATGTCAAAAAAAACCAATAATATACGTTTGTGTTTAGTATTTATGGTCTATATATTTCAAACAATAAAAAAAAAGGAAATTTATGTACATACTTCTTAAATGATGTAGCTGTAGTTTATAAAAGAATATATTATTATTACTTTTTATTGTTATATAGGTGTTTTACATTGTGTTTTATAAATATTAATTTATTCATGGTGGCGACGGATAAAAATAAATAAATATTGTTGGATTTATTATTGAAAGAATTCGAATTGATATGTTTATTGCCAATGATTCACATACAAATTGCATTATTATCATTTTTTCGGGGAAAAAAACACATCATTGAATTTTTTTTTAATAATGTCTTTATGATTGTAATTTGATTTTGTGTAATTTAAGAGATAATTTATGCGAATACAAAATTTATATGAATCTATCGACCCCCTGTAATAAATATGTATATTGCGTACTATTTTTGAACGAAACGAAATATTTCTTTATAAATGAATGCAATATATGGGAGGTCGTTCGGTTCTTCCGTTAATGTGTATATTAATAATATACTAATACTAAAATATTAATTTTTTTGGTTTTTCTAAATATTCTATTGAATATTGGAACATGAAATGTATTTGTTTCTATATATAAAGTCGTCAAAAGGTCTAACATAATTATATTCTTATTCATTTACATTCATTCATTAAAATTAAAAATGTGTATTTAAATAAATATTCAAATATACCTACCTAATATATGAAGCATACGATCCTGTTTTTTTCCACACGCAGCATGTATACTAAATGATAGCATTGATGAAATGCGTTGATATTTAAGCAAAAAAATATTTCTATTATATAACCATGTGTGTGTAATATTTTTAATGTCTATATCTATGGGCGATACGCATTATCTCGTGTTACACAAAGAAAAATAAAAATAATCCGAAATAGACCAATAGTCAATAGATTTAATCATCACTTTTAAATAAAAAAAAACATTTTTTCCTAAATTATTTATTTATTAAATTATTTGTTTTTCGACATTGATAAAAAAATAAACGGTATTTTCATCGTGTTTAGTATGCAATGCTATAGCAATGTAATGTTTGTTAGCCTGTCAACACAAATATTTATTATACCATTGCATATATGCATTCCTATTGTATATTAACATATGAAATATTTTGTATATATTATATACGTTTGCCCAACCGCAATCCGGTTTTTTTTTTGGCAAATACAATTGAATCTAAATGATAACATTAGGATTTGATAGAAATATATGATAATGGTATACGATAAATTAAATGTAGCGAATTTAAACTGTAACGAAAATATTGTATTTCTAACAATAAAATTTAAGGATCGCATAATTATATATATTTATAATTTATAGAATGTAAAGAATGCATACATATATTATCAATGTATTATAATATCCAATTTTTTATATACATAGCAATTCAACATGGTTTTATCTTTTTTTATTTAAAAGTAAATTTACGACCAAATTCCCTATACACAATGATATTTTTTACCTGAAATTGAAAAATTATCTCTACAGGTAACTGTCATATAATACAAAGATATTTATTTTCAATATTATATGATCTTTATTTTTAAATTCGTCGTGAAATAAATTAATGTTAAATGTTTTATTAGATATAAAAACATGATTTATATAATATATTAAATTAAATCATATTCATAATCATATTATTCACATAATCATATTAAATTAAAAATTTGTTTCCCAAGTTTTCGTTTTTATCTTTAAATTATTCAATTGAATAATTATATAGTAAAATAGAATTTTAATTTCTCTACTGATTTGGCGATTAAATAATATAACATTGTGTCAACTTTTTATCAATTTAAATCTTTTAATGAAGCAAAGATATTTTTGTTTCAAACGTAAAAAAACATCTTAAAAAATACAACCCATTCATTTCAATATGCATACATGTAAAATTCACACAGATTCATACTAATATATAAAATAGAATATGTTTTTTTATGTGTGCAAATAATGGCACATAAAACATATACATATACTTGAAATAATAGTTAATATATATAGTACATCGAATGCAATATAAAATGTTTAACAAATTTTGTACAGATGTCAATGAGATTTGATTTGGTTCGGGTCCATATATATATATATTCATATACAGCATAAATACATAAACTCTTTTATTTTTTCATGGAAACTCTGATAGAGGACGTTATATGTTGAAAGAAAATGCGGAAAATTAGGAAAATTATTTATACAAATATTTTATAATATATCGTATATAGGAGGAAAATTCAATTCTATTTATATATGTATATATATATAACATATACAATATATTTTTAATTATTTGATATGTATAACATTGTTTTTACAACGTTGTATAACATGTTATTTATTCTATTATATTGATATATGAAATAAGGCGAATAAATTTAAATATTTTAATGATGATTATATAGAAAATTTGAATTTCAATTGTATTATAAACGTTTTATATATCAAAATATAATATGAATAATTTTATAATTTTTTTATTAATATATTGGTATACTTATTAAAACAATGTTATATTGAAGATTTCATTAAAATTATAAATATTTATCATAAGATTGTATAATAAAATATTGAATTTGTTATGATATCCTTTATATATACACTATATACTATTGAGTTTGTATATATGTAAACAAATGCATTCAAGAGTATTCAAAATATTATGCGAATTTTCCGATTGTGTATATACTAGTATATATAATGATATAATCTACTTGTTGATATTTTTTCAGTATATAAGAGTATATATTCAAATTTGTTTGAATCAATTACATTTTTTTATATTCAGTTTTATTTATATATATATTATTTGTATACATATGTATACATGTGGGGATCAATTTATTTTATACTTAGAACATAATTATAAATAACTCTAAACTTAGATAATTAAAATTAATTAAAGTAATAGTATTTCAAATTTAAATTAATCAAAGTATTTTTGAAATCAATGAAAAACAGATATAAAAAGGCGGTATTTTGTACGAATAATTCAGTAATAATTAAATATTTGTAATAAATGTATTAAAATTGTAAATATTAAGTAGTTATTATTCCTATATACATATATTCAATATGATTATATATTAAATGCTTATAAAATATATTTTATATGTAATGCGATGATTGAATAATTAGATTGTTTAATCTTATAATAGTTTTACAATCATAAAAAATAATTCTATACACTATACAAATAATTGTTATTATACAAATGTTTTGTAAAAGTATGTTATTTTTGATAAATATTAAAAATAAATATTTACATAAAATTAATCATGAACCTTAAGAAAATTTTATTTATATAATATTTTAAGTGAAAATTTACAATATCTGAAAATAATTAAAAATTATTTAAGTTTATCAAATATCGTCCATATTGCATATTTACCAAAAATATTATCAATTATCGATTCACCATTATGAGTATATCATTACATAAATTTGAAATAAAGATCTATAACGCACACGTATTTAATGAACAAAAAAAAATTTAAATAAAAAATTAGAGTAATTACAGAGATAACCATTTTACCACATTCAATAATAAATATATAAAAATGTATCAATCATTTTAAATCGGTATAAATCGACCACCACATTTGAGTTGAAAATTACTTGAGTTTAACATGTGGTTAGTATATATATATATATATGTAATGCGTTGGTTTTTGTACACATTTAACATTTTAATTATTTTTATATTATGCACTGGTGAGCACAAAAAAGTAAATAAATAAAGTAATAAGATAAATTTAAAAAAAAATAAAATAAATACCATAACAATAAATAAAAACAGAAAATAACAAAACCTATAATTTATAAATGTTTTATATAATATATAACCCATTTTATATAATACGGTTATATACGTATTCATTAAGATATTATTTATAATAATATGCTTGTAATACATCGTAAAGGTAATTTGTTCACAAGTATACCTTTATTTTAATAAATCGATAATATATATGTGTAACAAATGCATGTATAAATAGACAACACCTTGATATGAGAACAATATGTAGTCAATACTATATATATTTATATAAAGCATTTATATTCGTATTATAAACTGTATACAAATATATACCATATGTTTGCAAAACCTAACCAAAATCATTTTATATGATATTGATCGCGTGCTAAACATAAAAAAAAATAATCGTATCTGTTTATTAACTGGCATTTATATATAAATAATTGAAAAAAATAAAAATACAATTGCAAATTAAAAACAAATTATTTCGCGTTTTATATTTAATCACACATACCAATTGAATTGGGGTTTTTTTTAATTTACGTATATTTCTTCAACTTAAATTGATCGCATACAGGAAACGTATATATACCATTATATGCAGTTTTGTTTAGTGGCTGCACACCTACAATTTCCTGTTGCAAATCAGTATCTCATTTTATATTTGTTATGTGCAAAACATTTATATGTGCTTTGTTTGGTTTATAATTTACTCTATAGTATTCCGTTTTTTTTTCGCAAAATATTCTTTGTAATAAAGCGATATAGGGCAATAATCCTATATACCATATAATCGAATTACATTATGAAATTAATATTACATTATGGTAATTTTGTATATGCATATGTGTTACATTTAAACATTTTTAACGATAAATGTGTTATAGCATTGAGATAGCAACTCAATAGTTATAGGTATAAATATACAATTGAATGATAATTTTTGTGAATTAAACCAATCAAATTAATACTTTTTATTTTGGTAAATAGGAAATACAATATCAATTAGGCAATTAAGATATAACCATACATAGTCGTTTTAAAGAATATAATCGTTTAATACATATTACAACGAAATTAGTTTCAAATATAAAGAATATATACATTCTTAATTAGTATTTATTTACATAAATTTGTTTTACATTTATCAAATATATAATAACCATATGGAAATATATGAAATTATTAAAATATTTATTAATAAAAATATTATAATTATTTCGTATATATATTAATTGACCGTATATTTCAAATGCCCTCCACAAGGGTTGAAATAATTTTAATTTTTCTTTGTTATTTACACAACACTCATTCAACATTCAATATATAATATTTATATTTTGATAATAATAATTTTTACTTATAATAAAACATAACAATTTATGACCGCATATTAAAAAGAAATATATAAACCAACTTATCCACTATAATATATAAAACAAAAAAAAAGATATAATTTTTATATTTAAAAAAAACTCCACAAAAAGTTTGTGCCGCGGTCAAAAAATGGTAAATTTAAATAAATATATATTGATAGTAAAACTGAAAAAAAAAACCACATGGACTATTTATTTTTATGTATATATAATATATATATATATATATATATAATATAAACTACAGAGGGTTACCATATCCATATATAATTGATATATTAATCGTTTAAATTCAAATTAAAAGGTAATATAAAATTGAATAATTATTATATAATATAATCTACAATATGCATATATTTAGAATAATAATATAAGTATAATAAAATTATATGGTTATGTTATTTTTTTAATCAATTTTAAAAAATAATATATTCTTTTTATGGTTTTATTAGTTTGGTGTTTTTTTCTATTATAGTATATATAATTATAAACCTTTCGGGTTTATTGTTTAAAAAAAACTTTATACTCCCTTTTTTTAATAATTACAATATATGTAGATATATATATATATATATTTATATAAATATTCCAAAAGATTGTACAACTAATTTACATTTCCTTTTAGTTTTTTTTTGTCGTTAATATTTTATTGCTATATGATGAATCGTTCTATTTAATTATAAATACTAAAATTTCCGTTATATGAACTTAAAACTTATTAATTTGTTTTCAAATCTTAAAAAAGTTTAAAGGAAAATGGCAGAAAAATTGTAAATAGGTTTTAAAATGTTCTGAATTTTTCAAATATTTAATTAGATCAAATATGAAATTTTGTGATAATAAAAAATTTTAAATACTTAAGTGTTTCTTAATACTTAAATTATTTTTATTAACCTTTACAAATCCCTATAAAATCAATCAATTATCAATTTATTTGCAGATCGAATTCATAACATTTAAGAGCGGTTTTTTTTTAATAAATAATTTCAGAAAATATGAAGGTGGGAAAAAAATATGACAAAATTTATTGTATTTATATTTCCAAAGTTTTTGATATAATATTTAACAAAAAATATTTTTTTTTTTTACAAAATCTCCTTATAAAAAAAATTAAATATTCAATTCATTCATTTTTATAAATGAAGGTATTAGCAAAAAAAAATTAAGAATTTTAATAATTATATAAACATTTTATAATATTTGTATATGTATAAATAAATGATAAAATGAACAATTGAATGTGATCAATATTTATTTATGATCGTTTTTGTCAACACATTGCCTTTTTCTATATATTCTTCTATGGTATTCTATATATCTATGGTATATTCTTCTATTCTATTCTTATGTATTGTACATATTCTTATGTATTGTACATAAAAATTAGTAAAATATCAAAAAATACAAATATTTTGTAAAATACAATATAAAAAAAAAAAAATTTTATTCATAATATTTTTCATTTCATTATATTCAAATTTTTTTTATTTTGTTAGTTAAAAATAAAACCTCATTTTATATATATATATATATATCACCAATATTACATCGTTGATACAATTTACATTATATATTTACATCTTTATATGTATAATATATATATATTTATTTCTACATATATGCATATATACAATAAAGAGTGTATTGATCCCGCATCTAACAATTCTATTACAAATTTTCAATTTATTTATATTATTAAATGGTTCTTCTTAACACAATATAATATTACGCATCTGATATTTATAAGCTACCATTGAATTGAAAATATTCCACAATTGAAATTAAATCAATAAATCCATAAATTATTATATATTATGACTATATATATTTATAATGTATAAGGACTAGAGTAAAAGTTAATAACACTCAATACAAAATATCCTTCGAAAAATTATATAAATGAAAAAGCATCAATTTGCACAATTTTTTTTTAATAAAAAAATATGTCATCTTTTTTTTATTGTATATTTATTTATTTATTTATATTATATAAAAATATGAAAGGAATCATCTAAAAAAAAAATACAATGAATTCAATGTGTTTATTTGTCTATATGTACTCAACGCATAGCCGCATCTATATCTAAGAGAATATATTATATATATAAGCATACCTTCATATTTATGAATGAAACAGATAAATAATAATAATAATGACATAATAAACAATATTGTAAAAATGAAATTTTTATTTAAAATCAATATTTAGTACACGTTGTAAAATGTGACTTCTTAAACTCATGTTATATACACTTGAAAGATATTGAATACAGTTATATATATAACATCTGTATTGAAGTACCTATGTATGATATACAGAAGTAGAATGTGGTAATTCTTTAAAATGAAAATATTTAACATATATGTATACACATCTCCACTTATTATTAAATACTATCATAATATATATAAATCATAAAATATATAAATATTTGCGATCAATGCACTTTGAAATGAATTACAATACATATATTTAAGTTAAACTATATGAGTGTTTGTTAGATATAAATATATGTGCGTTTCTGCATTATGTTTACATTCACACCTTTATCGATAAAGGCATACCAAAATATTATTCAATATATATCTATTTTATATATATATACACCTTTGTAAATAAAAGACCCTCGAAAATAACAAAATAATATGTATATGTATATACAAATATAACTTATTGATATTATATCGAATTAATAACTACACATTACACACATTGTTCATTGCAATAAATGCTATAAATAGAAATATTTTCTATACAAATATTTACCTATATATATATAGATATAGTGAAAATGAATTTATAAATGTACACAATTGTCGGAAGAAAATTATAGAAAACATTGGGTTGTGAATTTGAATTTACAATAAAAAAAAATAATAATTTAGTTAAGTCAAATAAAAATATATATCTAATTTATAATATTTGAAATAAATGTCAGGGCGCGAGATTTAATTTTTTTTTTCTAAATCTATATACATATTTATTGTTAAAATTCAGTCAACCGTATTGTATATATTTACTTTTATTATAATAAAAAAAAAAAATCTGTACCCCTATACCTCATGTTTATGGATTACCATAAACCCATAAATAAGTTAGATGTTTGAAGAAAAAAAAAATATCATTGTTATTATTAATATTATTGTTAAAATGAAATTTATAAATAACTGATAAAAAAAAATATATAGTTTTTTGTAATGCTAAATATAGAAATTAAAATTTTTTAGTCACATTTATTTCAAAATAATTTCTTTTAATAATAATATTTCATTTATATATAAGAAAATTTGTATTACGCGTTACTCAAAATGCGGTTTAATAACTTTATCACAAGACTATATAAACGTCCTGGAAAGGCATAGGAAAATGTATAACTATATGTGAAATACATATCGGAAATAAAAGAAAAATATCGTATTATGTTTTCAGTAAGATTCGAAACTACTATACCTTAGTGGTTGATAAAACTTCAGTCATTTTTATATAGAACCTATATATACATATATCTAATTAGGTTAACGATCATGTATTTTATTGGTCATTTTCACATAGATAAAAAAAATTAAAATAATCCCAAAAATTAATTTTTCGAAAATCTCGCAAAAACCACGATAACGTCTTAAAACAAAATCCCAATTTAGTTACAGATAATTTTAACCAACATTGGTAAAACGATATATTTTTTTACTACAAACAATTATCATTTAAAAAAAACTTTTATTCATTTTATTATATAAAATATATTAAAATCTTCATAAATTATAAATGATTTATTTGTATACATATGGAAAAATAATTTGAAAAAATTATTCTAAAAATATAGATAATTATACATATTAGCATTTCAACGCTATAACATAACATAATTTATAATACATAAATTCAACAACCCTTTCAAGTGAAATTGTCTTTCATTATAGCATACATTTCATTATATATAAAAAACGTTCTTTATCTTTTATTTCGTGTATAATTTAACACTTTTTTTTATTGTATACCTTTTATTATCTCTAAATTTTGTTAACATTTAATATAGAATACTTAAAAGTATTTTCTTTTGTATTTATTTTTTCATTTATATATATTGCAGTCAACCCCTCATATAGTTAATTAAAGAAAACCGTAATATAATTTTCGTATATATTATACATATATAACTTTATGTAAATTTATCTATATAAATATATATATAAACGTACAATATAGAAAAATGTTTAAAATCCAGTTAGTTATCACGGCATTTGTTAATTGTTTAATTATGTTAATGAGATTTCATTTGTATATACATACACTTTATATTTGTTTGTTTATTTTTTTATTTTTGTTAATTTATATTGTATTTAGGATGTAAACGGGAGTATATTTTGTTTGTATGTAGAATTTTTGTATTATAATATTGTTCCCTATATTATTATAATTATCAAAAAGAATGTGCGTATATACATTTCAATAAAAGATTTTTATTCGCACTTAATCAAATATTAATGTATATATATATAATACATATAAATTGATATAGGTAATATTTGTGGTGCTGTCAAAATATACTATATACAGGTTAATTTTGGTATATATATATAATTAAAAATCGTAAAAGTTAATATATGAATATATGTTTTATATATAATACGGAAAATTAATTTAAAATAACTGTAACAATCATATATATGTATTTATTGACGATATTTTATCCTTATATGTTGAATTGAGTTTGTTTGAAGAATATAAAACTCTATCTATATGCATGATATTATATTACTTATGCAATTCGTAAAATATTTCACCGAAAATTATATGTCTTTTGTTTAAGTGGAAATATGAGTCTTTTGGGATATATTATATATGAAATACTTATTGTATTTGATGAAATGTTCTGTAGAGTATATATGCGGATATGTTATCACTTTAATAGAAAGCATAAATATTATAATTATTATAGCATACATTTTTTGTGTATTTTATAATATTGTTTTGATACATGAAAGAAAACTAATAGAGGGATGATTATTTTATTTCATTTAAGTTAATTAAAAATATTGTATCAACATTTTTTTGTTTGAAAATTATGTAGATAGCAATACATAATAAAATATACTTATAACAAATGTTTATGGAATATATTATCTTTTATAATTCTAATTCATTCTTGAGAACATGGTAAAAAGTAAGTAAGTATTTAAAAAAAAAAATCGCGTTTCAGTGTCAGAATTTTGAGTTGGGTGTTTTTTATCATAAATTTACACCAACCATCACAGAGTCATTTTGTTATATAATACTTTTAACGTATTATATACATAGGCTTTCTTATTCAATATTTATAAAGAAAAAAAAACGTTCAGTATTGTTTTATAATACATGTGATGAAAAATGTATTGTAAACCGAAAAAAGCTTATTACAAAATTCATATATATGAGTTCATCACTATACTTATTTATATAAATATCTATTTAGACTTATTCTTTTTTTTTTAACAATATATTATATACCCTTTTTTTTTGGTTATACTGAAAATGTATAATGTATCTATAGTATATACCTATATTATAATATTATTCAATTTGAATAAAACCAATTCCCGTAAAATATTCGCATATATAGATTATATAAATGTATATATATATATATATATATATTATGATAAAAAGAAAAAATTGAAAATATATAAGCAACGATAATATAACATAGAGTATATATAAAGAATATATACATTATACATACATACAGATTTCGCGGAATACCGCGATGCCACCGTTTTTTGGCGTCGTTTAGGTTAATATTATCCATGATAAGGTTTATTGAATATAAAATAGGATTTTATTCGTACCATTTACATTTTATCTTATAAAATCCTTTTATTATTTTTTTTCCCCAATATAAACTCAATGTATTTTATATACAATATATATTATGTATAATAATAATATATATGTAACAGAAGACACGTATCTTTTATGGTTTTACAAAAGAAAATTCATGTGATCTATATCATGATTTTATATCTTTGACTTTTAGATGTTTCGTAATATTATATCTAGTTTATAATAATGTATTTTCAAAATTTATACAGAATCATATGCTGAATATATGGATATATCCAATCAATTCTAATATATATATAAATTTTATGTTTAATATTATTATATATTTTTTGGTCTATCACACAAAATCATATGTTGATTTTGTTTTATACTTCTTCTATACATATATATACATAGATAATATTATTATAATTTTCCATTTCATTATTTCACTTTTTATATATGGTATAAAATTCAATTTATTTATATAAATATATAAATATTGATCAATTTTTATTTTCAATATTGGTATATCAAATTAAATAATTGAATAATTAAATCACATATATATTATATACATATATATGATTCCCTTTTATAAGAAATAAATGATAATTTTTGAAATTTTTTAAATCTAAATTCAATGGAATAAAATTTAGTTTTTTTTTGTTTTAGTGCGGTTCAAAAGATACTACAATACCATATATATATATTGATATATGTATAATATATTTATTTTACATAGCTCACATATGGTAACAATATATATGTTTAACAAATATTTGTTTTAAACATATAGATATACTTTCAATTTAAAGGCATGTACGAGGAGTTTTTATGATCCATCGGGTATTTATTTATGTAAATACATATTATTTGAAGATATAGACACATACAAATTAATTAAAAACAAAATATCTATAACGTATATAGTTTAGTCAGTCGATGATCACAAGATAAATGTTAAAAGTTAATCGAATTTCATCAAAAAAAAAAAGTATAGAAATAAAAACAATATTACACTATAAATAATGGCGCCGATAATTTATGATATGTATATGTATAGTGTATAAGTTATATATAAGTTAATCTGGAATTGAGAATTTTATATATTTTATTTTTTCATAACGTATAAACAAATTTTTTTTTTCTATTTTTTATTTTGTATATAGGCATTTAGATTTTATTTATGTTAAATTTTTTTTTGTTTAATAGCACATTAATAATCATTTTAATTTATCTATAAATATTTCACTTGTAATATGCGTAAACAAAAAGATTTTAAATTATTTCTTTCATTTTATACAAATATAATGGATATCTCTAATTTCTAAATCCAAAATGGGAAGCAATCAATAGGAATTCAACATTGTGATTATCCTGATAAATGCGATTAATAAATCCGCATTATTTATTTCATAGTAAATATAAAATTTCTTAATCTTTAGATATTGTACGATATATTTACAATTTTGCATTATGCAAAAAATATTTATTGATAAATTTACCATAACACAATCATCATATTGTACCATCATCGATTTCATTAAAACATCCTGTATATATAAGCTGCGTATATATTATGATTAATAAATGTTAATATTTCCAAGAATTTAAGATATTTTTAATAAAAATTTACATCTTAGAACGTGCTTTCCTTTTATTATACAACGCAAAAATAATCATTTATTTTTAATATAAACGTACAATGGGAAAAAATTGAGTACATTTTAATTTATGCGATCTATATACAATAAATGAATTAAGGTTAATTTTTATATGTATTTATATAGTTAAAAATAATTATGATGAAAGTTATTTTTTGTTTCTATAAAATATTGGATCTGGTGTTGATTTTTATATATATGTTTATCTTTATTTTATGGGGTGTGATTTGTAAATTTATTTTAAAATTGATTTTTAATGGTTTAATAAAATACCAAATGTATACTTTAAACTAAACCAATAATATTGCGTGTATAATGTTTTTTTTTATTATAAATTCTTTTTTACCGAATCGAAACGAAAATAAAATAATCGTAAACTAATTAATTTATTTTTATATATAGAATAATTAACACATTGAACATTATGGATATCTTTCCGTATCAATATATATATATGATAAACGAATAATCTATAAATAGCTTACATCATTATTAAAATTATCGTAATAAACGATAGCAGAACTATATAACATAATGTATAAAAAACATTCGATAATTATATAAAATATTCGAATGTTTTTTTTTATTAACAATATTTATAAACCTCCCACGAAATAATCATTTCTTCTGATGATAGTTCTTATAAAGAAAATTTAAAATCTTTAAATTTCTTTCAAAATTCTATAGAAAAAAAAATGTACAATCAATAAATCAACATATAAAAAATTGCACAAATAAATTCAAATGCATTCAAATAACTATATATAAATGCAATGCATGTATCGTACATATGGTTTTAAGAATAAAAACCAATAAGATATAAATATATAAGAAAATAAAAATAAATAAGAAAAATAAATATAATACCATTTTCTTTTCAAATATGTAATCTATTATTTAAATAAATAAGTACATTAAAATTGTTATATTGTTTGTGTTGTGTTTTGTCAATTTGAATAAATCATTAATCCAACAATATACATATATAAGAATACACTCAATCTTTTGTGCAAATCGACGTATTTAATTCTCTATATAAATACATACAGAGTTATAGTTACATTTTTTTTATATATGATATATGCAAAAAAAAACTGTAAACTTCATACCGACGGATTTATATTCATAAAGTATATATATCAATATATAAATAAATAAAAATCTATAATATCATTTTATTTATGTAAGTACTAAACAGAGTGACACAATCATACATATAATAATATACATGAGAATATTTATAGAAAAAAAAATTATAAATAAATAATAATAATAATAAGAAAAGTATTGAAATTGAAAATTCTTTGCTTGAATAATTTTCTTTGACAAGTTTTAATTTTATTTTTTTTCTTATGTTAAGTATATTTTTATTATACTTACATACTCTAGTACAAGTAACTAAATGTATCTATTTAATAATATACTAGCTAATAATAATAATAATATACAATTTTGTTTCGAAGAATGTTGTGAACATTTTTTTTACAAACAAAATATAAAATACTTATAAGACGCATGTAAACGAACAATATATATAAATGTTTCTTATAAAAATAGATAATGTCACCATATATATAATTTCATGACAATATCCAATTTTAAATCTACTGTGTGTCGAAAAACCCTTAAACCGATATATTTTTATGTATATATTTTTTTGCTGGTTAAAATGAACTTATAAAAAAACGAAAGAAAAAAATATAAATAAATACACTATTATGTATGTGCATATCAAAATAATGCATTAAATTTGTACTTAAATAAATATCATTTTTTTTGTTTATTTTTTATGTTGTTACTTCTTGTTTTTTTTTTGTGACTATTATTATTATTATTGTTATTATTATAAATAATCAAAAGAAAATCCATAATAATATATATTGTCATCATCTGTTGATTATAATCTTATTTAATATTCTTCGTTTTTTTTTTAGAATCATGTTTTTTTTTTCTTTTTACTTAATCTGATTATATAGTTGATTTTCAAGTGGTATACGGTTATAGATTCTATAAATGGTCTATTATGTATGATAAATAATCATATATATATAGAAATGCGATAAAGATACGTTTATTTTATTTTTTTTTTTATCTTCTTACTTTCTTATTCCATTTAAATAAAAACAAATTAGTATGTACGGTAGTTAAGTGATGAAAGCATTTAATATATTATTTTTAATTTAAATATTAGCCAGTTTTCTGCTTGACAATTTTAATAATAACTAATTACAATTGAAAATTCTGCGGATAATTCACATGTGAAAATAATAAAAATATGCATATATTCAAAATGGTATAAATAATTTTGAATGAATTATAAAATTGCTATCCTTGAAAATCTGTCATATATATTTAATGGAAACAAATCAATGTATTAAAATATTTAGTCACTGAACAAGCCCGAAAATATTTTAAGTAACGATTATTGACCAAAAATTATAAAATTATTGTTTGTACATCTTTGTATTGTTAAACCATTTTCATTGGAAATCTATAGATTGATATTAATTCAATACAAATGAAAATTCACCGAAATATGATACTATTAAAAATGTTATAATCAATAGTAATTTCTTGAATTTTTTAAAATTATGCAATGAAATGTATATCGTGTTCAATAATGCAGTTGCGAAAATGAAAATGGGCTAACAAAAATTATTAATTTTATAGAATATATATGTCTTATACAATTATAGAAAGATATTATGGGTTTCATGTTTAATAAAAAAAAACATTTCATTTTTAAATATATTATAGTTATATATAAATTTAATAAATCACATATAGTTATGACATATACTAAATATATCTCGATGGTAAAAAAGTTTTTAAAAAAAACAATATTTTAATCCTCATATACAAATACATATATTATACATATAGGATATAGCGCGGTTTTATCCGATTAACCATCAACAAATATACATATATTTTTTTTACATGTCAAAAAAAAAATACACATTGAAATAAATCGAAAATAAACAATAACAACCGAAAACAACGGTATATGTGCATAATAATATATTAAATAAAAAAAAATTTAACATAAATAAATATTATAATTTTAATTTTATATAAATCCATATTCCATAAATATAATACATAAATATTCAAGAAGTTTACATTTATTTATTTATGTGCAAATTATTAAAATATATTTTCATATATAGACTCATCTATTATATAAATATATAATAATCAAATTTTCCCTATTCTAAATTATCCCTTTTTATTTTATATAAATATATATATATAATTATATATACCCTTTTGTCTATACTCATCATATGTATGTATTGTGTTATATGCGCATACATTAATATATAACATTTTCTATTAGCACCCACCAAATTTGGATGTAATATCAAAATATATATAGTTTTTGTAGCAACAACATCATCACCACGTAATAACATCATCGGGTGTGTAACCGAACCGAATATTGGTATACCCAAAAATACTACCTCTTCGGCAGTCAAAAAAAAAATAGAATAATTCGTTTAACAAAAAATTTTACAAAAAAAAAAATCTAAATATGTACTTATAATATATACAAATTTGTATGTACGTATTTTCTTTTTCAATAATATGTTATGTTATATCATCGTATATGCAATATGCATATATACTTTTAAATACAATAATGGGTCAAATACTCGGTACCCTTGTGGGCTTGAGCATTATGTATTGGTTCACCCCTATATAAACAAAAATCCTTTTACTTTTGATAGTATATTTATTCCCTCATTTGAAATATGCGAATGCAATGCATTTAAATAAATAATATAAAATATATGCGTATATAAATTCACTTAAGGAACATTTTTGTGTATTATTTACATATGTGCACTGTGCATATGTACCAAAAAAATAAAACTTGATTATTCAAAGTATTGAAAATTGAAAAGTACAGCATTAGTACATTTATATATAAATTTGTATATATTCTATGTGCCTATGTGCGTATATTATCAATATATAATTTGTATCTATAAGTATATATGGATAAACAGTTTCCAGCATCCATATTTATTCTAATGGGAATAAAAAAATTATTTTATGGATGCTAAATGAGAGAACACATATATTCCGTAGTTAGTATTATTGTAAAGTTAGTTTTATTGAAAATTTTATATAATAAATTCATAAATGTTTGTAAAATATTTAAACATACACAAACAGATGAGTATATAAGTATTAAAATAAGGGTTATTTTTTTTTAGTTAGAATTACAAAGCGTGCACTTTTTTGTATAACAATATTCTAAATTTTAGGGTATATATACACAGCAGCGAACATATATATTAAACAGTAAAATATACATTCAAATGGTGATGACATTTAATTGAATATATAAAAAAAAAGAAATTTATTTGAGATTTAAAAATAATAATATTATTTATTCATATTTTTACATATTCACTATATATAGAAAAGAAATATATTAGAGGATCATTTTCCTTATCTCAGCCATATATGAATTATAGAAAATCAAATCTTTTCTTTTGAAAATAATAATTACATTTTCTCACGTCTATACAATAAATAAATATATTATGGATAAAAATTACATCTGTTCGTGAGTTTTTTTTAATACCTTTTAATTTTTTTCTACAAAAAGAAAGTTGTAATTCGTGTTTTGATAAAATCGCAAAGTTCTTATAAAAAAATTTATATAGAAAAAAATAGTGGATTTTGAAGTTTTTAGAAACATCTTTTCGCCAATATTAAGTATTCGTATATATAGTTCACAAAAAACAAAAATTTAAACGAAAATATTGATTTCATGAGAATTATTTATGGCTATCACTCTATACATTTTTTATTACTAATAGATAGAATAGAGAATAACAATAGATACCACACTGACTAAGCATGAATAAATGCATGCAAAGAAATGCAAAGAATCATATAATAGATATATAAAAAAAATTTCATTAAAAAATACAAAAAAACCTTCTTTTTTTTCAATATGCAATTTTTCAACCATGAAAAATATATTCTGACAATTTATTAACAAATAAATATAGTATATATACATTATGTATTATATCGTGTATTATTCGCATACGCAAACATTTTTTATGGTTAAATATCTATTAATATTTCTTTTTAATATAATTAAAAAGTAATACATCATATAAATCAAAATGGATATAGAGAAAAAATGAAAATCAAATAAAATAACATATTACGTTTGAAAGAAATTATACGCTGAAGTGTATGATTATAAAATAATAAATAATATTTTTTAATTCCAAATAATAAAGTAATATTTTAAAATTGAATATATATGATAAATAAATAACATTTGAAATTGCAAATAATAATATATATATTATGGTTTAATTCTTCTGTGAGATCTTTACATAAACAAAATAATTTTATTGTACTAAAGTAATTTATTAAAATTTTCATTATATTATAAAATACTATTCAAAAAAAAAATTGAAAATTAATAAATTGCGGTTTTTTTCGTACATTTCAATCAAAAATAAATAATACTTAAAAATGCATTTGAAGGTTTTCATTTTAAGATTATATTATTATAATCAGAATATCAGTACATTTAATGAATGTGTGATTACAAAATTTTACAATTTATAATTTTAGGAGCGTATATAATCAGGTGATTATATACGCGCGTATACATACGGTGTTTATATATATGAGCGGTTAATTTTAAAGATATCTTACCGCGTGTACCGATTAAAACGCGAAACAAATTCATGTGTCTAATTGTAGTTATACGTTAATATTTAAAATTAAAGACGTGAATTTGTCTTTAATTAGCCTTTTTTTATTTAAAATTGAATTTATGTATAAGATGAGTCATTAATACGAACTAATTTAATAAAATCATTTATAGCAAGTATTTGATTAAATTTTTCATATATAAAACATATTTTAAAGTGATGTATTTGCAATTAAGATAAGGGAATGAAAAAAAAGTATATACATTTAAGATTTCAATGAATATACAACGAATTTAATTCTATTTTAGCAAAAAAAAGGCTCCAAAACAATACCTTACTCAAAACCACAAAAAATAATCAATTGTGGTATACAAAAAAAATGATAGATATTCTCCAGAATTTTAATTCAAGTATACATATAATTGTCAAATTAAATGTTTGTATACAAACGGTTTTACATATATAAAAATTGTCGCTATAATATATAACTTGTGCATGCCGTAAATATAAAATTGATAACAGATGATTTGATATCTGTTTTATTTTCAAAATATACAGAAATAATATTATATAATATATAAATATATCATCAAATATATATATTTCACAATCGTAATATGTAACCAAAAAAAAAAAACAAAACAGGTAAAATAAATTATCCTATTTATTTAAATATTTTTTTTACTATTCTTTTTTTTTTTTTTGATACATACATTCTTATTTTAAATCTGTCATTATAACTGCAAAAAAATAAACAACCCCATTTTTATATATACATGTATACATGTATATTTATTTAAATTTATCCCATATATATACATCGTTCTATCAATTTTATACAATGACACAATCTATATATAATATTATATTTTAAATTTTAAACCATTACAAATATTTCAAAAAATACAACAAAACAATAATGCGAACAATACGATGGGTAATTTTGAAAAATAAATAGAAAAAAAAAACAAACAATATATTACTCCAATATTCATATGATGATTATGATCATTATTCAATCCCTTATTATATTGATACGGTTTATTTAAATCATATATTGAATAGACGAAAAAAAACAAATATACCATATACATATATATATATGATATCAAACATCAAACAAGAGTAATAACAACACGATAATGTAAATTGAAATTATATACATGATTATAAAAGAAAATAAAAATAAAATCCTAAGTAGGTATACCAATTTTTTGGGATTTTTGGTTGATGTTAAATGAAAACAATGTTTTTTTTTATATATAACATTCATCCGCATTAATATGGTTGTTATTGTATGTTTTTTTTCTCGTATCTCATATTAAAGGGAACTCATAAATGCATATCAAAATGAATTTTATACTGAATTTTTATTATTCTGTTATTTTTTTACATTACACATTATACTAAATATATACGTGATATTATTTGATATGGAAAATAAGAATAAAATAAATTTGGATATACACACATTAAAATGAATATATATATATATATATCTTCAGATCGGATCACATTGATTATGTCAATTTATTAAATATATTTATACGTGAATATACTGAATATAAATTCGAATATGAAGGGTCCTCTGTAAACCAGGTGAAATCTATAATTCTGAAGGAATACATTAAAATGGATATTCACATACTTATTTGTAAAACACATATAATAATAACAATAATATTGATGTAAATTTGAAGGATTTTAGCTACTGTATTTTGAAAATTATATCAAATTACGTATAATATGATGTAATATTATATATATTATAAATATATATATATATATATATATATGTATAAAAAGGGATTATATTATTAGTTTTACATGGTTTTATATATAAAATATTAATATTAATTGTATGTAAATATTCTATTAGTAATAATGAATATAATATTTTTTTCGCAGTTTCCATATTATGATAAAATCATAAAAAAAGTTTAGTTTTTATTTCATTAAACCCAAACTTTTATCTATCTAATTTATCAAACCAATATCACAAAATAATAATAAACCATATATAAATGCGATCTTACTGTATTCAACATCAAGTCGCACTGTCTTTATTGTCGTATGGTATACATATTTTTCAAACTATCATATACAAACAATTTTTCCATGCAATTGAATTTTATGTTTATGTGAGATATGCGATCTATTCCTAATAATATATATGTAATGTTCCCTTCTTTTATTTCATCCAACCAAGATATATTCTTCCTTAGGTTAGAAATATATATAAATATTTATAACAAAACAGTAAAGATAATAAAAAGAATGAATACATTTCGAATAACATCAACCAAAATCCTGTATATACAGAAAGAAAAGAAAAGACTAAACAATATATAAACCATATCTATATATATATAGTATATATGGAGTGGCAAATACACCAATTATATATGCATATATAAAAAAAATATATACCCTTAAATAGGATTATTTTATTTGTATAAACATTTTATCAATATCTTCAAATCAATCCATATATATATATTATATTATAATGCAACTTTAGAAATAAGAATATATTTTTATGATCACTTATTTTATGACCGATTTAATGTGCATTTAAAAAAAAAATAAAAGAAAAATTGTCTATATTTATCAGTTTATCATTTTAGTAAAAATCAAAAAAAGGACAGTTTTTTTTACAGGAAAGCAGACTTATCGAGTGCTACCATATAATTTTTTTTAAAATACTTTTAAAATTTCAAATAATACGTGTAGGAATTAAAAATGCGGATTTAGATAACAGATGGCGCAACTAGCGTTGAGTGTATCGCAACACACCTGATGCCTGAAAGTTGTTTTGGGAGGAAGTTTAATAACTTTCTTTAATTTGAAGAAACCGCTGCTGAAAGTTATCGCTTGTTGGTTGAAGCTTATGGTGGGCATGCTCCAGCTCAAGCAACTTGTGAACGATGGTTTGTACGCTTCCGAAATGGTGATTTTGACTTGGAAGACAAAGAACGGCCAGGTCAGCCAAAAAAATTTGAAGACGAAGAATTGCAAGCGTTATTGAATGAAAATTCGTGTAGAACGCAACATGAACTTGCAATGGCGTTGAATGTCGACCAAACAACCATTGGCAAACGTTTACATTTTGTTATACAAATAAATGCCATTTTCAAGCCAAAAAATTCGCATTATTAATTCCTACGCCTAATATAACATTCAATAATAGTTAAAATGTATTATAATTATATATTTTACGATCGAATCCCCGGAAAATTTTAAATTCCACTGATAAAAAAATAACTATCAATAAGAAAACAAAATCAATTGAGACCAATTTTTTGAACAAACTTTTATTTTTTAAATTCATTTTTATCCCTATTATAATATAAATAATATTTCATTTCATTCATACAATTTATTTATTTTTTTTCTTTTTTGAATTTAATAAAAATCATAACAAGTTCTAATATTCGAGAAAATACCATATGAGAGCAAATCCTTTATATATGCAAAGAAATGCATTTATTTATTTTTTCTTTTATACGCGTACAATAATAAGTAAATAATGAATGTTATAAAAGAAGTGTTAACTTAAAATAAAAAATTAATAAAAGGAGTCAAAGGACTACGTACTCATTGTTAATAACAAAAGAGTATGTGTGTGTGTTGGCATAACACTCAACGGGATAGTTATTAAATCATATTTCTTTCTTTCGAAAAATTTAATGATAGCGAATGGTTTTTTTGTGTGTTTCTGTGTGTATGGTTGCAGAATGCAGATGTTATAACTCTATTATAATATTTATATAACATATTAGAAAGTTTATAGATAAGTATAGAGCAAAGTATTTGATTTTGAATTGTTCTTTTTTTAAGTACATACTACATTTTTTTTCGATGTTGCGGAGTAACTACTGTAATTGCGTACGTTCGATATATTGAAATCAGTGGAAGTGAAAAAATTGAATTATCACAACTATAAGCGACCGTGATACTTTGATAAAAGAATTCTTTCAGAATTCTTGGCCCTGACGTATTATACATTGATATTTTCATTTATGTTAAATGAAATTTTTGAAAATTTATACGAAATCTGTAAAGTTCCGTTTCACAAATTTATGGATGTAAATACCAAAGTCATATAATTGGTTTAAGAAATGAAATGTCTAGTATACATTACTTGAACACGCATTAACATTTAAGAAAAAGTTTTCTATGATTAAAATTTCAGCCTGTCACATAACATTGTTTTTTCTCAGAGTTAATATTGTTGTGTGTGAATTAAACTTACATATGTGAATTAAATAAAATAATATAACTATAAACATTTCAGGGAATTAAATTATTTTTAAACAACCAATTGTGATGGATATTACACAAATTTTTAATTTATATAAAATATCTTTTATTTATATAGGTGCATTTACATTCAGAATAATCTATGAATGTAAAAGATATTTACTTTTTGTTCGGTAAAATTATACACATAGTGTGTTATACCACATATAAGGTATTTCATATAAATCTTACGAATCTGGCAAAAGAAATATCTGAAAATATTATTTATATTATACAATAAAATACTGTATGTTTATATTATAGAAATATTAATAATAAAAAACAGTAAGTTAGGAGACATCAGCATGAATCAAAATCATTTATTTGAATAGAACAGTATGTGGTCGCATAAGTTCAGTGCATATATAATCATATATAATACAATACTTTGTCACTATATATATATATATAACCATATAACCAGCACACATTTTGACTTCTTGTTTATATATATTATTTATTATTAATATTTGATTCGCGTATATCAAAAAACTAAAATAAAAATATATCCTTCAATATACAAAAAAAAACAGAAAAGTCAGTACAGTGTACCAGTAAAAAAACCCTCATTACGTTATATAATATATATGGTTGTTTTGGCATTGTCATCATGTATATATATATACATATCATTGCCATCATTCATATATATATTTGTATATTTTAAAAATTTACCAACATTTTAGCTATACAATGTTTGGACAAAAATGAAAATATACAAAAAAACGCACACCGAGTATTGTTTAAATGTCAAAAGTGTATGCGACATTTATCAAATTGTAAATCTGTGTGTATTTTATTTTTTTTTTATATATTTATATATATCATTTGGATTAACATATGGTTATATTCATGACATTAATATAAAATTAACGATGTCATTTATAGATGAAATTATATTTATAGAAATTATATATATATATATATTCAATCTAAAATAAACGCAATGGAAAGTATATAACATTTTATATATACAAACAAAATTGTCTCTCATGGTTAATTCATTGAATTTCTATACGAATTCCAAATATTTTCTATATACGTTTCTAAAAAAAAATACCCAATTTATTGTGTATGAAGATGCGTATGTGTAGAATACAATGGTCAATCCAAAAAGTATTTCGGGGGTGTAACAATGGGACACATATTATTAAATGATTTTTAATATATTTTAAAGTAATGTATCAAATTTTATGATTAGGAATTATTTTACGATAGCTTAAGTTTTTTATTCTTTATTGTATTCCATCATAAATATATAATCCATTCATATTTGATTAAATGCATATATCGCGTGTTGTTTGCATATTCAGTATATTATTTTGGAAACTTTTTGATTGTCTCTTTTTAACTTTTTTTTAATCAAAATTAAAAAAACAATATATAGAAAAGTTTAACAATAAATAGAGATATAGAAAAATATTGTTCTAAAAATGTCAACGCAACGTAAAAATTCATTTATATTTAATAATATTTATATGTGATCTGTATATATATCTATATACAAAACATTAAGCGGTATTTTGTTTTAGTATACACTTTATAATATTATAAATATTTTTTTAACGGTTTCAATATAATATATTATTATTACTGTTTATAAATGGTAAATAACAAACAATTTCACAATTTAATACATAAAAATATATTATTTTTTTTATATATTCAATATATAGTAATATCAAAAAAATAGGAAATGTTTAAATATATTACAAAATAAAATTCGTTATTTTATAAATCAATATGTGATAATAAAAATAACGCCAAATATTGATTTATTTGTTTTTAGAAACGTTTATGTGAAAATTTATGAATACATAATAAAAATCAATTTAATGATCATTGCTTATTATGATATATAATAAAATTGTATAACTAATAATATAATTATTTTGAAATCAATTGTATACTATATGAGTATATGTACATACTCTTGTATATCAATTCACATATTACAATAGATATTTTGTGTGGTTGACATATTCAAAATCGAAATTATATTGATATTTACCGCAATAAACCCAATAATAAAATTAAATTGATACGCGACATATTATTAATACATACAATAATTAGATAATTATTGTTTTGTGCTTATACATTCGTAATCCGATTTATTTTTAACTTTATTTTAAATAATTTTTTTGTCATATACATATATATGCATAAAAATAAATAAAAAACCATTTGAATAATATAACCATATAGATTTTGTTAAAATGTTAACATAAATTAAACAAAAAATATATGTTAAAACAAATTCCAACAAAAATATATACATAATTTTTACAAAAAAAAATTATACAAAAAAAAAAAAACATAAAAATATATATATACATTAAAAATATCTACATATACAAAAATATATAAATATGTTTAAACGGATTAAAAGGGTTAAAAGCATTACTTAATTTAATTATATATACCTATATCTGTATCTATACCATCATTCTGAAGCTGTTTATATTATATTTATCCATATATGAAACATTTAGTATATATGAAAGAATGTATTTATAAACTAGATATATTATATATATATATATAATTAGGTTAATATTTTGGGTGTATTTTTTTTCATACTTTGTTTTTAATAATATATCCAAAATTCATATATAGACAGACTTTTATAAAATCTAAAATAAAATAGAAAAAAATTAAACAAAAAACATAAAAAATTTACATGAAAAATGTTTACACACAACACACATAATATATAATGTAATGATAATTAAAATAAAATTATATAAAACTTCATGTATATATCTGCTCTATCCATAGCATTACATTACGTATATTTATAATCATACTTAAATAATAAATCAATCTTTTCATTTTTCAAATCAACTATAAATGCGTATTCTATATATAGATCTATTTTATCCGCATGCATTATTACAGCAATATTATACCAATTATACATATACGGTCGTTATATACTAATATATATTTTTATCTATTTTGATATTTATTCAAAAAGTTTTATTGATTTATGAAAAACATAAATCATTATATTAAATCACATTTAACATAAATTTTTTCTGTATGTCTATATACAATTAAATACAGCTATATATCAATTTATATATAGCCATGTATGTATACATTTATTTTGTATATACTAAAATAGTTTAAGAATTTGGAAAACGCGTGAAAATTTTCAAATTTTGATTTACATATACGAATTAAATTTTCCACCTATATACAATATACATACATATATTTAAATAACAATCATATTTATATGAAATTTAATATACAGAGGAAAATTCCATATTTATATAGCTTTATTAAATTAATTAAATTTAAATATACACCATAATATATATCTATATATATATATTTTATGGATGGCATACCGTGTCTATATATTACATAAAACATAAATATTTTAAAAATTTATATAATACCGTAATACATATATTAATTGATTGAAATATATGCAGTTTATTAAATTTATATTTATATAAATATGGTATATATTTTTAGTAAAATTTTTAATTTTTTTTTTCATCGCATCGCATAATCAATTGTTTGTATGGAAATAAAATAAATTCAATTTTACCAGATACGTTCATTTTATATTATTCAATATGTGCATTATTTATATATATATATATATGTATATATATATAGAATTTATAAGTCTTCAAAAGGATCAAAAACTATAAAAATTCAAATTTTAAAGTTTCATTCATGTATATAGTGACTCGAAATTAATTAATTATTTAATCTGAATTTTAATTAAATTATGAAATGAATGAATAATAATATTAAAATTGCTAATTTATAGTATAACCCATGACCAAATCCAATGAGCACTCTGTGATATAATTTATAGCAACCATCAAATTAAAATACTTACAAAATTTTTAAGTAATGGGTTTGAATTCTATGCACTATATATAATGAAGACATACTTATATGACATACATACTCATACCACCTCACAAAAAATTCAAAACATTATATCCTCAGAATAATAATAACTAGGCAGCCACTCCGATAAATGTCCATTACCAAAAACCATCCATGTTTTCTTACCCACTGACGTGATTCAAACGTATATAGAAAACAATAAATTGAACCGAATTTTTTTATTTATTTATAGTGTATAAAATAGTCAATAATCATATATTTTATAATAACATATATTTCAATATAAGTTTCTCTCCGATGAACAGAATCCCTAGATATATATATAGATACAATCACACTAAAAAACATTCAAAAAAAAGGAAATCAAAATCTCATAAAAATTGTTTTGATTCCTTTCTCCAATACATGTTCGCATCCTTATATTCATTACAAAATATAATATAGTCATAATGTATATAATAAAAATATCAAACATCCTCTAATAATCAGCAACTTATACACATCTATATAAATAAATTATTAAATAATGTATTTTTTAGATATAAAATAATGACATCACGCACACATCTCGATAACTAAAAATATCTGAATATATAACATCGTTATCGCCACGTGTTACATATAATTTAAATCATAACAACTCAATATTATATTTATACTAAATGAATGGTACGCATATATATATCTAGAGACTGTATGGTGGGCTATTTTGTAGGCTATATACATGACATAGAGGCAAACTATATACAACCATATACAACATAAAATTATTTATTATTTATAAAAATAATCTTAAATCTTTATGTATCTATGAAATAATACACATATGCGTATATATATTATGTTTTTCGATGTGAAGGTTTTTGTAGAAATTAAGTGAAATTCAACTTATTGTTCATATACAATATATAAAATATATAATAATATCCTAAACCAAACCTAAACCGTATATATATTATATTAGGGTAAATTTAATATATTAAAAATAATTTATATATATAGTTTTTTTTTAACAAAGTGACAACTTTATTTATAATATTTCATAAATTTCATAAAAGAATGGTTTTTTTTTTAATGGGCTTTATAAAAAAAATCATTTTTCATAACCTAGTATATTTTATAGGGATGTTAATAGAAAACACATATAATACAAAAAGGGGTATTTAGTATTATGGATACGTTAAATAATTTTTAATTTATTTATAAAATATGATTTGTTTTTTAACACATAATATATAACCGTATGTTATTATATGTATATTTTAATTATATATCGTATCTTTCATTAACATAAAATCAAATATGAGCAACATTTCAATTTGAATTCTAATAATTATAAAAATATACATATATTTTAATCACTTTCAAAAATTATATACCAGTATAAAATTAAATATTATCATTTTTATATATGATATATGTTGCGGGAAATAAAAAATCGTAAATATTTATATATAATATATAAAAATTATATTTAATATCAACAATAAAAATAAATGTTTTTTCTTAAGTCAACCAGAAAAGTTTATTTTTTATTCAAAATATTACAATTTATTAAAAAAAACAACAAAAGAAAAACAACCCCCCTTATTCATTTGTTTATCTTCTCATTTTTAAAGTGAATAAAATCCTGTCTATATATACGCAAATGTCTATATATCGCCGTTTTTATAAAAATGTATTTATATACTGATAAACCTATTCGTTGTTTTTATATTTTTTAAACATTTATGATTGTTTTTCTTTTGCATGCAATAAAATAAAATATATATTGTTATTGTACCTTACGGGTAAATTTGTGTTAAATATTTTCCTGATTTTTGTGTTCATCTACATAGGTGTATATAAGAAAAGTATATGTGCTTTATTATATATGAATATACAGAATATATACTTGAAAACGAAAAACACATTTTATTATTAAATGCTCGTTTTTTTTTTTATACATATATGAGGATTCACATTAATATGTATAATAGGAAAAGGGTTACATATATTTATTTTTTTATCCTTATATTGTTTTCTTTATATATGACATATGTATATATATATATTTTATAGATCCGACATGTAAATATTCTATATATATATTTTAAATAATTTTTATCATCATGAAGGAAACAATTTAAGTATATGTGCCGGCATGGTTTTCCCATGACAACGAATGCGGAATTCAGGATATAAAATGGATATTTGTTTTTTTTTAGTAAATACGTATGTATCACATAGAAAATGATAAAAGCTTCTATTGTTTAAAGAAATATTATTTATATAACGTAATGGTAATACATTTTTACAATAATTTGAAAAAAATATCGAAATACAAAATTCTTATATATAGGGTGTTTTTAAGGGTGTTGATGTAAAAAGGAGACTGTTTGAAGAATATCTATACCGGTAAACGATTATGATAAAAACCCAAATATATTTATTATTCTTTTATTGATGCGGTAATATAGCTATGTCATTTTAATCTAACTCGGTATTTTACAAGACAATTCCTTTGAATTTTGAAATCATTAAAAGTAAGTTAGAAAAAGAAGACTTATAGAAGTTTTCATGAACAATTTGCACGTGCCATAAAATTAATATGAAAAAGCATATAAAAGATCCTTAGTAGAATAAGTCATTAAACGTCCGGATCTGTAAACCCGTTACAGAAATTTTTAATTTGAGAATAGTTTTTAAAAGGGTCACTTAAAAAAACCACCTTATTTATATATTAAAATATTTGTAATTATGATTATTATAACATATAAAATAAAATTCAAGCATAATTTTACAATTGTTATATAGAACATATTATTATACTTTTTACACTTATCATAATATAAAGTATTAACTTTATTCAGTAAATTTTTCAATAGTAAAAAAATTTTTTTAAAAAAAAAGGTTCCTTAAAATATAATCTATTATCCATATATTTACTGTACTCATATATTGTATATTATTCATATTCGAATGTAGATTAAAAATATATATAATTACATCTATTTTATAAGATTCATTTTATATTCTTTTATCTATTCATACATATATATAATTGTTTTATATATATACATATATATATACATATACAATAAATATAAGTTCATCATCAGTTAAACAAATTACAGATTAAAGTTGTATAAACACAAAAAGAAACAAAATTTTATGAGTTTGAAAATGTTTCATGAAAAAAAAGTAGAAATTTATTGCAAAATTTTCATTTTAAAAACAATTTACATTATTCATTATTTTCATAAACAAGAAAAAAATAATCTTTTACACACATCAACCAGACAATAATAACTTGGCCAAATCTATATAAACAATATTATATATTTTAAATTTTCATAATGATGATATTATTTATTATATGACTTATTTTTTATATGCATTTTTTTATATGTACACACATTATATAGGATTATAAAAATGAATATATATATATTTGAAAATTTTATGTCCCAGATATAACATTCAAAAATATAATTTAAATCTTATAATAAAGGAGATTAAAATATAAAGAAATAAAAACAAAAAAATAATAAATATTCTTCATCACGCAAACTGTATACAAACAGTATATTTATTTTTATTATAATGTTAAATGTTTTCTATATATATATATATATTTATTATTTATATTGTAAATGTACTTTTAAAGATATAGAGAAAATCAATGACGCGAATTAAATGAATTAATACATTTTTTTTAAATAATATATACAAAAACAACACACATTTTATGTGGAAATCTTTTGTGGCATTTAACATAAAGTATAATTATTTTTCGTAATTTTTTTTTATCTTTATTTTCAATAAACATTTTGAAAATTTATGCGAGCATACGCAAACACTAAATAAATAGCAAAAATTATAAAATATATAAATATAGTATTTGATTTATTTTTGATTTATTATTTTATTTTTTTGGTTTTATAAAAAAAGATTTAGAAAAACCAACAAGAAAACCGCATGTAATCGGCATTTAACGAAAAGAAAAAGCGTGTGTTGTTTTATTCCATTTTTTTTTATTTTTAGTTTCGCAAAATAATAGATTACCAAAATATAATTTATATTTGAAAGAATGTTTTGTTAAACTGTATAGATATTATAATATAGTATATATATTATAGTATAATATAGGTCCCACCACGATAAAAACATAATTATTTATTTTTTTTATCACATCAAATACTGGTCAAAATATAATTTAAAAAATTAATAAAAAATAAAAACAGGTTAAATCAATAAACGGATTACTTATAAGGATGCTAATTCAAAAAAAAAAAAATAACCAACAATTCAAATATGTTTAATATAATATAAAATATACACACCGAAAAATCCATAAAAACAAATCCTGATATATATATATAAATATATTTAAATAAAATAAATTCAAATATATTTTATATCTATACGCCAAAAAATTGTTGCAACCATAAATTTGTTTAATCTAAATATATATTACAGTAAATGTAGATATATTTATTGCATATATGAAATTTAAAATCTCTATATATAATTTATATATACATATAATATTTAAAATACCCATTTCGAATATTCAAAAATTTATAGCGATTGAAAAACGTTTTAAGTCAAAAAGGAAAAATCCATTTGTATATAAATTCAATAATATAAATATTATTGAAATATTTTTTATGTCAAAGCGAATTACGAAGATTAAACTCAATGCATATTATTAAAAATATTTTGATGATTTTTTTTTTGGTTCTGGAATTCTATATATCGGACAATTCCGTTTTCTGTATTGCGGTTGTCATTCAAAATTTTTTTGTATATTTAAATTATAATTATTATATATAAATATCTTTAAATCTTAATTGTTATTTTAAAAAATATATTTTGAAACAAATTGTACTTATATTTATGTCTCAGATTAAATCTCTATATATCTATCTATTGCATATGTACTTCGAAATCAGTACATCTCGTATATATGCACCTTTTATATAAAGTTGAGATAAAAGTGTATATATATAAATATATATATATATATCTACCGGTGGTGGTAACCCATTCAATCTCAATCGAGGTAAATTCTATATGATGAAGTAAACACTATATATATATCTATAATAGTGGCCACAAAAAAGGATATGGAATGAATATATGCGCGGCAAACCGAAATTCAAAGAGATTTTATTATATAGATGTTTATATAAAATATATATAAATAAATATATAAGTAATCATGTATAAGTTAATATATGGTATGTAATTTTGTGGATTGTATATAAAATTGAAAAGCCAAAATTCACAACACTTTTTTGACATTGAAATTACAATAAAAATGATTGTAAAGTATAAAATCAAAAATAGGAAAAAAAATAAAAAAGTATAGGGATAAATGATCAAAGAAAATTGAAAGGGTGCGAACTATTTAGATTTTCTTGTTGATACATACGAAGAATCCCTGTCTGTATTCTATGTATAGATCAAAAATATCCTTATATTATGTATTTTAAAATATAAAATTACAAAGTGAACGAATATTATTTAAATACAAAATTTTCAAAAAACTTTTCATTGATATATATATACACATGAAAATTCATCATCATAATCTAATACATATATTATCTGAGATTATGTACTCATATCCAAATTTCATAGAAACGTTTCTTTTATATATAAATATATACTATATATATAAAAAAACTTTTCTCTGTATATTATTTATTTATTCACATTGTATATATATATTATACAAAATATCGTTCACAATTTTTGCGGGACTCATGTGGTGAATTTTAGGCAAGCCACAATATATATATAAATGATGTTGTGGGCGGAGAATTTTTAAATAAAAACTTAAAAATATCCGCCTTTTCTATGTGTTTATCAAAAAAAATAATATCACACATATAACTATATAGAATATTTTCTTTTTATTTTATTTTTCTGTATAAATTTTCCGACAATTCTCTTCTCTTTTTTTTTTTAAAAAAAAAGAAGATATAATTATCACTAACACTAGAAATAATCATCTTGATCTTTGCAAAAACTATATATAAGCACACATATAACAGTAACCAAACATATGATTTTATATAAATATGTGGTGTAAAAGTATGGTAAATCTGGTGCTTCTTAGTGTGGTTGTAAAAATAAAATGTATATAACATTTTGTGTATATAGGAAAATTATGTGTTCTTTGACACCACCGCACACATACTTTGTTTATATTATATATAATAGATAAGTATATGGAAAAATCTTCACTCAACTATATACATATGTACAGTTGTTATATTGTATATTTAAATATAAAAAAAAACCTATTTGAAACAAAACCATATCATTATTATTTAATTTAAAAAAAAAAGAAATGACGCTTTTGTTTATAGTTTTCCAAACATTTCCTTTTTATGCTCTCAATTCGGTTTTTTACACATAACCTTGGTGAGTGAACTTCAACAAAATTTAACAAATTCAAATTCTAAACATATAGGATATTTGTGTAAAACATATTATATAGATGTAAATACAAATTTAAAAAAGACATTTTTTCAGGTGTTTTACCAATTTTCCACTTCATTTTCATATCCGTAACGTATGTATGAAATCCAGTAAAATGTAAAATACATGATATTGTAAAATGTGCGTGTTATTTTTTCCGGTGAAAATTTTTCTCAAACCATATAAGCGTGAATTTATATATAACATTTGAGATAGACAGTTTTTATTTTTTATTAATCATATATTTTATGTATAAAAAATTGCATATGTTTGACTATTTGAGGAATTTGAATTGTGATTTTTATTTATTGGATAATATGAAATGTTTCTTTAATGATCAAAATAAAAATAAACCAAATACCAGAAAAACACCTATGCAGAAGAGCAAGATCAACAATATTAAATGTATCAATAAAAAAATGCGCAACACAATAAATTCCCATCATAATTCGCATCTCATCATAATGACTAGAATCACATTGCATCTGTAATTTGTATTAAACCTCAAACGATTCAAAATGTCAATTAAATTAATTAGAAATAAAACCCGATATCTGTAATAATTCCTTTTATTTGTATATGGGAAGAAGTGTATGGGATAAGAAAACATTTCTAGAGAATTAAAATGTTTCACAATTACCGAAAAACTATATGCAAAATTTGAAGTACATAACTTTAAAATTCCTTGTGGTAAATTGGAAACAAAATGAAAAAAAAAACGTTTTGCAATATACTTTTTAGAGGTAGGGGGGTATACTTCAACGAGTATAGGAAAAAAAATGCCAAAACCATTATTAAGATACTTTTTTAATATAAAAAGCGCGTGAAATGTGAGTTTTTTTTGCCATTACGGTTTTCGTATTGACTGCCATGATTTCTAAATATAATTTAGCATTGCATTTTTTTGAATTTAAAAATGTGGAATGATATTGAAATACTGATAATTATAAAATATTCAATATAATATATTGTACAATAAAAGTTTTATATTTAAAATTTTACCAAAATTGCCCTAATATAATGTATATGTACACATCTCACCTTCATGACGTTATGAATTGAATACCATTTTTTTTATACACATATAATGCACACAAAAATGTGCATATTACAATAAATACCACAAAACAATACAATTGAATCCACATGTACTTCACTTCTACATATATATCATATAGAATATATTACAAATATATTAAAATTCATAAAATGTTGATAAGCCACAATTATAACAGACAGTATTTATTTATATTTTTATTTTGTTGATTTCAAACGTTTAGAATTATATAGAAAGAATCTCGTGTTGTTTAAAATTAACAAATTAATGTGGCTATATTATTTATGTTGTTTATATGAAGCGACAGCTGTTTCATGTATAAATGTATTTATATGTATATATATACCTATACTAAGGAGTACATATATTTTCCAACAATATAAAACCAAAATATATAAATACACACAACAAAAATAAACACACATTCAATTCAATTCAAATCCACAAAAAAAAACAAAAAATAATAGGAAGTTATTCTCATTTTTTCATTTTCATTCCAAAATATGTATAAATGTTATCCTTTGCAATGGATATTAAAATATAAAAAAATGATATAAAAAAATATTCTCATATATTTACTAATACAATAAATAAAAATAAATCCTTTTTATATTTTTTTCGTTTTGTTTGTGTTACTAACTTTTTTCAAATGGAATTGGGGTACCCACAAAAAAAATCCTTCCACAAACACCAAGTGTTGTCCCTTTTCGATTTTTTATTTTTTCAATTTTTTTTTCTCAAATTCTATTTTTATTAATTTTTTTTCCTATATATGAATGTATTTGTGTATATGATGTATTTGTTATCCTTGTTCCTTTTTAGTATATTTTATGTATCATTAATTTTTTTTTTTCGTTCTGTTGTTTCATATTTTTCTATAACACATAGTTGATATTTCTCTATTTTTGGTTTTTGTTTTTTTTTTATTTCTGGTTTTTACAAATAACTTTTATCCTTCATTGATATATATCCACAGGATATCATCGTATAGGGTATATTTACCACACACACTCAAATTGGGGAGTTATATATATATATGTATTATGTATGTATATAAAAATTGTACACAAAATATATACGATATTGTAAATATAGGGTATATATATTTTATATATGAATTTTACCAACGCTATATATATTTTTACACACATTTTTACCGCATGTATATGGAATATAATTTATTGACCAAAGAGAAAAAATTTTTATGTCAGTCAGTTTAAAAAATTTAGTAATCAGTATCAGTTCGATTTAAGATTTTAAGAGTATCACATGTGATATCTATAAATAGTAGTGGGATGATAAAATATTAGATTATATCGCATTCAGAAAAAAAAAAGAAAATAGAAATACAATTTCAAAATTTCAACAAAATAAAATTATTTTTAATAAAATTTTAATAACATTTTTATCAGTTTGTTTTCGAATGTGTACGGAACAACAACGTGTTTTGAAAATTGTTAAAATTTATTATAAAATCAATCAATTTATATCGATGATACAACAGGTTTTTTTCTAAATTAAATTGATTTTTTTTGTATTGTACTTTTTATTAGTGGGAATAATAATTAAAACATATTTATATATGTAATTATATAATTTTTTAAATTAGAAATACTAGAAAACGGCAATTGCTTACAGTTTTGAAATAATTTGTTGTGTTTCATTTTTAAGGTGTTATATACTGCATTTTATTTTATATGACAATAATTTGAGAAAATTATATGCGAATCAAATCGAGTGTTTTCGCACAGAGTTTATGCAAAACGAACTTTGTTAGTGTTATTTTGAATAATATTTTGACATATCAAAATAAAATAAAACGTGAATATATATTGTGTTGATATAAAATACTATATTCAATATACATGTCATATATATATCTATAGTGATATAGTTTTTTTCTGTGTACTTACAAATATAAAAGAATAATTAAATGAAACTGTTAAACAATCAAAATTTTGATCCGTATCATCATCATCATCCTCATCAAGAACAAAAACAAGAACAATATAAACAGATGCCGGCTGAAAAACCAATGTCGTCGCCAGTTGATTATCAACCAGAAAAACCATCGATGGTTCAACTGTTACAGCCTTATTATGGTGATATCGTTGAAACGGGTTCACCAAATATTTACTGTTCAGAATTACCGTCTCATTGGCGATCGAATAAAAGTTTACCGAATGCATTTCAGGTGATATCATTAAATGATGTTCCCGATAATACATTGGTTACAATCAGTGCGGGTAATGATGAAAATTGGTGTGGTGAACTAAGAAATCATTCGACAACGATGAAAAATCAAGTGGCTAAATTTAGTGATTTACGATTTGTTGGACGAAGTGGACGTGGAAAATTGTTTTCGGTAACCATTACTATATTTTCATACCCATATTGCGAAGTCGCAACCTATTCAAAAGCAATTAAAGTTACCGTTGATGGACCAAGAGATCCTAGATGTAAGCAAAGTAAGTTTTATATATTATTCGGTTTTTGTTTTTTTTTTTGTGTGTGGAGTGGTGGTTTTCCGAGAAACTCTATCGAAACCGTCCATGCATATTCTGTCTTCGCGCATTCACAAACCATGTAATTGATTAATGATAATGAATATCTTATGAATATAAATTTTTTTTATAAAACATACTAAATTATTTTAAATGAGTTATGCAGATTTTCATATTAGTTATATATAATTTTCATATTAGTTATATATAATTTAAGGATTGACTTGAATTTTTTTTTTGTTGTTATATTTCTTAATACCATATTATATATTTCTAAACTATTGAAATATAAGCATAATTAATTACCAAATTATAGTCGTCGCCTTAAAAGCAACACATATTATTGTTATTTTATAGAACTGTATTACATATATGTTGTATGTTTTGTATGTAAAATGTACATAAAAATGTGTATCTAAATATATAATTTAAATTTACACACAACATTAATTATTATTAAAATTTTAATCTAAACACTAAGGCGCCAAATGTAAATAATTTGGAATAACAAAGAAAAAAAACAAAAAATTAAAAGAAAATTTTTCAAAATACACGATAAAATCAAATATATATAAAGAACATTATACAATCTATATAAACATTCTCACAAACATCGAACGAACAACCATATATAATAATTAAAAGAAAAATAAACATCTTATATATAATACATATAATAAAATAATTAGATAAGTTTTCCCTTTTACATATTCGTCCATTTTCCGATTTTCTTATATATACATTTTTTTATTATGAATGTATGCATGGATATTTCGTTAAATATGTATAGGATTAGTTATGTCTTTTAAAATATCTTTGAATTTCATTGAATGTTTTTGAATACTTCCATTTCTACATATATTATTAAAATATTATCAATGTTTAATTGTTTATTTTTATACAATACATTTTTTTTATTGTATATAATTGTTTGTGTATTTTTTTTAGTTTCTGTATAGTACCATGTAATGTCGATTAACACATTTTCTAATACGATTTTTTTCTTCTAAGATATAGACATTTTTTTTATGGATTTTTAACAATTTTAAAAATCTTCTTTAACTGCTTTGAGTGTAACATTGGTATGCACACAAAAAAAAAATAAGTATTAAGAAAGCAAAAAGGTTTTTTTGTTTATTTATATTTTTTGAGTTTATTTTTGTGTTGAAGAATTTTTTTTATGGAAAATGTGTATGAATTCATATTGCATTATGCGGGCGTATATAATGATACTTTTTGGAAACTACAATATAATAAATAGTTTTTTTTTACCATGAATTTTACATCACAAATTGAATATATTTTATAACAAAAATGGCCACATTTCTATTAATTAAGAACCTGATATTTATAGATATCGGTAAAATATAATATAATATAATTCGAGTGGATATACATACATACATTTTGAAAGTTCAAACTCAAAATCATGTCTATGATAAGATTATACTTGTTGCATATATACGCATAATAAGGGAGTGTACGTGAATTTATGTTATTTTAAAAATCCAAAAATATAAATAAATTATATTAAACTATATAATTTTTTTTAATACGCATAGAGGTTTGTTTAATGTTTTGCAGATTTTTTTTATGATTTCATAAAACACTTTTTGTTTGAAAATATATTAAAAACAAAATCAAATGAATGCCGAAAAATCCTCACATTTATAAATATAATTTTTTAATCTATTAATAAAACTTTAATAATAACAAATAAATTTTATATATATATACAATTATACATATATGCGCGTATATTATGTAAAAAAAAATATGTAACCATATAATATAGTTAATCAATTGCATATATAATATACGCATAAAAAAGGCATAAAAGATACAGAAACGACCGTTTATAAATAATCGTTTGATATATTATAATATTATTACTATTTTATTTATATATCTATAATTTTTTTTTTTTATTTTTTTTATATAAACAACCGGCTTCTTTAATTTGTTGTGTTTTATAGTTCCGAAGTAGTTAATATATATATAATATATAATATATATAATATATAAATCTAATGTTAGAATTATCTCAAAGAATAAAACCGACACATAATATTTTGTGTATTTATGTGATGTTATGCAATATTTGTTTTTACTTCATTTCATTTCGTACTATATTATTTTATTTTCCTTTTATTTTTCAAATAAACAATTTTTTTCCCGTTTTTCTTTATTGAATAAGATGATAATACATTTAAGAGATTATAGATCGTTTTATTCCATCATATATGAACAAAATTTAAAATATTAATTCTCATCTGTAATGAATAGATTTAATTTATTTATTTATATAAATATATATAACGGAAAGGAATGGTAATATTGGTGGTTGTGTTATTGATTTTCTTTTTATTTCATAAATACATATATAATTTAATGATATCAACAATTTTTTTTTTACTGAACATTATTTTTCTACATAAATTTATTATTTATGTAAATTTTTTTTTGTGCGGTTGATCGCACTATGCTATAATTATACCGACATTCTAACTAATTATGAATATACAAAAACAGAAAAGGCTGTTGTTGTTGGACGATAAAATCAATTTTCGGTTATTGCAAATTTTTTTTTTGTACAACCATCGGGGGACGTTGCATAAATTTTGGTATATTTTTGTTAAAATATTGTTTATAAATCCAAATTTTTTATATAAAAAAAAATGTTTATATCTAAAAAAAACTATTCAAAATTGGAATATTTGTCTGTATAATATTTTTTACGATAACCATTTTTTTAATATTAGGTTATTTGAAGTATTCATTGTAATGTTATGGGAAAATTCGTTACAGATAAATCTAAATGACTTTGAATTGGTAATGTTACAGGAATAATAATAAATAAATAAATAATCGTAAATGTCCACTAAAATCTATGGTCAATCTTTATACACTCTAATGTTGATTTTCTACACACTATTCTATTCATAGCCATTTTTGTTCAATTCACAATTTATATATTTTATCCATATTGACATTTAACCATATAAGATATATAAAGACATATAAGATAGGATATATTAATAAAAAATAGTAATATCACAGCACACAAAAACTCACGAGAATGAATTTGTTATGTTCTGGCATGCTCATTGCATAAATTGCGTTTATGTGCGGTATTTTATCATGCTATCTTTCTAGGCAAGGCAATTTTCGAACAACTTATTTGCATAAGATAGATACGTTTATGTCGATAAAAATTTGCCACAATTTGTGCGCATAAGTTGTAGCATTAGCACACAAACTCGCTCATTTAAAATATTATCAACCGGTTTTTGATGTAACCCTGACCGCGCGCTACTAGGTGTTAGGTAAACTCGGTCTACTTAGGTAAAAAAAATATATTAGTAGGTTTTATTCAATAACAATTTTGTTATTATTGAATGGTATTTAATGAAATTGAATGGAAAGTATTTTTAGCATTTTATCGCCTTATATTATATGGATTTCTATTATAGCATTGGAAAATTTTTTGATTCATTGTTTAATGTATTATGCTAAAGATGCTAGACATGTGTTACATCTTAAATGTATCAATAGTACAATCGTACAACAATAAGTATATACATTATAACATAATGATGACTGGTATTCCTGTGGAAAAAGATTTACTTTACGTTTTTATACGTTATTCATAAAGAATTGTATATATGCATATATATACATTTACATATTTGATAACTTTTCATTCACAATTTCCAATACATATTTGAAAATATCATGTTTTTATTTTTATCTATTGAATTTTTAACGGTAAAGATTTTATTCCAAATAAAAAAGTAAACTTCTTGTGAGCTTTATACAATGTTTGAAGTCAGGCTGTTTTCCTTTTAATACTGCTTTACCTGTTGATTTAAAAAAAAAAAAACATGATTTTAAAAAATTACATATTGAATAAATTATTCATTTATTATAAATTCAATACAAATCAATTACATTAGCACATCCTTAGATAGATTTTATATTGCATAATATTATTTAAAAATGAGGTATTTATTAAATATAAAGAAATGTGTGATCTTATAAATATTCATTAAAATAAAAAGAAAGCAGGACATATGTATAAATAAAAAAATCGAAACGAATTTTTGGATTTCTATATAAAAAATATAAAAACAGAACCTATTATTTATTTTTGTTATAATAGAAAAAACAGGTATATAATTTATATTACGAATTGAATTATCAAGTTCAAGCGACACAAATACGTTATTGTTGAATTTTTGACTACACAAAACGGTGTGGTGTACATGTTAATTGTTGTTGTTACAATAACAATTGCATGCATAACGCACCGTTGGGTTTCTACATATGTATTTGGTCAATTTTATCTCATAAAAAAAATTTTTTGTGCAAAATAATAAATGCTTAGGAAAAACCATATAAGTGTTTTTTTTTTCAATGTGTAACTTAACATCTTATTATTATAATAACAATAGTATAATAAAAAACAACCAGAATGCTCATGTTTACAAAATTTATTTTTTTTTTTTTTTTTTTTTTTTATATATTTTATATATATATAGAAACATATTAAGGATGTTTCTATAGAAATTTAAAAACTAATTTATCGTTTAAAAACTGTGTATTAAGTATTGTGTGACAATAGCGATTTTTATTAAATTATTTTTCTAAAATTTTATGCATTTATTCTTTTATTTATACAGATTTTAACTATGTTCCATCCAATGGTTTTAATCCATTTTTTTTAAGTCCAACATGGGTACAAAGATACTGGACCAACGATTATTTAAATAATGCACATGCATTGATTCAACATAGTAAAGGTGAGTTTATTTTTTATTAAATTTTTTTTCTTCATTTTTGTTTTTTTTTTTGATATATATATATATTTTTAAAATATAAAATAATATACAGTATTTTTAATAAAATGTATTGTCAATGTAGAGTTTTATTTCGATACGTAAACACAAAACAAAACAAAATGGGTTAATTAAAAAAAATCATAGAGATTAAATTATAAATCCTAACACGATATAATATATGAATATTCAAATTACATATATGTATGTAGATTATATATATATATGTTAAAGAAAAGTAAGTAAGTGTACTATAAATGGCAAATTTTATGTATATAGATCGCACGATAGAAAAAAAATCCAAATATAGATAAACACTAAATCCCTGTTATTCTATTAAATTTTTTTTATGTATATACATATACATTTATCTATTCAATATTTATGTATATATTTTCACCTAAAATAGTATAAAATATCCAATTTTATATATTATACTTTGAAATTGATAGTGGTCAAAGGCTCAACACCAAATTCCAAACCATTATATTTACTCACTCACTGTATATATTGCATTAATATATAGATATATAATATATATATAATATATAGATATCCACAAGCTTTATAGTAGCTTATTGTATATATAGATGTATACATTTATTTAGGTATATATGGTCAATATATAGAATCATACATATAGATAGATATTTTCACCCCACACACAGGGTATATTTTAACATTCTTTTATATATCTACCGTTTTATATATACGCATAATCTATGGTGATAACAAACTATATATACAAACGTACACATTTTTATTTAAATATCGAAGGGTGGTCTGATGATATCCTCTTTATTCCTATATGCATATGGGTTTTTGTGTTTTATATTATAATATATATATAGACGTGTCCTTTTCGTTGTATATAAAAAATATATCAATAAAATAAAAATAAAAACTTTTGTCATTTTTTATAAAATTGCGTTCGCAAAACAAAAAAAAATTATAATACAAAATAGAAATTCTCTATCAATTTCCCCAATGAAATCTCCTATTATATCGATTAACCATATAAATATATTATTATATGATGTATATTTCTCTGAATTAATATATTCGAGTATAGAATATCAAAATCACTGTCTGTCTATATATAAATAGTTGTTATATAAGCTTTGAAATAAAATTCCCGAGGATCAAAATAAATTGTATATATATTTGTGTAATGTTGATATGCGGGAACAAATAAAGAAATCCAATCAATAAACTATATATACTAATACATTTTATGTTCATCATATAGCGATATAGATGAAAAATAAAAAATGTACAAAAAAAAACAAATTAACAAACCATACGCGCGGTATAATTGTTTGTGTCAGGAAAGTGAAAATTTTTAGAATGAAAAAAATACAATAATCTAAAATATTATTTAAATATATATCTGTTCATGTATTTTCTTTCAAAACTTACTACTACTCCTTATTGTCCTTATATAATACATTTTCGTTTTACAACCGACAATTTCTTTTAGCGTCCGACAGCAGTTTGTTGGTTTCATTTTCATTGGTTACTATTTAGGTGTCGGTAATACGGCTGTACGACCGAGAAACACAAAATATATTTTATGTCATCAGTAGGACCCCCAGTAAATTTTATAATATTCATACAATACAATACAATGCATTTTTTTTACTCGCAATTATTATTATTACCACAATAATAATAACCAAGCACGATATCTAACGATGCTATATGTATTCATACAATACCACACAATATTGTGTTGCTTCTATATTACTTTACTTTTTTATGTAAGATATTTATATAAAAAAACTTGCAATCAGAAACTATCAAGGAAAGTAAAATAAAAATAGAAACAAGATTTCAAACGAATATAATAAACTGATATTTTAACTGGCAGAAAAGGCAGAAACAATAGAAAGCAGAAAATATAAACGCTTCAAAAAGAATTTCAAAATTATAAAATTAAATGGGTCTATTATAGTATACTATTCAAAGAATATATATATATATATATATTATGAATTATATATCATCATCATCATCATCATCATCATCAAACCAACACACAAAATTTTCATACATAGATGATAAAAATAGAAACATCCGGAATAAATAAGCGATATGTTATACATTTGACAAGACTTAAAAAAAAGCACCACATCAAATGTATGACAACAAAACAGAAAATAAATTAAGAATGTATAACTTCTTATAATATAAAAAAGAATCTATATTCGCAACTATATTCTCTTTATAAGCGCATCTAATATTTCCATTTACATTTTCCCAAGAAAAAAAAATATACGTATTTTTTGGAAAATTATAAAACTAAATGAAATAGAATTATTCAGATCCATATATTATACGAATATATAATTTATAGATTACACATGAATGCTACACGCTGTTATTAAGCATAAAATCATACATATTGATGTAAAAAATATAAATGTAATATATATATATATATGTATAAAATTACCCTCATCCATGGTATATTTTTGGTTATCGTTGTTGTTATTGTTATCAACGACAACCCTCGTGTCATAAAACATGTATTTTCAAAGATATATATACATATATACAATATGTGCATTTGCGATATATCTATTTAATACGACACATATCAAATGTATTTTACTTCTTGGTATGTATAGAATTATATAGGTTTTATAGAAGATTTACCAAAACAAAAATAAAAAAAAAGCAAGATATGTGTACATCATGTATAAAAAAAAACAATAGTAAACTTGGGGGAATCGTATATTCAGTTTGCGATTTCTAGTCTTATAATATATTTTTAATGTATATAGCTTTTACATGTAAAAATACTAAATATCAATATATAGAATGAATTGATAAAAACTCGTACACGCAATACAGAATGAATTGAGATAAAAAAAATTCAAATGCGATTATAGCGAACAAAACAAAAAAAATTTCTATAAACGAATTTCATTTTCAATATATATATATATTTAATACGGTATATAAGTAAAAGAAAAATCATAATAATAATGGAAAAGATGATAATTAGATATCTAATATGCACAGATTTTCCAAAACTATTGATTCATCATATTATTGGAAACATATATACTTTTTATTCTAATAATTTAGCATCAAGATCAAGCATAACAAAAAACCAATATACCAAATCCAGATAAATTGAATAGCAGACACCGCACCAACTACATATAATCATCTCATAAATTCAGGAATTGAATAAAAGTCGGTTATGTTTATTATAAGCTTATTCATACATTAGTTATACATATATTTTTTTTTTTTAACCAGTTATAAATACATTTACTTTTATATATCGTTCAATTTACATGTGATTTCCACAATATCTGATCTGTATGTATATTATTTTTGAATATACACTCACATATATATATTTTATATTTTTATAAAAATTAAAAAAAAAAACTATATTCAACTATAGTTTATTTAGCAATAGCACACAAGAGTGCACAATTTAAATGCAAACATAAAAATGTGTATGTACTAGAGTACATGGTACCATTTAATAAATAGTTGAAGTAGCTTTAAAATTTGGTCACACCATATTTTCAACCAAACCACCATATCCCTATGCATGCATATAAAAATGTATATGTAAAACACTGTAAATATTATATTGGATAGGTGGTAATGGGAGATCATATACACAGATGATCACAAAGAATATTTATTAAACAGAATATATATATAGCAATGTATGAAGGCAAAAATTTATAAATGGGAATTAAAAAAACTGTTGTTATAAATATTGGAATGATGCATGCAAACAAACAAATATGTTGCACGAGGATAAAAAATATAAATAAAATTAAACAAATTTATTCATTTTACGCGTATATTTTTTTTTATGATAACCTATATGGATTTATATAAATAGTTCATATATAAACACACAGGTTTATAATTTATATATATCATGTTGAATAGGAAAACTGAAATAAATATATTATAAATTGAATAATGATTTTGAATGTATATATCAAAATGTTAACCATGGAAAGGATAAAGATTTTTTGTCCATAACTTATATTGTATGAAAATGCTAAAATTTTTATGACTATATTAAATAAAGTATATAGTAAATTATACATATGCACAATAATTATATATTAAATTAACGCAAAAATTTTCTTTTATTTATATTTAGGATCGCCAACACAACCGTCACTGACAATGAGCCCCAACGAACATGATATGCACCTGATAAATAATAATGAAAATACACCAATATTACAGCCAATGCTGATGAATAATGCATTTATGCCACCATCACCATTACTCACACCAAATCCCCTTGATTTTTTATATTTCTATCAAACGCCGATGGCTACAAATCAACTTCCATTAGTTGCAAAGCCTCCACATCCACTTCCTCCATTTAATCATCCAATATCACCACCACAAGTTCTATCTCCAAATTCATCAATTTTATCGCAATCATCACCATCAATATCACCGCCATCACTTCAACATCAACATCAACATCAACAATTCCTACAACACCATAATCTATATAATCAACAACAACTACAACGATACCAATTATTGAATAACATAAAAGTAAAATCCGCAATATCAAATGAAATTAGTAATGTAAAAGAATTTGGTTGTGGTGTTGGTGGTGGTGGTGGTGGTGGATCAGCTATCGATCTACTCAACAATACTCATAATAAATTGTGTAAAAAAATAATTAAATCAAATGCTGAAACAAATACGAAAGAGGAAAAAGACGATGATTCGATCGTCGACGAGGATGATGAGCCCATTGATGTGGGAAAATCATATTATGCTCCACCAACGCCCGCAGCAATTAATAATCACGATAAAACAACAATAATTACAACACCGTCCAGAACAAATTATCGATCGTCAAATAAAGGAACAAAAATTGAATTAGCCGATTCAACGGTAGATGATGATACAAAAAAATCCATTCAAAGTGAATTAAAATTATTAATTCAAAAATCCAAAAATGATGGTAAAATAATATCAACATCATCATCGTCGTCGTCATCGTCATCGTCATCGTCATCGTCATCATTATCAGCGTCATCATCATCGTCGCCTTCCACATCACCAACATTTTCACATATCAGAAGCCATCATTATAAAAACAATTCAATATTACAGGATTCAGGTAAATTAATAATAAACGCATCCACAACAAACTCAAAAGAAATTCCATTAAAACCAAAAGACAATTTTTGGCGACCTTATTAATAATTTCTGAATATTATTGTGTTGTTTTTTTTAATGTTTATAAATTGTTTGCCAAGTGAAAATCATCTCGTTTTCATAAAACGCAATCAATATAACAATTAAATTGGGTGGCGATATTGTGATAATGAAATAAAAAGTGATAAATAAAGTTAAAATTAAATGTATAATGAATACATAAATATTAGAGTGTATATTTTATAATCATTTATGTTGTCTTTTTTTATATTATATTGATTATATACAACATTTTCTTACGCACTATAAATAACTATATATATATACATTAATATTTCAACATTGTAACAAACCAGATATTGGCTGTTAACCTCTATAGGTTTTAATAAAGTATGAAATGTTTTGTTGTTACGAATGAAATATAGAAAATTAACCTATCAAAATAGAAATGCATAAAATAATTATTTGCTTTTCGAAATTAATTGTTTATAAATTAGATTTATTTACGAGAAGAACCTATATAGTTGTGTTTGCGAAACGTTTTGTTGAAATCCCAATGCCGATAGAAAATTTTATGTAATTATTTTGAAAATATGTCGAAAAAAAAGACAGCATTAATACTTTAATAGATAAATTAACAAATCAATTTTGCTTTTTTTATATATGAATAACAATTTTAAATACAGTAAAAACTACTATATATTTATAATTGAATATTTTCATTTGACGTATAATCAATAAATTTTTAAACTTCTTTTTTTTTTTAATGTTATTATTTTTATATATAAATAATAATGTTATTATATGCCATGCCATTGTAATACAATATGATGCAAAAAAGTACAATGATTTGCGTATATATTTTACTAACAAAAAAAACAACATTATAATAGAAAATTAAAAATTTTGTTATTTGTTGTCAAATTGATTAACTATTTTTTTGGCTTTTTTTTTTTTTTTTTTGTTCACACACAAAATTTTGTAAATTATAAACGAAGATTTCATTATTATAATAATTTTAGTAAATAATTTTTTACTGCACACATATAAATAAATGAAAGATATTACATAAAAAATATATATCTAAAGACAATGTAAATTATATATATTTTAATAGATATGGTTATCTTAAACATAAAAATAATATGGTAAAATTAATCGGAAATTCTAGAAACTTTTTCAAAAATAATTATGAATAAATTTTAACAATAACATTTAGGTAATCATTTATATATCATCATTTATCTCATAATTATTTTTTTATGGTATATATGGTGTATAATCAATGTGGATTTTGGTTTTAAATTAAACGGTAAATAATTTTAAATATAATCACAACAAAAGTAAAAGAAAGATTACGATTGGATATAAAAGAATATTGTGTGGTACCTTTATACTTAAAACAGTATTTATTTTTACCAAATTGTATTATATTATGGTGATGTTTACAACAACATTTTACAAGCAATGTTATAAAAAAATAATTAGGGCCAATTTTTATCAAATATATATATATATAGATATTTTTGCCAAAGTAAATAATTTAGTAAATATATTTTCTATATAGTATTGAATATACATAAACAATTTTTTTACAGAAATTTTTTAATGTAGATTGATTTCTTTCATTTAATTATAAAATATAATTATAGAAAATATATTTCAAAAACAAAAAAAAAAACGAAAATTTGTTATTGGATGTAAATATTGTAAAATATAATAAATAATGTAAATATTAAATAATGTAAAACATAATAATATAAATAAAATAAATAAAATTAAGTTGTATATATAGTAATAATAGAAACATTGTATTATATGTATAAAATTATATTAATAAAAGTAAATTTGTTATTTCAAGGAATTAACAGAAAAATAATAATTAAAAAATGTAAAAGTACAAAAATGAACAAAATTAAATATGTTATATCTAAATATATATTCATAAAAAATTATTGATTGTTGATTGTTTTTTTTTATTAATTTTCAATTCAGGTACATATACAGAATACCCACAAAATATTTGTATAATTAATGATGACACCGAACCGAACGAAAAAAAAAGAGAGAATAGTTTATTCAATCGATTTACTATTTTTTAATCTATAGATACATTTAAAAACAACCTCCAAAACTTTATGATGGGTTTTTTGCTTTACTATATATGACAAATGACAATATATGTATATATAGTTGATATAAGATATGATATTTTTCATTAATACTATACTATATATACACATATATATATTTTTTATTTATTCGTTTAACCGCTTCAGAGAAAGTTATATACTCAATTAAGTTATATCATCACAATTATATAAATATATATATTTTTATATAATGGAAGTATGTTTAATAACTAATATAAAATTGAGTATTAAAACATTTTTCAATAAATTATTTCTATATGATGATTTTTTTAAGCGAATATAAAGTTTAGTTTTATATGTTCATATATGCGGCAATATGGGATTCTCATCGATATATATATTTATATATTGTACAGGATATTTTTATACATCATCATTCATCATATCTATATGCATAAACAAATTATATAAAATGAATACGTATATACATATTTCGAAATATACTCTATATATGTAGGTTTTCATTTCTATAAGTATTTCTATAGTATTTATATATGAATGGGATATTTTTTATATTAAAATATATATAAATCGTATATATATATATAAATAAATATATATAGATTTCTATATATGATATAATATCATTGTCTATATATATATATATATATATATATTCGGACGTTTTTAAAGGGTACGAATGGATGAACATTGAGGGTAAATATTGAGGCATTATTTTATACATGAGTTAATTCAATCAATGGCGAATTGCATAAAATCTCATTCATATTATTTTATACACACATCTATTCTATGTATATATGCACACACAATATTCATTAAATGTACTATTTATATATGTATATATTGTATATTGAATAAATAAAATAAAATTGAATATAAAGTACAAACTGACATTTCTATAAATAAATATATATGAATGTATATACTTATAAAAATATATGAGTGAATATTCATAAAATATATACTATACATATATGATAAACATATCGAATTATATGGTACATATATTTCATTTTTTATTCTATATATATATATATGTTCATTCAGATGTATATATATATACCGGGTCGGCCAAAAGTGACACACGAAGTTAAACATTATTGAGATGTGAAAAACAATTCAAACAAAACACCAATTACAATTTCGATCACAATGCAGTTATTCGTGTATTTCGGAATCAAATTTATTACGTACATATATATAAGCTCCAATTAATTTAAGAACATATAAAGTTTATCAACTGTTAGAACAAAACATGAGATTTTGGAATAAATTTGAAATATGTAGCGTTTTATTTGTAAATAGTTTTATTTTTACTATTATTAAGGTTTAAATTCTAGTGTTAATTATTAGCCGACCCTATATAATTGTATAAAAAAATATTATATGTAATATGAAAATATAAAGGATTTTTTGTAAATCTGTATATCTATATATGTATATAAATATAAATTATATTCATATAGATTTTCATCGGATTGGTTGTGTTTTTTGGCTTTTTACGAAGGAAATTAGCAATTCAGTTGGAATTATTTATGGTTTGGTAATTCTTTTTTATTTTTTTATTATTATTATTAAGTTTCATTTTTGTATTATTATTATTAAATATATAGGCGCGTATATATGGGCGAGAATATAAAATGTGAAATCGATTTTTTTTACACAATTTACAATTTGAAATTGACATATATGGTATTATAATGTACGCATAACCGGTTAAATATATAAATATTTGGATGTAAAGCTATTAATATTATATGTGATTATCAATAATATTATTATATATATTATAAATATAAAACAAATATGAATTTTAAAAGATTAAATATTTAATTGAAATTAATGAATACTTTTATTTCAATATATATTTCAAAAAAAAACTGCATACTTAAGAAAATTAATATATGCTTTCGATAAACTCTTGCGAAATTTATAATTTTAAAAAACAAATTTTTCAGTAATGAAAAAATTCAATGATGATATTAAATTATTGTGGTTAAATTGAGTTTATATATATAATAAATGTTTGAATCATAAAAGGTAATCCGAATACTTAATATTTATGTGATAATTTAGTTAAATCTTTTCATCTTAATTAAATGATTTATCAAAATAAAAAAAAAACTGACCAAAAAATACTTATTTACACCTTGGGTGTTATTTTATTATAATGAATATTTTAAATTGAGTAAACATCTTCAAGCCAATTACTTTTGATGTATTCCACTTTGTTTTTTTTTATAACAAAATAAACTTTTACTGTATATACACAAATTTTATCAAACATTTTTGTGATGTATGAATACCTATATAGCATAGATAAATTATGCCTATAGATATAGAGATATTTTGTTATGCATATAGGATTTTAACAAATGGTAATGGCATAATGTATGCGTGTATTTCTATAAAGGCTTAGAAAAGGGTTGTAAAAATTTAGAAGAACATTAAATAATTACCTCAAAATTAATTTTTATATGATGTATTAAAAATTGGTTTAATGTCTTTTATATATGTAGGTATTAATATATACAAATATGAGTAAATATAACGAGAGAGTAAATATATATATACATCTATTTAGTAATCGTTATTTTTTGTGTATTTATAAAAGGTATCTACATATATTTAATATATATTTCAATATGAAACGTTTATGTATCTTTTATACGTCGCTTATATATCTCCGTCGAATTTCCGAAAATACATTTTATTATATATATATTTAAATGCGTTATTGTTATTGCCACATTTTATACATGAAATATGACAGACGGAATAATATATAGTAGTAGGATATAGTAGCTATTTATATAATACTAAAAATTACTTGATAAATCTACCCTTAAAGTGTATTTTAGATATTCACATTGTGTAAGACACATTTATATCCATCCATATATTTATATGTGGAAGGACAGAAAATTATTTATAGACTTACTCTTATACGATACATTTTGTTTCGGAAACACTTTTTATTTATTTTATTCATAAAAAAAACTAACAATTTATATGTTATATGTTATATAAAAGATATACATAGATAGTATATACATATATCCCCAATTTAGCGGCGTCACATTTCATCAAATTTTTTGCATCAGTAACCCTTTTGCTTACATGAGTTACAACTATATACATATATTGCCCAAAGGCCAAATATAATATACAACAAAATACAACAAAAAAGAAATCGAGGGCTGCTTAAATATATACCTAGGTATGTTTTTTTTATATAGATGTTACATTCTGAAAATGTATACAAATACATGTGATGTAATGATGAAAAAGGTAATAAAGCAACAATGAATATATAACATATACAGACTATTTTATATATGAATAAAGTCTGAGTGTATATGCTTTTCGTACATTGTATTGTATTGGATACATAGATATATTATTATATATATATTTAAATATACAACAAACGCTTAAAGCATATTTGACCAAAACAATAAATATGTATATTATTATATATATGCAAAATAAAAAATTGTTCAATGTTCAAGTTTTACTTGGAATCCCACGTATATTCTCATTCACGAGAGTATTTATACATCATGCATTATCAAAGTAATCAATAAAATTATCTATCATATATTATATATATAATTAAGGAATTTTTAATTTTGTTTAATTTGATAATTATTTAATTTTAAATTGTTATTTTGATTTGTATATAAAAGAATATTCGATAATGGGATGGATATACATCATGAATATTAAAAGTGTATATTGCATTATAAGAGATTACGATTATTAAGTGATTTCGACACATCCTAAAATTCATTGACCATTGAGACGTAATTAAATAAATAAATAAAAATATTATTTTAATCATATGTATGTATGTATGTATATGACAGAGGCTGAGATTTCCAGTAATTGTATGACCTTATATTCGAATAAAGAATTTTGAATAAAGTCAATCCCTATACATTTAATTAATTATATAAATTAAAAACCTATATATATATAGATATAGGATTGATAAAATCTTATACGTTATAATATATATTCATATACAAAGGTATCCTTTTTAATTGTAAGTATATTAAAATGTAACACCTTTAAATAAAATACAGGATATGAAATCGTGATATTTAAAAACTGCTATATAATTATACATATATACAGTAATATTCGTTAATATGTACAAATTTTCATTCAATATACAATATATATGCATATACATAAATATGGATACATTTAAAATCTTTTAGTCTGTTGTAAAAATATCCCCTGTATTCAAATGTGTACAAAAAATATAGTATACACTAAATATTTATGTATAATATGATATACAAATTTATACTATGAAATAGCGGAGATAGAATAAAATAATGTCATATAAATTTCATTATAAGTATATATTCACTGTTTAAAATATATACATAGATTAAGATATGTTCTTTCATATATATGTTGTGTATATGTACTTGTACATTACATATTTGTATATTGCTGTATTCTATACGCAAAGGTTTACCTTTATATATGGTTTTTGAATCACATACCACACTTTATATTTATATATAATTTGTACATTTATGACCGTATAGATATACTTATAGTTAGTTTGGTATTCGATATGGGTTTTATATTGTACACTATATATACATACACATACGTATAGATATTATTAACATTTGTTCATATTCATATTTGAATATCATGAATATATATATATATATATATATTATAAACATATAACAGTACAGTGATATATGAATATATATACTAGATATATTTAATTTTACAATGTATGTATATAGTTGAAAAAAATAAGTGAATTCGTTCTGTTTCATATCTATATTATACAATCTGTATATAAAGAGATGCACAAAATTATGTATATATAAAATATATTCTAATTTAATTCTATATGCATGACAAACTTAACTATATATATACTTCAATTATATTTGATATATACATATATATATATATACAAATATATTTAAAAATAGAAATAGACAAATGATCATATATGTGTTTATTCAACCAATTTTACATGCAAATATACCTTATAAAATAAATCTTACTTACTTTGCCAATGTTCGCCACACGGAAAACCCAAGAACCCGTAGTTTCCTGTCAACGCCGTCTTTTCATCTACCCCGCTTCATCTCTGACCACATTCCTGGAAAAAAATTGTAATGTATTTAATTTTTTAAAAGTTAAAACAAAATATACAGAATCATTATATATTTGATAAAAATATTCAGAATTTAGTGAAAAAATTGGTTTATGCGAACAACTTTAGTGCGGTAAATTATTATCAAAAACAATTTAATCAACAATCAGGTTTTGGCAATGGCAGAATGTATATTCATTGTACAGGAATTTTGTTAATTTTATCGTATAAAATAAATAGATATAATAATTTATATAAAGAATATATTTTTATTACAATTTAAATTGTAAATTTCACAAACAAATCGAAAAAAATATTTAATAATTTGATATAACATGATTAACATATTCATTTGTTATTGATATTTTTTTTAAATGTTACATTTTTTTTTTGTATGAATAAAAATTACATCCCATGCAGAATTGTTTACATTATACAAAATACTCTTTCTATATACCATATATATATATATATATATATAATATATATATTATATGCATGTTATAAAATGAAATCCAACTAATTGCTAATTCGTACAATAAACAAAACACACACTTTTTTTTTGATCACAATTACAATTTTTATTTTTATACATATTACAATCACTGCAGGGAATATATAAAAAGTTATATATATATATAGAAATGAGTAATAATTCGTCCAATGTGCTGTATAATTAAGAATATTCTGTTTATATATATATATATGCATAATATCACTTTATGACAACACAAATATTAGAGAATACAATTTTTGATTTAACTAGAAATGATTTAATTATAAAGTAGGTATATATCTAGTTTTTTTTATGTTTATTTTTTAAACATAAAGTGTTATTTAACAATTAAATTAAATCACTTACTATATAAAATGAATTTTTGTAATATACTTAATAAACAATAAAATTATAAAACAAATAAATAAAACATTTCATTCATTACATTTTCAAAAAAAAAACTACAATATACAGAGTTTTTTTTTTTGGTATTATTTGTAGATTTGTATTTTCACACAAAATCAAAACAATCTTTTTTTTTTGTTTTTGTTAAATATATACCTTGTTATCTATATTGCATTTTGTTATATTCATATATATATAGATATAACCATATATCTAACAAACAAAACAGCAGGTATATTACGAACAGCAGAGAGGATATGTCAATAAATCTAATTCATTTAAAATGTACGTATATGTAAAATAGATTTGTACCAAAAAAAAAATTGTCTGATTTGATATCTCATATGTGTAATTGTATATATATATATATACAGTAATATATGATATTGAAATCATTTGATAGACCCCTTTTTTAAGGTACAGTTAAAAAACAATTGTAATACATATATATGCACACTTTATCCATGCAATTAAAAACTTTCTATATATAAACTTTCCTTTTGCTCTCAAAACACAAAAATATATACCTTTGTGGGATCACTAAAAATGAACACTATTTTATTGTATAAACAAAATTTTTATAAATTTGTAATATAGAAACTGAATGACAATCGTAAATGTAAATGAAAATAATATAACAAAAAAAGGATAAGTTGTTTTAGGTTTTTTTTTTGAATATATACGATTTTTTCATGTTTGAATTTTAAAATGCAAAATGAACGTATATATTGCAGATGGTATACAACTGTATATATATGTATTATTGAAACAATTGTTAGAAAAACAAACATCCAATATGTTACTTAAAATTTAATTGAACATCAATCCTTTTAATAATTAAATCAAAATGTATATGCATATGATATAAAGGAACAAGATATATTTTCGATATGGGAACTTTGAAATCACAGCAACAAATAATATAATATATTATTATACCTAAATAAGCAAATACATAATATTTATTTCTTAATTCATATAAATGTTTTAAATCAATTGTTCGCTTTATATTTATCATGTGATATTAATAATGATAGAAATCAATTTGAATCAATTAATTAATTTATATATATACTTAAACAAATTATACGAAATAATTAAATATATATTTTAGTTACCGCGTGAAATTGGTAAAATATATTAAAAAATTATCAGAAGTGTATAGTTGTTATATATCCATTTCTTGTACGTAAAGATAAATAAATATCTAATTTAAGTGCATATATAAATAATTTAATATATTGTATAAGAAAACGGATTCTTATTTTTTGTTCGTTTCTATAATTAATTGAAATAACCATAGAAAAACAAATGAACTGAAAATAGAAACGAAAAAAAACAATATTCAAGACTCCCGTTCACGCATATATAACATTATTTTACAATAAATAAATATAAGAAACAACAACTGTCGGGTACTTAAGCTAATAGATTGTGTGGATATATAAATATAAATACATGAATAACACTTTTCTCATGTATATAATATAATATATAAGAAAATAGATAGATTAAAAGAGGGGTTGACTTCAAATATTAAGAAAATTAAGTGCAAACTTTTTAAGTAATTCTTTTAAATGATAAATTTGTTATAACAATTTACTATATGTATATAAATGTTTGTTGGAAAAATTGAAAAAAAAAACTGTTTTTCTCTGTTTTCTTTTGTAATAACTAAATGGAAAATGTCTTATATATAAAGAATATTCATTTTATTCAAAAGATATATATATATAAATACTGTATGTATTTAAAATTTATTTGTTATGTTGAAGGCAATAGTAAAAATGTGATTATTATATAATTTAGCCACTTGCAATTCTTATACGTTCATATATACCATAAGTGATAAGTATATATACAATATATACATATAAATAACTAAATAAGAATAATGTAATCCTGTTAAGTCATGAAAACATAATCTATTTAAACTATTATTTATTTATTTCATTTATACTTACATTTTTAAGGAATTAATATTATATTTATATCTATACAGTAAAAGTATATATAGATATTTTGTAATTGTTTTACAACTGTGAACATTTGATGTTATAATTATTTGTATATGGAGATAATTATACTATATAAATATATATATTATGTCTTTATACAAAAAACGCCTTTAATCCAGAAAATTAAATGTGATATTCAGGGATATCTTAATAATCTATAACTATAGAATGTGTAATTATCCATAAATAAAATGATGTGTGATTTATTATACTAATACAGCTCAACTCTTTATACTCAATTTTCCGTTTTTCTATATATACATTTGTTTAAGGTTACAATTTAATGTTTAATTTATTGACTCTACATTTGTCATTTTTTATATGTATCGCTAGTGATTTTTGTATAAATAAGTATAAAACCGTATAATATAGACGTATAATATTCTAAATTTTACTTATTTATACTGCTTATTAACACAACATTTAGAATTAATTTATGATATACAAATCTTATTTATCGGCGTTAATAATCAATATAAATAAATTCATATAAATCAGCACGATCATAATCGATTATTGCATTCATATACATGGCAGAAGAAAATTAAATTTCGTTTAAAAAATGAAAATTGAAACAAAAAAAGCATGACAAAATTTGTACAAACATATATATAAAAAAAAATGAAAGATCTGTAATGTTTCGTCGAAATTCGTTCAGATTTAATCACCTTTTTTTTATAATTATTTTTCAATTGATGATACCAGTGAAAGGTTAAAACAATAATCAACAATTCTTTTTTACAAAGTTTAACTTAACAAAAAAATTTTTATCGTTTACTTACTGCTCAAAATATTGTTAAACTACATCAATTTAATTTTTAAAATATAAATGAAATTCATCTGAAAGGATTTATATACATTTATATATGAAATTTATCCAAATCAAACCAATAGTAGTATTTCAATTAGTAAACTTAATTAAACAAGACATATGATAAATCGTACAATTTAAATCATTGAAGTCGTGTTCCGCATCAAGATTCATATCTTTTTAACAATGATAATATTTTTATTGTCTATTGCATATACTATATATTTACATATGTTTGTATATCCCCTACTGTTTTATAATTATTATGAATTTATTTATATTCATTATTAACGCCGATAAATAAGATTTGTATGTCAGAAATTAATTCTAAATGTTGTGTTAATTCACCATACGAATATATATATATAATTTAATTCTGTTTTTAACGCATGGTATTTTGAATGTAATATAATTTGTTTTTTATATATAATATATTAGAAAAACACAAAAATTTGCACTTGATTTGATTTTTAATTTAATTATTGAAAAAAAAAATTAAATGGATATTTTTTTTATCCATATAATATAGATGTTATTATTGGTAAGTTTTCTATTGATATAATTTTTTTTTTTAATTGAATTAAGAATTAAATTATTTTTGTGTGTATATAAGCAGTAAGCAGTTACATTTGTTTGCATATATCAATATTACATATGCGGAATAAATACATCTATATTTATATGGGATTTAATGGTATTAATTTTATAAATAATTTCTCATTTTGCAAACCAATATTGTGTTTACATTAGTAATCCGTTTTGGATTTAATGTATTATAAAGCATATATATTATGCATTTATACATATATATATATATTTGTCTATGTTTATATACAAAATAAACCCATTCTTTTAATAAAATCATTTACAAAAAAAAAAATAAAATCTAATGTTATTTTATATATTGTAAATGTTTGTTTATTATTCACATACATTCCGGTGTGTACACATTGTAAAATTTATATATCTACATTTATTGAAATATTTAAATGAAAAACAAAAAGATTTGTTGTGAATAACAAAAAATAAAAGAGGTCAATTGTAAAATGTATATAGTACTTTTGTATGTAAGCTAATTTATTGTAATTAGTTTAGTTTAATACAAGTTGTTATTTACCCAAACAAAAAAATACACATATATTACCAATATATGTACGTACATATTATATACAATTAAGTATTCATATATATATGGAAACATATATGTGTTTATATTTTAACAAACTTGAGCTTTTAAGGATTAATTTAAAGGGATTTCTAATTTTTTTATTTATTTCACTTTGGTTTGAAATTTATTATCTTAGTATATTACAAAAAAAAATGAAAAAAAGGACATGTATATATTTGAAAAATATATCTATGCGATTATGTTCAATTTTATTTTGTATAATAAATCGATATAAAAGATAAGCGTATCGAGAGATTTTATATGTTATTTGAACTTAAATCTCACTTTTGACGCAACATTGTTTTATTCAAAAATGTATATAAAAAAAATTTTCTAGAAAAATATTTATTGATATAAAGAGAGATTAATTCATTCTAAAATTTTTTTTTGTTTTCAAAATAACTTAAAATAATTCTATATACAATAGAAACGGTAATATTTTACTTAATTTTTCTTTCATACGAATATATTAATGTTTTAATTTAAAATTTCCTATATGGGGAAAAAAAGGGTTCAACAAAACCGCATATCTCTCGGATTTATGGACATATTTCTTTCTTTTTTTTTTTTAATATATTTGATTTTCCTTCAATTAAACTGAAATGTTGTGGATATATAAACAAACATATATATGAATATGTTTTATAGGTTGTGCGGTTGAGAAAAAAGAAGGTTTTCGTGGATATGAAATTTTATATAAATATATAAAACCTATTTACTTATAAAATTAATTTTTTTTTTTCATTTTTCCTTATAATTATCAAAATAAAATGAACAAATATTCCATTTTGTGTGTACATAAGAATCGTTTTTAAATATTTTTAATCCACTTTTTCATTTTTGAAATTCTGTTAAAAGGTATATATGATTTAAAAAATGTATCAATTCGACAAAAACAAAAGGTCTTTATCATATTTTTTAAAACTAAATATTATTAAATTTATATATAATATAAGATTAAGATATTATAGTTTAAAAGAAATATTGATGAAAAATGCATATACGATTCGAAATTGCATGGATACAAAAATGATCCTATGGAAAACATTATGTATATCGAAATAATTACCACAAAAGTTTTTTTAACCACCATTAAAAAAATATAATACAAATAAAACATATACAACATATAGAAAATATACAAATCATATATATTTTTCTACGAAGGCTATTTAATTTTACGATGGTGTGGAATAGATGAATAAATTAAATTATCATTTATATAGAATTCCAAATTTTTATATATATCCATATACATGCTTTTATCGGTATTATAAATAAAAATCAAATTATATATACAATTTTATAATATTTAATGGAAATACATAAAACATTATTCAACAAAGTATAATATAAAATTGAAAATCCCAAAAAAAAAAAAATTTGATTTAATAAAATGAGATTGTAAAATTTATTCAAAAATCTAAAATTACATTATTAGATATATATTACGAATCGGAATACCTGAAATATAACATACGCTTAAAAAAAGAAAAATAAATGATTTATTTGAAACACAAAATAACAAAAAAGAACAAATAAAACCCAATAAATAATAATAATAGATATACCCGTCTAAATAAAGTGAAACATTAAAATTGAATTTATTGAAATACAAAATTCACACACACATTTTATTTTTGTTAAAAATGTAAAATTTTGATATTATTTTTTTTGTCTATATACAGAATTGTTTATTTTTATTTTTTAATTTTGACCTACTTTTATATGTACAAAATGTTTTGGTTTTAAAATAAAATATTATAAATATTTAAAGAATATTATTTATATATATATAAAGCAAACGTATATTTTTTGACTCGCATACACATTATATTATTCACGCATATAAAGCCACATCGCAGATATGTATATATTCACGTATCGCTAATTGATTTCGTAATGATACGATTTTGCATTGCCATTATTTTTAAAATCAAAAGGAAATAGATTATGTGTATTATTCTATATATTAGATTGTCGAAAAAGTATTGATAATTTTTATAAATAGATGTCATTATAATTGAATATTTCAAGTAGTAGCATACAACTCTGTGGTGTAAATGTTAAAAATGACAACCTAAAATTTTAACGAAATTTTGGGGTCGTGGGTTCGAATCCTACTGAATGCATAAAATATGTTTGTGTTTTTGGTTATTTTTCGAATCTGAATTTTAACACAGAGTTGTATATATTCCGCTTGCGGTTGGTCGTACGGCTAATTACCGATACCGTAAAATCCCCAAATTAAGTAACTAACAACAGAAGGCTGTTGTTGGACGCTAAAACCAGATTGTTGGTTGTATAGCGAAACATTTATTTTTTTATTATTTATTTCAAGTAGTACTAATCTGATCAGGTAACACTAACATATGTTCGAAAGATGACATTTCGTAGATAAAAAAAAAAAAAAAAATTAAATTTGTTTAGTCATTTAAAAGTTGTAGTGCATTAAAGATGAGCGAAATTAGTGAAAAAATTCGATACATTTTACAATTTTATTATGAAAAAGGTGAAAATGCAACGCAGGCACATGAACAAATTTGTGCAGTTTACGGTGAAATTAACAGCCTATAGATTTGCTCGATTTCGTTCCGGTAATTTTGATGTCAAAGATGCACCTCGTTCTGGTCGACCAATCACTGAAAAAGTCGATGAAATCATATCAAAAATTGAAAAAAATCGACACGTAAGCAGTCATGATATCGCTAAAGAACTAAACATCCATCACCAAACACTTTTAAACCATTTGACAAAGGCTGGATACAAGAAAACGCTCGATGTTTGGGTACCACATGAATTAATACAAAACAATTTAATGAACCGAATTTCCATTTGCGAAACGCTGTTTAAAAGGAACGAAATCGAGTCATTTTTAAAGCGAATGATTACAGGTGATGAAAAATGGATCACATACGATAATAATGTACGAAAAAGATCGTGGTCCAAGAAGGGTGAAGCTCCTAAAACAGTAGCAAAACCTGGATTAACACCAAGAAAGGTAATGCTGTCCGTTTGGTGGGATTGGAAAGGAATCGTTCATTATGAATTACTAGCACCGGTCAAACCATTGATTCCGATCTCTATTGTCAACAATTAACAAGATTGAAGCACGAGATTAAAAAAAACGTCCAGAATTAATCAATCGAAAGGGTGTTGTGTTCCATCATGACAACGCCAGACCACACACATCTTTGATGAGTACGCCGGAAACTGAGAGGGATTGGCTGGGAAGTTTTAATGCATCCACCATATAGCCCGAACCTTGCAACTTCAGATTATCATTTGTTCGGGTCTCTGCAGAACTCCCTTAATGGTTTAAAATTAAATTCCGCAGAGGACTGCAAAATGCACTTGGATCAGTTTTTTGCCCAGAAAACACAGAAGTTCTATAGTGATGGGATAATGTCTTTACCAGAAAAATGGCAAAGGGTCATCGATCAAAACGGCGCATATTTGGTTTAATAAAGTTCATTTGAAATATAAAAAAAAACGTTTGAATTTTGTAAAAAAAATTATCAGTACTTTTTAGACAACCTAATATATATATTATCTTATATATATATATATATGATGATATTCTGTGATGATTTACAGAATATCCACAAAATAATTTTAATAGTAATTATATGGTAATTTATTAATGTCAATTGCCAGATGGTAATAAAAAATTCATGATTTTTCCATTTTATATAATTTCACGCACATCATACACACACGTACATTTGTTATCTTTTTATATAGATATAATATATAAACTTGCATGTTTATAGCTGATAAAATTTCATTGTATAACTATATGTATATATTAATTCCCATATATTCCATATAATTGAATTGATAGATTTATAAATACATCATCTAAATTGATATACTATATATAGATATGTGTTTTTTGATTGAAAGACTTTCTTACATATTTAATTTTTAATTTGATTTTTGAACGAAATTGATAAATCTGTATTATTTGTGTACATATTTTCTATATACAATATGTATTTCAATAGAAATATATATAAATATGTACATACTTTTGACGACACATAAAACACTTTAAATTTACTTTTTAAATTAACTATAATAATCAGATCAGTTATAAATGAATGAAAATCTATATTTGTATATATACAAAAACCATTCAATATTTGAAAAATTGCAAAAATTTTAAATAAAATGTATATATGAATATATTTGAATACGTATAAAATATATATATGGTATATATGCAGTTTTTATACATTCATACATTTGTATATCAAACAAACTCTATAATTGGTGACTTGTCCAGGGAAATTACAACTGGAGTTTTACTTCCGTAACTAAATGAATATTCAATATGTTTGTATATAGTAAAATATTTATACATAAACGAAAATATATAAACTGTCGTTATATAAACGCAGTCATTCAAAATGGCAAAATATCACATTTAAAAAGGTTATATATTTATATATATAAGATCATAAAAGGATATAGATTTTTATCAACAATTTTGTGTTTAAAATTATTATATATATTAATATTTTATTTTAGATAGATATATAGAAAAAGTGTATATAACCATATATAACATAGCAGGTAAAGGGTGTAATTATATATGAAATATACACAGATAATATATATATTTTTGAATATATATCTATATATTCTATATATATAAACTAAAACGCAAACAAAAAAAAAAATGAAATAAACAATTCATATTATATATGGTAGTTATTTTTAATCCATTCTCTTCAACACATTTTACCAAAATTTCATTTAAATTTACAACATTCAACATTATATATGTATAATGTTTATAGACGCAAGAATTACAAACAATCGAAAAAATATATTAAGCATTGTATATTGCATGCAAATGCATATACAAAATACACAAAAAATAAAACTAATATGAATTTGTTTATTTTTTGATATAATATACCATACCATACCATATAAATAGGATATGTGAATATATGGGTATTGCATATATATGCAATATTTGCATATACATCCATTTATATACGAAAAATATAAAAAAAAACAGGTCCAATAAACTGGATATAAATTATTTTTTTTGTTTGTGTATTTATATACAATACATTTTATGAGCCGTTTTTATATTCAACCAACCATATATATACATAAATACAGGATAGTTTATTGAGACAATTGAGTTCTATCAAGAAGAATACATTTTTATAAAGAATTATTAATTTTCTATTAATTTGAATTTAATTATATATGGAAATTAAGTTATTGTAAACCAAAGAAAATTTGTTAACAAATTTGAGTTAGACTTTTACTAATACACGGCTGAAATGTAAAACGAAGTTTACAAAATTCTTTTTAAGCCCCAATTGATTTGATTGAAAATGCCGCTTAATAAAGAATGGCATTCGAAATGCGCCCATCACTCCTGTATATATTTATATATATTCTGTGTATACATGTAACATTCATGTAGAATATTTCGAATGTACAATTATTGTAGAATGTTTTGTGCATTTTTATTCAATGCACTTTATGTCATTCTTTTTCATATATGGTGTATATATGCATATAATATACATATATGAATGTATATTTTATGTGTATGCATCATGACCATAACCACATAGCCATATATAGCTCAAGTCATCAATAAAAACGGAAAAAGCATAACAGCATATATATATGTGTATATTCTCATTTATGCATATATGGTACAGGAAAAATAAACAGACACAAAAAAAGTGTATAAAGCGAAAAATAGAAAAGTATAAAATCGGAAAAACCGTGAGTGGTAAATTTATATATATATATGACCTCTCGTGTATTGCAAATGCAAATATATCGAGTATATTATTATATACATAGTTTTTTTTCTGTGTTTGCCATATATGCATCGATATCAAATGCATAACGTATATTATAGAATATATACATTGTATCTTTATTTCATATATACACATACATATTTTTTTTTTAAATAAATATACATACAATTGAATTATGTATACACATTTGTATATATTCGATAACGAGAAAAATACATTTTTGTACAATTGATCACATCATATACAAAAAAAAATAAAATAAACTATATCAGTCTATCACAGTCAGTACGCGTACTTGCATATATATATATATATAAACCTATTTATATATATAGTTATAATTCTGTCGATATTGGTATTGCACCACCGATAACTTGTATAATATATACTATATATGGAAATGTGAATATGAAAAAAAAAATAATAAAAAAAAACAAATGAAAATCAAATATAAGATAACAACAACAACCAAAAAACATCCTCATATATTTTATTAAACCATTAATGATACGGATGTACGCATTTATGTATTATTTTTTTTGGTTTATAGTTCACAAATTTATTTTGTCTAAAACAAACATAAAAAATGTGTGGTTTAACTACAATTTTTATATATTTTTTGCTTTATCAATGAATTTAGTCCAATTTATTCACAATTTAAAATCAATATGCAAAAGAAATTTGATTAAACTTATTTTGTATAGTTATATGTTAAAAATATTGTGGATGGGTGTAGACTGAGTAAGAAGTAATTATATAACAGTTTGCACCCCATAATGTACCACAGTCACTGAAAATGGTAATCGCCAATTTTACTAAATCGTTTATGTATAAAGCAATAAAAAGATCAACTGATCAACCACATAGGACGCGTACGACGGCGACGGCAGCCGATTAAAAACATTATGATGAAACTTTTTTTATTCAATTTTTCCGTTTTGTACATATATGCTATATATATACATATATGCTTATAATTCATTAATAATGCATGTGTGTTCATATACTACCATTTAAGTTATTTTGTCAATAGAAAAACATAAACAAAAAATGCATAAAATATAAATAAAATATCGTTCAATATCATATATAAATATATTATTCAGATATACAAAATAAATTGTTATTAAATGAATGTAAAAAAAGTCCTTTTAACACTAAAATGGTATATGAAATATTCCATTTATATTATGCACGTTAATTTATTAAAAGGAATTTTCGATTTTTTTTTATTAAAATACCATAATTGTCTCACATCATTTTTCATTTAAACATTCCACCAATAATATAGATGTTTGCCTATTTAAATGCTAATGTAAAATGATATTTATATATATCCTTTTAGTATACATATACTAACATATATTTAAACATATATTTATATATATTTAATTATGGTACAATATAATGTATCAGTATGATTAATCAAACAGGCACATTGTACCATATCTTATTGCCAAATAAATTACACACATCCAAATACATGGTTTAAAAAATTAATTTGTTAGATAAAAACCATAAGTTTCAATTTATTCAATATAATATAATATATACAATTTACTTTTATATAATACAATTTAATGATTTAAACGAATGTAGGTTATATACATAAAAGACCAATGTGTGTTAAATAATAAATACAAATATTAAAAAAGTGTGTCTTTCATGAAAAAAAAAAACTTGATATGTATTGTTAAGAAAAATTCTAAAATCCGGAACGAATTTAGGATAAATGAATAAATGTTTATATAATATAAATATTTATATTTATGTATAACCATTACGCGGTGTCTAAGGAACATTTATAAATCAGTTTTTTGAACATTTAAAATGAATATATAACGTTTTGTGTTTATATGGAAAACCAAATAAGCCAACAAAAAAAGATTAAAGATGAATTCATTATTTGTTTATAGCTTTGATTTTTATTTTCATCAATTTTATTTTACTTCAACTTTGAAATATATACAATTCTAATATATACGATAAAATAAAACCATTTATGTACATATATTAATATATTTCAAATGCAAAAAAAATCATGCTCGTGCAACATTACACTTTAAAAACTACATAGATGCTGAATTTGATTTATATTTAGGTATTCTGTATACATACGCACTGGACAAAATACACTGAATTTTTACACTGTGTAAAGAAATCCTAGTGTGGTGCATTGGTAAAACAAACACAAAATACACCAAGTGAGAGCAAAATAATGCGTGTTTCGTTTTATTTACTGTTTTAATTGCGATTTTTCCATTTTATACATCGCCTTGTATTTTTTAATTAATTTTTTTACGTTTGGCTATTTTTGTTTGACAAAAATTTGTGTTTTATAAATTTCAATTTATTTTTTTTTTAATTCATTCATTTAAATTATTTATTTATTTATTGATTGGATTTAAAAATATCGTAGTATTAAATCAAAATACTTCAAATCAAATAACAACAATCACTGACACAAAAACATACGAAAAATAAAGTAAAAGGTTCGTCGCTTAAGTCTTTACACCATCTATTTTGGTTGTGTAAAATAAATGCACAGAATCGCTACACAGATGATTGGTGTATGTAAATGAAACATATACACTATATATACTCTGTGGAAGTGTGTGTAAATCAAACACATTTTCTCACTACTCGATGCGAGGGTATACACAGAATAGGTAAATCAAATTCAGCAAGAGTCTAACTCTAAAGAAAATAATACCAAATTCGTTTGTTTTTTCTTTACATATTATTTGAAAATCAATATGAGTGGAAGAATGACTTTAAAGTTTAGTTCTATTTGTTTGAAGATCTATTTTTATTTTGTTCGTTAGTCGTGCAAATTTTTCTATGCATATAATTTTATTTAATTTTGTTTTATTATAAATATATATATATATTTACACGTGCTTTTAAACGAGAATTGGGAAAGTTATATAGACCTATATGGTATATTCTATTTGATTAACATATGCTAAATTCAGTTATTCGTAAATGTATCTATAAATAGAGACTCATATATTTATTTAATTTTTTTTTTGCCGATCAGAGCTGAATTACTGTATTTGTATATGTATAAATTATGTTATTGCCAATGTTTTGTGTTTTTTTTGGTTTGGTTTTGTTGGAAATTAAATGAAATGAAATGAATTGTAATTTAATATAAATGTTATAAAAGTATGATATACATGTTGAAATAAATTATGATACGATCTCGGAAACTTTGATGTTTAACAAAAAATTGTTGCGAGCAAAATGTGCTAACATTTTGTTCTATTCACAGGATGTCTCAAAGTACCGCTTCCCTATTAAAAAAAATGAATTTTGTCAAATATCTTAAAACTCATTATATTTCAAGGTTCGGTAACATTACAGTTTTGCTTACACTATGTAATTAAATAAATTTATATATGAATATCGATATATAGAAATTGATAATTTAAAAATAAATGTTTAATATTTGTTTAAATCAAACGAGTTTTCACCGAAAACGATTTGCATTTATAATTATATCATATTATAACATATCATTTCTTTGTGAATCGGTACTGACGGAATAATGCATTAACCTTATCTTTGTCACGCGTCAAGACGTTTGTGTTAACATCCTTTGGCGGTAATAAAAATATTTGTATGAAAGTTAAAAAAAATTAAAAAATTGCCGTCATATAACCGTGGTGACGCTAAATGTGGCTGCTTGGGCTATTGTAATACGAAATTGTTAAATTGAAATGAAATGATGTTGGAAATAAACGTATACAATAAATTGTATAAGTATTGAATTGTGAACGTTACAAAACAAAAAATATTATACAAACCAAAACCAACAATAGACAAAGCCATGAACTTACTCATACCTAAAAAGCTGATATAGGGATATTTTTTTTTCAAAATGGTATTATTTTTAGTCTTTCCCATGTATTTTGTATGAATGCGTTGATTTATTATTGTTTTATTTGGTAAATTTTTAATTTTTTTTTAATGTTTTTAATATTGTTTATTAATTTAAACATTTATGTACTATTAAGAATTATTAAACCAATTTATATTAATTCATTTGATAATTAAAATTAATTCAAAAAAGTGAAAATCATCGTGAAATAGTAAATAAAAGTAATAAAAAAAAACCGAATGAAAATAAAGTGTTTATCTTCTAAAAAAGTGTATGTGATTAAATTTTCTGTAATTAATTAATGTCTTTTATGATTTAATTTCCTTTTTACTACGAATAATAACAAAAAAATCAAAAACAATATTATATTTCATGTAAAGTGCAATTTTTATAATGGTGATATTTGTCATTGTCAGTGCAATGTTCACATAAAGTTACGCTGCTGTAGTTTTTTTCAATGTAATTTTTTTTATTTTCCTTTGGATTGCCGGCAAGATGGCAAGATGTTTTAATATATATTGGAAACTGGTTGGTTCTTTAAATTAATTGGACAGTTCCCACGTTTTCCTTTCAAAAGAATTAAGATCTTATGATAAAGTGGCTAAGTTTAATTAATTTTAATTAATCAACTATCTTTTAAATAATAAAAACAACACATGATACCGTGGAAAACATTATAACATTGACAAGCTAACAAATGTGACCGGATTGCGAGGCTGATCTGACCAAATCTGATGACAAGATGCCACCAAATTGAATGTTTTTATTATTTTTTTAATGTGTGTAGGATAAACTATGGTTTTTAATATCAAATTTGGGGTGGTAGTAATTAAAATATGTTAGAATATGATTAATTATGTAATTAAAATATATAAATTAAAAAAAAATTAATTAATTTTTCATTAATTATAAGAAAAAAAAGAAAAAACAAGAAAATAACCACATGAAAATATCCCTATTTCATGTATTTTTATCATATGGTTATAAATTTCGGTCCCTATATGAACGTTTGTATGTATTCAAAAAAATTCAACTTCATGGCTTTCTCTATTGTTGGTTTTGTACAAACGCAAAAATGTGTAAATTGTGTAAATTGGATTGGTACAAAAGAAAATACTATACAAACGCAAAACCTACATATATTATAAATCCAGGTAATTGTGAATTAATTTTTTTTTTATTTGTGGATATATATTACATATAGAGATCTTTTTACTTTTTCTTTTTATTTTTTACGACAGTTTATCTATTCTATAATAAATACAATATCGAATCACACAGATAATATATTATATTATATAAGAAATAAGTTATATTGTAAGGATTTCATTAAAATCTATTAATTTAGGGATATGAATTGTAGAAATATTTATTTGTGTATACAAGGTGACCCATAGTATGTACATGAATATTTTCAATTATTGCACAAGTGGTTTTAGAAAGCTTCCAATTATGGATTAATATATAGAAAACCAAAATGTATTTTCAAGTTTGTCTCGTATTATATTAGCAAATCGAATTATATACCTCACAATCACCCTGAACATACGGATTGAACGTACGGATTGATTAAAGTGAAATTGTTATATGGAAATGTTTGTAGTTGTGACATTTTATCATCGATATATACAAATAATAAATATACAATATGTTAAAAAACAGCTGATACAAAGATATTCATTCTGTAAAGGAAAATTTAACTTGAAATCTTCTTATTTTGTATACCGCGCTTTGATCGTGCGCTTTACATTGGCACGTGGAATATTCCAGTTTAACAATAAAGTCCTTTTTGAACCAAAACCATAATAATATATTTCCTGTCTAATATAATTTAATATTCCCACGCACATTTATCGTGTCAAAATGTTATAATAAAAGTATCAGCATTACAACCATTGTTATACAATTACTCATCGTGTATACAAAGGAATATAATTTTTTTGGTATACGAATTTAAAAAAAATTATATCTATACAAATCCGTTATACCATATCGAATGTATATAAAATGTACATAATATATAATACATATATCCGTATATTTATGATTTTGATTACTTAAGTATTATGGTTAACACTACTTAGGTATTATATGGTTAACACGATATTAAAAATATCTTAGTTTAAATTCAGGTAAATAAAAAAGGTAAAAGAATACTCTTTTTATACAAACTCTTTAAATTAGGAAAAAAATTGAAGTTAGTCCGATTTTACCACACAAATTATATGAGACCAAATTAAACTATTTTATCGTCTAACGCGCTTCTTATACATTCTACATTTTTCTATATTAATTGCCACTGAAAATATATTATCCTGAAATAAAACGAATATATTCTGGTATATTCTCCACATTTATGGACAACACCCATTTTTATATGTGAATATAAATATATAAATATTATATAGAAAGATTTATATCCAATTATTTTATATATTACATATATATAAATGTAATTTGCCATTTTTTCTAAATAACATTAATTATATATTCGATGTATAGTGGGTTCTTGACAAATATGCGTAATAATATTTAATTGTAATGATATTTTTTTTTATCATCTTATCAATCCAGAGTGTAAAATATATAGATATTATAGAAATTATCAATGTTCACCCTAAAAAACATTTATACAGAATATGAGAATAATTATATTATTATTTTATTATAATATCAATGTCGCGTTATACAAATTAATTACATCACAAATGTTTCTCATAATATTTCTTATAAATAGGTAAAGAAATAAATTATCATCACAATATATAATCATAATACAATTAATTATTAATATGTAATATGTGCTGTTGTATAAATTTGGAAATACATATATATAGCGGACGACATCCTTCTTTTAAAACAATATTTATATTAATTAGTTTTTTTCAGTTTTCCTTCCTTATATATACCATACATTACATTATGTATGGAACTTCAGTGCAATCATATATCTACACTTTGGTATAGATGTATTTAATAGCAAGAATTAGAATCAAAAATTTAACAAATGATTTTAAAATATATAGATATAGATATTATCAATTAAGGTGGCGAATTGAATATTGTGGAAAAATTTATTGATATTTTATATCTGTAAAGTCAAAAAAAAAAGTGTGCGACTAAAATATACAATAAAAATAATAAACTACTAATAATAATTGGACAAAAATGATAGTAGTACGATACATATATATTGATATATGAGAAATTGCATAACCCGTCATATATACATATATATATATATATATATATATATACATATAACAAAAAATATCTATATATAATATTTATAAAATAAATGTGTAGTGTAGGTATAGTGGATTATAATTGCATTTTAATCATAATTGCTAAAATATTATCTATATATAAAGAAAATGCGACACACGTAATATAAAACAAAATAAAATAGACTAACAATGAAGATTATATATATATATATCTAATTAGTTATAATTAGAGCGCATTTATTTTGTATATCACAATATAATTGGTTAATGTGTACAATTTTTATATAGCAAATCTTTCTTTTAAATCAAAACTTCTAAATAAAATTGAATTTTGAATTGTAAGATTTGTAAACGAGTTGTATTTTAATATTTTCAGGCAAAATATCCGCAGTAAGAATATTGTTCATATTTATATGATATGTGTAATTGTGTATATATATAAAACAAAAAATATCCATGTGGAAAGTTATAATAAAATAATGATATTTTATTTTTAATAAACAAAATCTATATGTATATATGACGTTGTTGTATACCAGAAATGCACATTTATAATACCATAACAGATATATCATATATATATATTATATATATATATTGTGTATTATATATATAATATATGTATGTCAACCCACATTAATTGTATATGTTTTTATAAGCCATTTTGATTGATATAATATAATAAAATTGAAGAAATACACAGACATGGAATATAATGAAATTCTATTATTAACATTATGTTACATAAATATAATATATAGGATTGTTAATATAAAAATAAATACTATATATTATGGACCATGATTATTTGCGTTTCTATTTTATCGAAAGTTATATTATAATAATACTTAGTTATGTAAATTAACATAATTCGCAGTAAGAAAACGAACAATTACCAAAAATTTTCAAATGAAATAAGAACAGCAGAAGAGCATTTAATTTACAAAATTCAAATCATAGCTTTTTAAATTATTTGAAACCGACGTATATTTAATTGAAAAAGCATATATATATAGATAACCCTCATATCTAAATATATATATATATATATATATATTCTATCCATATATTTATTCAATATTTAGGGAAATAAATTTTAACAATACACCATTTGTTCCATTGTCAAGAAAGTATTTAGATATATGTACATATAGGCACAAATAGGACATATTATAATTAAGAAATTCAAATATAAAAAATTGATTCAACAATTTATGCAACCCCCTAAATATACATTATATTCTAAATAATAATAATAATAGTAATAATAATAAAAATAATAATATCCATCGTTTGCTAAATCAATATATAATATATGTAATATTACATTTAACCATATGTATTATATGATTTAAATTTAGTTTATTCTTGCCTCTTCAATATTATACGTTTGTCACGAATTTTTATTTGATGCATTTTCAATATTTATAATTTCCAGTACAAATTTACAAATATATATATATATATATATAATATATATTACATTAGATATGGTATAGTATACACTTCTATATGATATTTCAAAAACGAAATACTATAAAAGAAGGGGGACAATATTCAGCATCACGTCATTGTGCATATCAATAATATAAAATTGTTACATATAATTTTAAGTTGAATTTTATATTATTTTATTTATTTGTAGATCTGAATTTTCTAGTTTGATTTAATATATTTACTATTTTTTATTTTTATTTTAAATTTTAATCAAATCGAAATACACGCATTGCTATTTGTAAGTGTTCAATTGCTATATATATATAGCGTTATTTTGATTATATCGTATATATGTATGATTATGTATATGTATATAAATAAATATATTTGCATGCATTAAATATATAGTATAACGAATTCCAAAATATAATAAGCTTCAACCATATATAATCAAATATATCAGCTATATATATAATATATGTAGCTATGCGTATATATTTATATACATTATTGGTTTGGTTTGATTAAAATGAGGGTTGAAATAATACGAATACACACAGATTCATTATATATATATAATATATAATATATATATATATATATATACAAAGAACTAAATGTGGATTTTAAATGAACCGCTGCAGCACCACCACACATTGATTTTATTTTGGATTGAAAGGTTTTTAGTTTTTAATTTTTTTTCCTATGTTTTGTAATATTTATGTTCATCTATATATAGATTTTTATTTAAATATCTTATACTGCACAATTGAATGTTATGAACATGTTCTATTGAACATTGTATATTGCACATACACATAAAAAAATGGATTATTTTTCAATTAACAAAATATTCCCATCAAAAATCTATTATTCTATAGATATATAAGTACAATTTTTAATTTATATATATATATATATATATACATTTGAATAAATCTTTGATATTTCATGTATGCACAATATTATTATTTATATATATCTATAAATCTCTTTTGAAAAATTGGGCAGATTTATGGATCCCAAATAAATGTTTTACAATTAAGTTCAAAATCAGAGAAATTGTTAATATAAATCAGATCCGATGCATGATCACTCCAACCGGATAATATTTTAGATATCGTTGTTTTTCATCATTTAATGTACCGACATTAAAAAGTTGTGTACCTCACAGGGGGGAACCTCAAAAAAATTGACATCTTTGTTTTTGCTACCCTCATCAAACACTTTTGAACAACATTGTTTCGAACTTTTCTAAACTTACAATAGCATTTATGTTTTAAAAAATGTATAGTAGTATACATATGGGGGGGGGGGGGGGGGGGGTTGATCACCCCCCACGGGACCATTTTGATCTAAAGCAAGTACTTTTTTTTAGTGATCATTGATAGCTGTTATAGCAAATTTTATACATTGGTATTTATCATATAGTTTTAGAATCGCGCAGTTTTGAGAAACAAAATAATTAAACTAATAAAACTACTAATATTAAACTAATAAAATAAAAAAACTGTAAAATGTATCCCTAATGACAATCACTAAAATTCATGGAAATTTATTTTGATATTTTACTGGAATATTTTGTTTTAACTTTTTTATCTATATTCATTTAAAAAACGAAATTGAAAGAATTCTTTTCTAATTGAAATATTAAATATTTATTAATTTACTTATAAAATTGAATTTATTAATTGAATTCTTATATTATTACAAGACATATTCTATTATGGTATATAAAAATTAGTATTAATCACATACATTATTGAGCTTAAATTTTTTTTTCAATAATATGTTTGTTCAATTACTATATATAATATACATATCTTTTATACGTATCACATAGACATGACGTATTGATATTGCTGATTTAAAAGCATATATGTGTTAAGGTATTGTTAAATTTTAACATTATTTTTAATTGTATTTAAAAAAGAAAAAAGAAAGGATATATCACAAAAAAAATGTATCTACAACCCTAATGTATAAAATATCTATAAATAAATATATAGATACATATACGTGTATCAAAAATCAAATATATTTTGAAAACCTACAAAAATTTATGTATAGTAATATATGAATTATAATAGTCTATATATGTGAAACATATTCTCCTATATATATATAAAACTGTATATATAAAATCTATAAATAAGTTTAGCCGAAAGAGATTTTCTGGGGTTAAACTTGGTATATGATGTATGTATAATATTGTATATTGTATATATATTCGCCATGTGGTGTCATTTTCCTGTATTTATATATGTATAAATACTCTTTTTGTTTCTTTTTCTTTTTTTTTTGTTTTACTATTTTGTATTGGGGTTATTGGTGAAGACCAAAACTTTAGGTTAGAAAACTCAAGGGATGTGGCCAAATCGGGAAGCCACGCTCCCCACACCACAATATTATATGTATATATATACATTTCTTCGTGTATATTTATATATATGTATTTATATATACATATATATATATATATAATAGTCAGCATTAGATATACATAATATTATTTTATGAGGGTGAGAATTATATTTGTTCATATATAAATAAAAAGAAAATTTTTTTGCAAATTTTTTAAACTTTTATATATTATATTATAATATATATGAGTTAAATCATTTTCAATATATATATATATATACGCACATATTGTTTATATAAAATATTTTCTAACATAATACAGAAAGAAAAAAAAAACAATAATAATACTAAAAAGAGAAAAAGGCACAATATTTTCATATTATATTTACTTTATTATATAATAATAATTTTTCTATTATTATTTTGTAACCCCTTTTATGTATGGTTTAAAAATTTGTTTTTTTTTTGTTGTTGTGATTTATTGTCGTCATATGTATTGTATATGTATTGTAGGTACATACATCACAACACACACATAGAATGTGCTCAATCACGCAATCACAACACCAGGGGATTTAGTGAGATAAAAATACCGAGGATATACACAACACGACATGGGCTAAATACATCATTATATTTGGGACTTAAACTATACCACGAAATTGATCCTGCCACCAAACTCCTAAATAAAGAACAATTCAAGCATGCTCATAAGAAAGAGATAAGAAAGAAATATTTTGATGAACACTCATCCTGATGGGAAATGTATACTAATATTGAGAGTTATTATATTGATGTCATGTACTTTTTGTTTGTTTTTTACATTATTTATATATCCTATAATTATTGTATTATTATTATTATTTTTTATCATTTTTTTATTATTATTATTTTATAATTTTATATATTTTATGATAATTACATTTATATTTATATTTATATTATTACATTTATATTTATATTTTTATATTTTTATATTTTTAGATTTTTATATTTTTATATTTTTATATTTTTATATTTTTATATTTTTATATTTTTATATTTTTATATTTTTATATTTTTATATTTTTATATTTTTATATTTTTATATTTTTATATTTTTATATTTTTATATTGTTATATTATTCTTTATATTGTTTGCAATATTATTTAAAATCGATTATCACCTTTGTTAGATATTTTACCAATGATTATGTATATAATTAATATTTAAAATTTTTTTTTTTTTATATGGTTATATTTTTATATTTTATTTTATATGGTAAATTTTTAATTTTTAATTTTTAATTTTTTATAGTCTTATATTTTTATATTTTTATATTTTTATATTTTTTTATTTTTATATTTTTATATTATTATATTTTTACATTTTTATATTTCCATAATTTTGTAAATTTAAAGTAATTTAAAAGCTCAATTTATAAATAATCTAAAATTATATTGATTCGAAACGAGCATTTGCTCTTAGATGAACAAAAAAACACAATAAATAAAAAAAATAAAAATATATTTATCGGGATATATTCTATTTGAGATGATGTTTTACTATATGTATTTATATATTGAATTATGTAATATTTCTTCTTTTTTTTTTTTTTATGGAACGCATTTTCTAATTTGACATGTTACGCACTAATACAATATAATTTATTATTTAAGTTGTGACTCATTTGGGATGGTTTTTCTATATAATGCTCATTATAAATACAATAATCCTTTTTTTATTATTCAATTAAAGTAGTAAAATATTGAAATATGAAATATTATTATTTTTGTACTAAAAAAAAAACATTGTAATATATATTTAACCTGTTAAGCAAACAAATAGCATTGAAAATGAACATGAAAGTGTATATAGAATATGATGAATAGTATGCAATTGTGTTATACAATAGAGCAATAGTTAAACAAAATTGAAAATCATTAGAAATTCGATTGAGAAATCTATGTTGTTTTTTATAAGAAAACTTCTCTTCAATAATTATGTTCCTAAAATAAATATAATTCCGTTGACGATTATGCAAAATTATTTTGCACAGTTTATTTGCACAATTGTATTACTACGATCTTCTGGTCCTGACAATAAACAGAAGAAACCGAAGTATTGATATTGTCTGATAAAAAATTTCTGGATCCGTATGAATGTGCGTGGATGGTTGTAAACATTTGAGCTCTCAAAGGAAAACTTCGATCGACATGAAATATTATGAGATTTAATAAATATAGTATAAGTTATGGAAAAACTGTTTTATTTATACGTTTTTATTTTTGGTTTATTATTAGTTCTTTTTTAGTTTATATAAGAGCATTGTTAGGAATCAGATTGTAAAACCGATGGCTATTATGGTTTGACGGTAATCGCGATAGCGGCCTTCTGATTTTTATTAAATAAAAATGAAAACATTTCTATTCAACCCATGTTGTTAAAATGAATATAATATATATATTTAATTTTTTTTTATTTTGCGCATTAATATAATATGAAATTTTTTCTTTTTAATAAATAGTTATATATATACATTATTTATATAATATATCTACTAATTGAAATAGATATGATGAATTACAGGAAAATTATATTATATTTATATATTGTATATAATAGTAAATAAATTAATAAATATGAATGCATATAAATATTTTTAAAATTAAACATTTGAATAATTACGATTTTTTGTTTGTTAATAATTTCTGTTTTATGTTATATACATAAATATATAAATGGAATATCGAATATATCTGCATGTATGTATAACCGTCATGTATGATAAATATATGAATATAAAACAAATGATAAATGTAATGAAAATTATATATATGAATATTAAAAAAAAAACTAGTCTAGTTTTTTTTATTATAAATTTTTCTCTATATGGTTCACCAATTGCATTTTTACGAATATATTCAAAAAGCATGTATATATAATATTTAAATGTACCATAGATATATTGTATGTTTATATATGGCCAGATATTTACATGTGTACCGTGTGCTTTTAACGACTTTAATGAATGATTTATTAATGAATCAAAAATTCTCATATTTGTTTATATGGAAAATTGTATTTTTTGTTTTATTTTTCATATTTTCCATATGGATATTTTTACATTATGCGGTATATTTACATGGTATTCAAAAAAATACTTTTTTTTATTAATATTATATAGTTTAAAAATGAAAAAAGTAAAAAAATATGGCAGTACTATACGATTATAGTGAATTTTTTTTTATATAAGCTTATATTGAACTAAAATAGAATTTGTAATACAATTTTATTTCTGGTAATAATTTTTTGCCAAACGACAAATTTAGATAATTTACATATAGAAATATATCATTATAGTGTATTATACTTAACCACTATTATATAGAGATATAGCATTTTGATTTTTGCAAATAAAAATGTCCTGCCATTCAACCAATAAAGACCTAAAAATGTTCCTTAAAATTCTTTACAGCTTATTTATATTTCATATACATTTATCATATTCAACATTCCGGTAAAATAAAATAATTCTAAAAGTCTTTGGGAAAGGAATGAAAAAAAAAGAAAAGAAATTTGAAATTTTTAAAACACACGATACATTTTTTTTAATTCAATGATTCCTATTTTTATATATAAAATTTATTTTCTACAAATATCCTTCATATACAAAATTTAAGATGTGATTTGGTATGAAAAATAGATAACAAAATTATATATATACGGAACAAAGGTATGCGAAGCACAAATACTGATGTGTTATATATTACAATTTAAATATTAAAAAAGATATATAGTAATATAATAATAGTAATATATTAAAAACGGCTATTAAAAATATCGATATTTATAACAATATAGGAATGAAATATGATACTTAGGGATATTTTAGATAAAATATTTATTGTTTGTCGATGCATTGCATACACAGAAAACAAAAGAGGTTCAGTTTCTAGGTAAAAATAAAATAAACATATCAAAAGTTTTTCGTTGGCAACCAATTCAGTGGCAAAAAGCAACAATAATATTATTGTAATTTCACTGTAATTTTAAAAATATATATTATAAATATATATATGGTATATATATTTATAACGGGTGGCCAATATAATAAATACCATATATATATTTATAACGGGTGGCCAATATAATAAAGACCAGGTCTATTTCTCAAAAACAAAGTGTTTTTTTTTATAAAAACTCAATTCCATATGAATGCCATATGAATAATATCAACATTTATCATCCAAACGACTAAATTTATATTTTTTACGATTATAATGTAATAAAATTTTATTATATTAAAAAAAACCAAAAAACTAAAAACAAATTTTATCACGTTTCACGTATCATATTTTACAATGAAAATTAAACAGTAGCATTTTTTTATTATTTTATTATACCATATATGGTAATAAAATTTGTTTCGATAAAAGAAGAATAGTCGTCTGTAAGATTTACAGTAGGATGCAGTATGTAGACAATACGAAATAGACAACAACAATAAATAAAATTTAACATGTAGGTGTGAAATGAAGAATTAAAAATAAAAAAAAAAACTAAAAAGTAATAAAAATATAAATCTTTGCGAATTTTTATAAATGTCCTAACTAAACACACAAAATGATCACAAAAAAATGGTCCATAGTTTTAAATTCAATGGTTTTAAGTATAATACAAAAAAAAAGTAGGTAAATAATATTATCTTATTTACTTATTCGTTTAAATAAAATTTAAAAATAGCGTAATAAAAAAATACAATTCTGATCTTTAGATTTTTTTTTGTTTCATTTATTTATACCGAATTTCGATATAGAATTATATAGTTTTAATAAGTCAATAAGAATTTGTTTTGCTATATTGATAAATATATATTTTGGTTTTTTCGGGTTTTTTTTATCTATTCTTGAAAATATACAAAGTTTTTTTTAAGATTTATCTATTATTGAAAATATACAGGATTTTTCTTGAATTATTATTAAATTTTTTTTTATATGGATTTAAGATATGAACGTATGATCGGTGAGGTAACTATTGAATATGTATAGAAATTAATATACTATAGGTATTATTTTTTATAATTTCATACAATTTAAAAAGGCCATAAAGAAATATGGCCGAAATGTTTTTATCACGAGTTTATATAAAAACATTCCTTCAGAATTTTAATATTATTTATAATTTATAATTTTTCAACTGAATTTAAAATTTTAAAATTTTTTCGTTTTCGACGATTGGTTTTAGCGTCCGTCAAAAGTCGACTTATTCCGTTGTTGGTTTCATAATTAGTTGATTTTACGATGACGGTAATATTAGCCGTTGGTTGGGAAACTATATATGTAACACTAAATGATATTTACATTAGAAAATAATAGAAAAAATATTTCATTAGGTTTCTAATACATCAATTTTTTCATAATTTAATTTGAGTTTGTTGTTTCATCAACCGATTTACCGAATGGGATAGAAATAGAGATATTTTTTCTCCATTAAGTTGATACATTTATTATATTTATTAAATTTAAATTAAATTAAATTTATTATATTTCTTTATTTATAGTTTATGATAAAATGTACACTGGAAAACTATATATATATATTATATATATAAACGAATAAAGATTATGGAAATAAATATAAAAAAAACCTATTTCAATTATCATATATCATTATGTATATATGATACCATATTGATATTAATAATTTGTAACCTAAAAAATGGTGTTCACATAATAACTTTAACGTCGTACAAATGCAACCGGATTTTTATTTCAATTTGTGAATATAAAATATTATACGGATTTCAATTTAAATTAAATCTGAATGATTTAACATATAATAATATTTTTATTTTTTTTATAATACATATAATACTTTTACATTTCTTATTCGAGATGTCTAAATATATCACGGACAATATGTATATATATCAGATTATAATATATTTTATTATTATATAGTTTACATTCATAAATCACATTGTTGCGCTATTTTATTATATGAATATTTATTCAATATAAAGCATAAAAGCATTATGGTAAAAATAAAAAACACGACTGGGTAAGATCACATTCAAGAAAAACAGAACGTCTTTATTCACGATTTCCTTATTCATATGTTTTATACATAACCATATATATTCTATATATTAAGTCCCCAGACAAATGTATAGAGTCGAAATGAAAGATTTGAGATGCTTTCATTGACTTTCTACACCGCAACCTTTATATATCTATACACAATTATGTATAAAGAATTAAGTATATATACATAAATACATGTATACAGTATACAATTGAAATGACATATACAATGAAAATATAAACGATTATTATTCTGTTTTTCAAACATATGATACACAGTTTGATGCATATATATATACGACAATATACATTATAACAAACGCTTATTCATATATTTAGCATACATATAGAGGTATTATCGCATAAATAAATTAAAACGCTTCTATTATACACTTTTCCATAGAGCAAATTTTAAATATGAATTGACATTCATAATATTCTTACTAACATGTAGATCTATAGAAATTTCGGTATTTCATTCATAATAATCATAATGCCATTATATAAGGAGAATTATAAAAAAAAAATAAATAAATAAATGTTTTATATAAAACCATTTGAATTCAGTATTATATGTATATATATATATATGTATTCAATTTGATTGGATCGATAACATCTAAATTAAAGAGAAAAAAACACATCTAAACATTCTAATTCTAATGGTTGTCAAGTTAAAGTGCGATTATATATAACGAAATGTGTATATTTATAGCGTTATATAATTTATTTACAAATTAATTTAATTTTTTTTTTACTCAAAAGATTATTGGATATTTTTCAATTATCTCTACATAATATGTTTTTTTTTATATTATATAAATCTGTATAAAAACGCAAAATTCAATTCAATTCAATTTTATACAATTTATGTATATTGCATATTGGCATTTTTAGCTTCTGCATTTTAGCATATACAATACTTACAAACAGCGTGTAATGCTTGATAAAGAAATTAATATGAATTTTTATTATATTTATATCGAATAAATAGTAAATAGTGACTGGGTATTCCGCGAATTTAATATAAGGCGATTCGGATATAAATACCAAAATCATGGCGAACACTTAATATGACAATAAAATTTGATTAATTGCAAACTGATCTAAAAAACCATTTTTAAATATATGGTTTCATATGTAATAAGGGTGTTTTTATTTTTAATAAATAATGTCTCACACATTTTGTTTTTATAACCGAATATAAAAAAAGCAATAATTTACAATTCTTCTAAGAAATAAGTAAAGAAATTGCAGGTATGCACAATTGAAAAATTTTCATTAAATTTTCAACGAACAAAACCACAAATAAAAAATAATTATATGGATTAATTCTTTTAAAAACTCTCAAAAAAAGAATTTCAACACAAATGATAAATATGCAGATATAAAGGACGGTATTAAAACCATAAAATAAAATAAAAAGAATTTTATCTAATATATAATATTGTTTTCTGGATTTTTATATTGTATTTAATAGGTGTATAAATAAGTAATTGCCGGTTTTAGGGTCTAAGAAAATACGTTATTTGAAATGTGTATAGTTAAAATGGATTTATTCAATATTTTGTATTTAATAGGTGTATAAATAAGTAATTGCCGGTTTTTCCGGTCAAAGAAAATACGTTATTTGAAACGTGTATAGTTAAAAATGTTTTATTCAAAGTATTGTCCATTCTACACATCTTGTCAATCTTTCTGGCAATTTATGAATATCATCCCAATAAAATGGTTTGTCCTTTGCGAAAGCGAAACCATTCAAACAGCTCCAAGTGAGTGTCCCATTGATGTAAAAAGGTGATAGTCGAACGGAACAAGGTCCGGAGAATACGACGGTGGAGGTAACGCCTAGATTACGACCAAAGCGATTTGGTTTCGCGGTCAATGGGCCAGCTTTTCCAGGTGATATCCATGATCACCTGGATTTTTTCGATTTTCGATCGACGCTTTTTTGCATTTTGGATTTTCAAAATAAATCCACTTTTCTACCAGAACGTTAATTAACTTTCAAATCATTATGGCTATTTTTAAATTGTCGAAACCATGTCGCACATGTTTTAATTGTTGCAGCGGGTTCAGCATAAGTTTCTACGAACAGACGATGACTTTCACTAGATTTTTATTAAAGAACAACAGCTATGCATGTCACAAACGCTATTTTTCTGGTACGTATTTTGGCATTTTAAGTGGATTATTAAAACTATGACGCTATAAATTTTCCGAAATTTATTTTGTTGGTTTTTAGTTATTATTGAATGTAGAAAAAATAAAAATAAAAAAATGTTTATATTTCGTTTGCGACGCCAACTACAACTACGTAATCGGTAATTACGTTATACATCGTTTATACAATTTTTGAACGTATATTTTTTAGCACAAACATGTATTTTATTAAAATTTTTTATTGAGTCAATATAATTTTTGTCTAAAATTCTACTTTATATATTCAATTATTCAACAGATAACGAAAGAAAAACATCAATCGATAACAATGTAAAACAATTTAAATTCGGCGTAAAAAAAATACCGATCGATAAATTTCATATTTATTTATCAAATCGCACATTTAATTAATCTAATTCAAGTTTAAAATTGATTTTGGAACAGGAGTTTAAACTTATTTTAATAGAACATAATATATCTATCTATACATAATATGAATAAATAAATATCGGGCACAACCATGTAACATATTTATTGAATTCTAGACATATAATATCAGTATAAATATATATAATGCATTAAACCTCTTTTCTTTTTTTTTATGATCTATATACTTATATCCTTATATGGGAAAAATTATAATGTATAAATATTTAAACCTCAATTATCGAACAGGGCTGTGATTTACTTGTAAGAATTATACGCACTACCACCACAATATCGGTATTATCATATAAGATATAATGGCGATGTGTCGCTTAATATATATGGTATCGGATAATCGAGGTTCCACTGCATATTTTAAATATTGCAATTGAGCAGCAGCAGAAGCAGCTGACTTCAGAATTTTAATGAACATTGAAATTATCCGCATGTTTTACATTTTACGCAAACCAATAATTCGTATAACCACAATGTGTCCATACAAATCTGAATATATTAAATTTTATTTAAATGTAATTTTGAATTTACACATATATAATATAGTACAAATAAAGATACAATAAAAATGTCCTCGCCATAGTCGCTATATGAATATATATATAAATAAATATATTTGATTATAGGCTTGAAAGTACATAAAAACGGATATGCATAAGTCCATATTGTCCATATATTTTATATGAATTCGGATGAAAAAAAAACGGAAAATAACACTATACTTAAATTACATATATGTATATCGTTGATGTATATACCATTTATTTTTGTTTATAGACAATTTCTAATGTATAACTTTATCGTATATAACATATATTTATATTTGGGTAATACGGTTATAAAACCATTGACTATTTCTAACAAATATATATTTATTTACAGGTCCTTGAAATATGTGAACGTGTTTTATCTATCTGCGGGTTTTTATATGTATTCATATGTATGCAAATGTAATAAATATAAATTTAAATAAATATAGACATAACAAAATATATGAACGTCGTCAGTTGGGTAAATTTTACCAGGAATTTTTAAGAATAGATGTAATAAAATAAAGTTGCACATTTTCTATTTTTGTTTATTACACATTTATATATAAACATATTTCTATATTTGACGTATCTTTTAACCAAAATTTTAACAAAAAAAACACAAATTTTATCCGTATATATTAAGTGGTCATTTATAAATAAAGCAAAAAAAAGAACCCATCAACAAATCTATATACATATAGAAAACAAAATATGAGCACAACAAAGGTTTGTGCGAGATATTGTGGTTTATATATTTATTGTTTAAAATCTCAATTTACGGTCGTTTGCTATATATATATATTTAAATTTATACAAATATATAACAAAAATGTGCTCGCTATATATTATAAATAAATATCCTTTTTAATATTATCACAGGTCAATACATACAGATATCCAATATAATATACATTTATTAGTAATAAAAGTTCTATTCAATATGCGCTAATATATAATATATGTATATCGCTCAAGTTGATATAGTATGATTTTTTTTGTAGCAAAATAAACAAAAAATTAAATAAATTTATGTAACAAGAATATAGAGATTTATATATTAGATATATTTTACAGAAGCAACCATCACTGTTCCGTTCTTTGCTATAATTCTTTGTTAAACAGTTGTATATTGATAAATAGCCATCCATATACTTTTATACAAATAGATGCGAGATATCTTTATTCATGTGTGTATATACCAAACAGAAATGATCTATGGAAATGATTGCGTCTTCTGCTGAATAAAATTGATTTCTTCTTAACATATATGTATAATAGGTATATATGACGACATGTTATAATATACCGATATGTAAAAATAATTTCAAATATGTATATATACTTTTAAAAGAAAGTATCATGTGGATTCGTGGATTCCACAAGTTTCCTTTGATGTACATATACGTTTTACCGATTAAGAATGTTTTTATTCTATATAAAGGAATTGTGTATATAACATATATTTCGATAAAGTTATAATTTATATATAAAAAACCCATTAACAATCACTGTATTTATATTATAATACATAATAAAGTCGTTAACTCTAATATATAAAGAAAAAAAAATGTTAAATATTATAATAAAGTTGTTTGTTTATAATTTAAATTTCGGGTATTTATATATATACAGTTTTTGTATTATACTATTCTTTTTTTGCATTTATACCGACAAACAAAACCGCAACTCCAATTCAACAAATTGAAAAAAATCATAAAACGGATTTACATTCTAGTATTACGGTTTCATTGGAGTTTCGGCACAGAACATAATGGTCCTGATATATAGTATTAATAGAAAATATATTAGTAAAAATTGTATAATATACCAGAACGAAATATTCACACAATTTCAGACAATACATATTTTCTTTCAAATGAAATTATTTTTTTGTTTTCGCAACTACACCATTCGATGTTCGATATAACTTCAATAGAAAAAAAGAAGAATTTTACTATAATCTCAAGCAATTTATTTGAAAATTTTGTAGTTCACCACCAAACATAGATTTGCGTATAATAAAGTTATACAAAATTACAAAGCACATTACATATAACCGTAAATATTGTGTAAACTTAAAATTTTATATTTTTATATACATTTCAGCTAAATTAATATATTAAAAAACGAATAGGATTCCTTTGCGGGTATATATGAAATTCTTTTTAATTTTATCTATGATTATCTGACGAAAAAAATTAAAAAAAACCTCCCATATGCAAAATGTTGATCTTTGTGAACTCTCTCTATATCTTTGTTTTTTTTTTTGTTGAAATATATTTATTAAGATGGTTGAACTTTAAATTGATATTTTAATATAATATATATAAAATAAATAATAAATCTATTTAAATGGTAATTTAATTTATTCATCCCAAATAAAGCAAGTTTTTTTTTTTTAATAATGTATTTAAGTTTAAATAAAATTTACTAATAAAGACATATGTTTGTATGTATTGTGCGATGAGTTGATAAACCAAACTGGGTTTTAATTTATGTAACTCTGGGTCTGTTTATATATATATATATATTGATACATACAAAGGAATTTATGTTTGTTTAAATGAATGAAAAAAGGGGATTAAAAAATAAATTATACAATAAATCAAATTAATTTGCATAACAAAAAAAATCTTATAACTTTTAAAATATATTGTATACAAAACATTTTTGTATATTTTTAAATATAAATTTTCTTTATTGCTTGATTTCATATATAGTTATATTTATGAAAATGAAAACAAATAAACGGAAGTATCGTCGGTTTCATAAATATTTTTGTGGCCACATGGACTCTTCAAAAAAAAAAATGCAAAAACTAGTTTATAGTTTCACAAAAGGTTAAATGTGTATATATTTCGAAATAAAAAGGAATTATTATGTTAAAGTCTATAAAAGATATAGGACGACTCTAACTAAGACGTTATATACTTACATGCATTTTCCATGGTATATACAATTATATGTATAAGTTTTAACCACCGAATAACGCATATAATAATGAAGAACCACTTTTAGAAAAGAATAAAAAAAACAGACCAAGGTATTTTGATGGTTGAAATTGAGCAATAAAAATATATTTTATTGAAGGATAAAGGATGTTATTATTATTATTATTATTATTATTATACGATAAAAATACATTAACAAAAATTGTGAAAATTAATACGTTGTTTTTTTTGTTGTTGTATATACTGCATACTGTTGAATATTTATAAATAAGACTTAAAATATTGTTAGGATAACATTAACTGTTGGAAATTAATATTAAGCTGTTGTTGTTATTTTATTTTATATATTAAAAAGGATATATCATAAAGTTATTTTAGGGTTATGTTATTTGTTAGTGTAAAAAAATCACTAACAAATAATATAAAAAAATCTGCCTGTAAATACATTTCAAAATTCTCAAATGCCGATCCGTATATAGTATGTATATTTTAATTTGTTTCGGTATATTCCTTTTATATAGACACAAAAAAATAAAATATGAATTAAACGTATATATTATAAATGCACACGTATAATTTAGCTATAACCGCAATAAATAAATCGGATTAAATATTGTGGGAGTGCAATCAATTTAATTCAATTGTATATTGGTTTTCTATAATCATACATTTTTATTGTAAGTTATTGCCATGCAAAATCGTTATATATGTTTTATAATTTATTTGTTGTTTTTATCTGTATAAAATATTTTGATACGAATAATTTTCATATGGTCAGTTCAATCATGAAATAATATTTTGATTGATTTTCAGTTAATTTCGAAAAAAAAAACATTTATTGTGTTTGTGAGGATTTGTGATTAAAATAAGATAGAACGATAAAATAAGATAAAATAAGATATTTCTAAATTAGACTGGAATTATCAAGTTTTCTATACTGTACTGTATATTGAACATAAAAAAAAGTAATAGAAATTTATGTAATTTTCAAAATTCACAACAGTCTTTAAAACTTTCAATAAATAAAATACGAATAAAATATTTGCTATCAAAAATATATTTCAAAAACAAATATAAAAATCTATATATAGGTCTTTTTGAAAAACCTAACCAAATATTTACAGACGGATTTTCATTTATATATATAAAATTATTTGCATAAACATTTTAATACAATTTATATAGAACCATCGCACCATCGTATTTATTACGATCATATTTTATCATTTCTACACAGGCATATATATAAATACATACAAATAATATTATTATATCGCATGCCCATTTTCGGGATTGAATTTATGAGATATGTATAAAGAAATGAAAGGAGGTTAATAATAAACATATAGAAAATAAAATTCCAAACACCTACTAAATCAATATTTGTTTTTTAAACATAAAGATAAATGTAAATATACAAAAAATGTATACTTTTATATTATTTATAAATACATAAAATTTCATAAGAATAAAGGCATCTATAACCACTGTATATATCTAAACAATGATATACACATAATAAAATAAAGAAGTCAAAATTTCATTCAATTTTTTGAACTTTTATTTATATAAATATTATTATATTTATTTAACCCCAAAAAAACAAAAATATATGTATCAAAAAATAAAATATTTATTTTCTTAACATTTATTAATATATCAAATCAACAATGATAATCAACAATAAATGAGTTATTATATTGAATAAATGATTAATGATATCAATATTTTCTGGTTGTTGTCCTTTATTTTTATTATATATATATGGATATGTGTAATATTAAATTTGGTGAACGCTCAATGGATTGCAAACAATAGGCGTGAAATTCAATAGAGAATATATTTTTATTCATAAATCCTCGAATATAATATAGACTTTCTTCTTTTATACCCGAGCAAGCTCATTGACCAAAAATATTTTTTATATAAATATTGTTTATTTAAAGAAAGACCAAACTAGTATTTAAAAACCTTTAATTTTATAAAAAGAATTTTTGTGCAATGTAATAATTTAAGAGATTATGTGGGTTATTAATATTTAATACATAATATTTATTTATTCTTTGCTATTCCTTTTTGTTACTGATTTTTCGTTATGCTTTTTACAATACCATAACGAAAATATAATTCTTATTATTCCATTTTTTTTTTCATTATAACAAATAAAATAAAGATTATGTTCACACCAATCAGTATACATATGCATTATAAATAAAATTTTTATATATAATGTTTCAATGAAATAATTGTTTTCATTTTTCAATGTTTACCTTCAACTATATTTATTATTTTATTCTTTTCTATAACAAATATAAATAATATTTACCTATACATTACCTTGACCCTAAAAATACGTAGTATACGTATTATGGGCGGAGAGCAAAAACACAAAAATAAAGATATAAGAAGTGAAAATTACATACATAAGTGTAAATAATCAAGGTATTATTATTATTATTATTATACATAAGATGATATATTATTATTTTTATTTTATCGAAATATATATTTATTATGGAATAACATCTCTTTCATGTACAATAAAAACGAATTCATACAAAAAAAAACTAATATTCATTGAAAAGGAAAAGTATAACTTTAATAATATATATATATATATATATATATATATAAAATGTAAACCAGAAAAAAAGAAAATTGATGATATATCGATAAAAAATATTATTGTTGATGATGGGAAAAATTAAATATATATCTTAATTTTGTGTGTGCAATTTTATAAAATTATGTATCAATATTTTTACAATAAATTCAATATATAAAATATAATTTACTATAAATATACAAAATATAACACCTTTATAGGGTAAAAATGCTCGATATAAAGAGACTGATTACAAACCATTCAGAATTTATATACATAAATTTATGTTTATATAATTCAATTTCCTGTTCATTTTCTTATTGTTATTTTTAAAATTTATCTAAATTTATCATTTATACTCTTGAAAAATATTGGGTTGTCATTGAATTCAATATCTATCATTTCATTTAAACATTCGTCATTATCAATATCAATATTCTATATTTAAATTTTATATATTTATATTTATTCTTATTTATTCTGATTTGACTTTATATTGTTTTATAAAACTAATTCTCTAATGAGGTAACGAAAATTTATTATAAATAAATTCATGATTTTGAGAAAACGATTTTTTTTTAATTATTCCTATTCTCAATCTTAATTCGAAAAATTAATTATCTATATACAGACTTGTTAAAAACACTGTTGAAAAATAAATTCCAATTCATATTTTAGTTCTTTTCAATTTTTTTTTATTAAAATTTATTAATGTTTATTATGAAAAATAAAAAAAACATTATCGAATACTATTGGTGCGTATATAATAATAATAAGACTAACATATGCTATATATTTAAATAAAATTGTAAATGATATGTTTTATCTGCGATTATGCAGAACAATAAGAATTACTTTTTAAATTTGTATTAATTTAGCACATATGTATCGATCTCATATCGGATGCTTTTAAAGAAATTTACAATAATATAATTTTCATAAGGAAAAAAAAAGAAAAACATTATTCTTTATTGTCCTTCTAATACAATTTTGGATTATAATAAAAATTTCATATAAAAACCATATTAAAAAAGCCATTTGAAAACAAAATAAAGTTTCATATATAATAATGCATATATACAATCAATACAATACAATTGTACGACCATATAATGTTTTTAAAGACAGATCCGACTTTCAGATTTCATATTTTTATTTTTTAGAGTTTTTTTTTATTTTGTGTGTATATATTTGCAATTCAACCATGTTTATATATATAATATTATATTTTATCTTGATTATACATAATATAAATATAGATAAAAAATAAATGTATCTATATATTGCGTATATATATGAATAAAGTTTAGCGACACATATGATATTTATTTATTGAGATTTATAAAATAGATATTATATAATGCAAAAAAAAAAATATAAAATAAATAAATAAAATCCTTATATCATTTATTTATTCAAATTTTGACACTAAGATCTCTCAAGAGATTATATATATATATATATATAGATACACTTGAATCCTTGAATATTGTAATTTTTTACATATATACAAGAGATATTTCACCCTCCCCTATAATAATATAGTATATTATCTTCATATAGATGTATATATATTCATCAGGATATATAAAACCATTGTATTATAATAATAATATAATATACATATACATATACATAAATACATGAATATATATAAACGTATCCGTATGGTATATATTTAATGTGTATTTAACAAGGAAAAATTAAAACAACAATAGTTTTGGGCTGTCGTCGGCCACATTGATGGTTGATGGTGGTATACATTATTACATATATGAATATCAATATACAATAAGAGGGTTTTATATATATATAAAATGTATATGTATATTGTATATATTGTTTTCATTATTTAACAATAATAACAATAACAATAATAATATAATATATTGGAAAGAAATACAGGAAACTATATTGTTTATATATATATATATGAAAAGAAAAGCTTCTTTTTTTTCCTTTTTGCAAAATACACATTATATAAAATTAAATGGCAAAACCCTCACTATATTTATAAGTACACAAATATTTAATACGCGTATGCCGTATATCAATTTGTATATACCATATATATATATATATATATATATATATATATATATATAAAGAAATAAATATTTACTGCAGCTTGCAACAATTCATTGATTATATTTTTATTTTTTTTAATTCAAAAAATATATATATTAAATTTCATATTGTAAATAATAAAAAAAAATTGAAATTATACATTATTGATTAAGATCATTAAGAAAGTGGGAGATATTAAAAAAAAATTTACTTTAAAATTTTATCTTAAAATCAAAACATATCAGAAATAATCCTTAAATAACCGGAATACATTTAATACTAATTTATTATTATATACAAAAATTTATTAATCCATATATTTATTTATATATTTTTGTATTTTTTCTAAATACACATTGAATATATCGCCCAATATATATATATGATATTTCCAATAAATATTTTTTTTTATAAATTGGGATACTATAGGATAATACATAAGTAAACAAAAAAATAAAATATGAAAAATGTGGTAAAATATTAATTTTTATGTATATTTATATAATCATATATATCACAATCATATATATTTATTTATTTATATGATATATCCGGAAAGGATAAACTATTAAGGATTTACACAAATCATTTTGTTTTGTTTGCATTTGTTATAAATATAGATTTAACTCACCTTAAGGCTAAAATCCTCACAAATTCTAAAAACACATCTGATCATATATATAGATATATATAACTTTATATATTATATAATTCATATATTTATTTTAGAAATATTGCACAATAATATTTTGATATCAATTTATATAACAAAATTCATTATTTTTTGCTTTTTTTTTTTCATATATAGATTATTTATATATTTTAGATATGTATAGATATGAATATGTGTAATGAAGCACCCAGATTAAATTTCATTACTATAATAATTTTTGTATCCTTTAAAAGTTGGTTTTTATTTTTTTTACTTGAAATGTAAAAAAAAATTAAATAGTTTACATTTAGAAAAAACAAATATTATAATATTTTGTTTTGTTATTTCGGCAGAATCGCCCGTAAAACCTCGAAATTCTATTAACATGAGCCCGTAACGAAATCACTCATCATTTAATCAAATTTGGCTTGACAAAATAATGATTTTCCATTACGATATCAATTATTTTTAATTGATAAATTCATTTACACAATTTTTTTTTTACATCATTTTTAGGATATGATGACCTCTTTAATTTTTGATCATAAACGATTAATAGTAAAATTATATTTTGAAAATGTTTAGATATGAACGTGTCTAAATTATGAATTTATAAGTTATATAACTTATATATATAAAATTATAAAAATGTACACTTTATGAAATGTGGGCAGTAATCAATGATATAATTAATTTATCGAAATCGAAAGAATAATAAAAATTACTTTGATGATATATTTTGATATAAATAAATAAGTGTTTTTCCCTCTATAGAATTTTAAGTGATACCTTCACATTAATCTTATTATTTGATAGTATATATAAGGATTAATCAATTTCGTATACCGAATTTAGTATTGAATATGGTTATTGATATTTTTATACATTTGAAAACCCGCGATTAAATATTGGTATAAGATTCTAATCGGGTGCGGCGATTTTTTTCCCATAATTATAGGCATTCTGCGTATAATATAAATAATAAATACAAAATACATAAATATATTCATTCATTCATATGAAAGATTTATCTATATATGTTAATCGTATGGTAATGATAAAAAAAAATTCATTCAAAAAGGAAAAAAAAAACAGATATATCCCTACCAAAAAAAACCTAAAAAATAAATTATGTGAACAAAAAAAAATACTACTTCCTGAATTATTTATTTTTTTTTAATAAAAATTGATATAAATCTGAACTATAATATTTAGAAAAATAATACACGATAATATATAAAATAATTTGATATTTATTCGATTATATATTATATACATATTACGTCAAAAAAATAAAAACCTACATTTTTGTATATCCCCAAATATATATTATACATTATTATATTACTCAAATTTTTTGCAAGGATTGACGAAGTTTTTCAATTATTTTTTTTATTATATTCAAAAAATAAAATAAACTTTTAAAACATAGTTATTTTGGTAAAAGAAAGTATAATAAAAAAAAAGGTATAAAAAAATATACAAACATATATGTTTATTTATGCGTATACATATCACATATCAATGACCAAAGATCCGATCTAATGATAAAGTTAATCTCTTTCGCACAAAAATAAAATACAAAAAAAATGTGACCCTGTTTAGTGTATACATTTGTATATTTTTGTTTTTTTTTTCAATAAGTATATAGAAAATAGAAATTTTATATGCAGTTAATACTCGCTTCTATGTATACTGACTGATAGAAATATTGTATTACCTATGCTATTTATATGCTGTTATTATATAAATGTATTTATATACATAATATAACATAGTATCATATTACAAAAGTACTCCCTCATCAGGCATTTAGAAATTCCTTTTTTTTTATTATATGATGATTATTATACAACAATGTATTTTTGATAAAATCGAAATACAACTAATAATAATGCTAATAATATAGCCATACAATCCATAGCCATATATGTGTATCGATCACGATTCACGACGTTAAACTGGCGTTTTCGTTAAATACACAAAAATGTGTTTATTATAAGGGTATATACATATATAAAATTCAAGGTAATACGTGAACAATCGGATTAATTTTATAATTTGAAAAAATAAATAAATGGTATTATAAATAAATAATAAAATCAGGATATGGAATTATATTATTATGATTGAAAAAAATGTTTAATTATTATAAATATATTGGGGATGTGAAATTTATAGATGTTTTTATATATATAGTTTTGATGTCCATTGTCCATGTATATACAATATGGTTCGGATATTATAATTTTATTACCCAAATATTTTATATTTTCTTAAATTTTAAACAGCACATAATTATCTTTATTTGAATCATATATTTTATAAAATTGGTTTTATAACTGAATATTAAAATTTTTGTATAATTGCTCGGAAAATATGCGATAGATTTCATTATATATATTTATATATAGACCGTATATATAAAACGCGTACCGGCATTATATTATTGTAATATACGCTACGTAAATATTTTCGCATATTTCATGATAAAATTTCCAATATTATATATTAAACTTTTTAGTTAAGTATACTAATTTTGTTGTAACTCAAGTACTATATATACGCATCATTCACAACCGACACATATTTGTACTGTTAAGCGCATCTATATATATTTTTTTTCTACCGCATCTATTCGGGTATATACATATATGGTATACCATTTGAATATGGCTAAATATGTCTGCGATAATAAACATATATATATATATATATATATATATATAGATTTGGTAACGTAATATTTATTATAAAAATCCAATATATCCATTTATATTTATATAAATATACATATTGGTATATATATTTTAACCATATTAAAAATAATAGAGGGTAAAATATATATAATAATGAAGGGTTAATTTGAGCAATATAATATATGATAGAGTTTTTTTCTCTTCTATTTAGAAGGGCTATACACTTACTTATATTGACAAAAGGTATATATATATTCTATATATATACATATTTATAAATATGATTTTGTGTACGCGTTTATCTAAAGATAAATACGTATATTATATTTATTAGTAAATGAAGGTGATTGTTAAATTTTTTGTATAAAATATATATGAGAAATATATGAGAAATGTGTATTCATTTGTACGATTGAATATTTACATACGCGCGATATTTGTTAACACTTTTGATATATTTGTAAATATAAATTGATCAAATTATATATATATATATATATATATGTTATCATATAATCATAGTTAGCATGTTGTTTTAACTAAATGTTGTATGTATATCTACAGTATATATACATCATGAAAATATGCAAGAGATACGCACAACAAAAATATATCACACTATGGGCTTCGTATTGTTTTATAATAAATATTTCTATAAAAAATAAAATTAATCTGAAAATTATACAATAATCGGATACGTGCGAACAATTACAATATTGTGTATATCCAAATTTTTATAGTATATATTCATATTTTGTAGTCACATTGCTTATATAAGGCAATAAGTGTGTTGTTATATTGGTTACATAGATAAGATATGTTGTGCAATTTAAAGAATTTTTTTAACAGTTTTGTTTTGCAATATACTATGTGATAAAATTTTGACAAAATTTTGAATTTGTGGGTACGAATCGTCTTGCATTTTCTGTTTTCTCTGTTAAACGAAAGGTTAGATATAAATAAATATGTATGATAGCGATAAGGAAATGAAATTCTGTTACTTTAAAAAAGTATTAAATAATTTCATAATGCACAATGCATTCCGACGATATACAACGATTCTTATTAGAAATTCCTCTTATTATAAACATCTGTATGGAGTCATATATAAATCGATTTTATAGGCGTAGACAATTTAAGTCATATCATCAAATGTATTCAAAATCTTGTTTGTATAGATGAAATGTACGATTCACTTCGTATTTAAATATAAAATATACAAATATATTTCGTAAGAAATATGGACAAGGCCCCAATTATACACGGTCAAATGTATATTATTTAATAAAACTCATTTAAAAAATGTATTTCAGACATTAGCATTGGTTTATACGCTAAAGCAAGTTTGTTTACCAAAAAAATTATATGCTTATTGAAAATTGATCATTTAAAGTTAAAATAAATCAACTTTAAATGCCCAATTACAAAAGTTTATATTATTTAATCCTACCTGGAAAGTTCTTTATATATATGATAAATTCACTTAATATATACTAACATTATATATGAATATATATATACTATGCATATACTATAGTGAAATTTAACCAGAATATACTCCACGTATGTTTTGATATGCATGAACTATTTGTCAATATGGTTTATTTTAAAAATAAATTTATTTATTGTTTGATATTTTAAAATCGTACACTAATATAATTTTATTCGTACGATTTTATGAATGCCTTGATTTGAGACGGTCATTGTATAAAATAAAAATAATTTATTGTTTACATATATATACAAGAATTATTGAAATAACTTAACTGAATATCGAGAATGTAAGTGTGACAAATTAATACATTGTTACGTTATGTATATCATATATCGTACAGTTATAACCAAATGTTATCTTTTCATTTTGGTATACCCTGGTTATGCGTAATTGTACAAAACAAATAGAAAATAAAAATAAGAAATATTCGGACATAGGAAGATACAAAGTATTATGACGAATAAATGCCATATATATTATCTATTATATAGTAATAGCGATTTTGTATATATGCGCGTATGTATATACTTCAAAATCTCCAAATATTTTGTATATTAACAAATGTATTTATTTTATAAATTGTTGAAATTCGTTTTGCTCTTTTCGGGTCAGTTATATAACAATACGGATTAGATTTCAATTATTACTGTATCTCCTCTTTTTTACTTTTTGTTACTTCTTTGCTTTTAATCTACTGTTTATCAATAGTCCTCTTTTACGATAATTTTTGTATGCCTTTATTTTTATATGTATTTTATGTATAGATAAAATGGTAAAATTTTTCTTTGGGTTACTATTTTTCGTTTTATAAGAAAGAAAAAACCCAAAATCAGATATATAAAAATATATTTGAATTTAAAAAAATCAATAAAAAATAATAGCGATAATAGATCAGAACTCAATATACAATATATACGAGATTTATTTGTTAAATAGGTTTATAAGAACAAAATATATATAGAGCGATGAAAAATGAATATATTAAATGATGTTTATCAATAAGCTTTAATATCCATATCCAAAGTATTGTTATTATTTAACTATCTCATATATATTAATCCAGTTGAACGTGTATTCTGTACATATAGGATTAATATACTACATTGATGATAAAGTAAGATCAATAGACTATATAGATGTGTAGTATGGTAGTATATATGATAAAAATTGTACGATACCATATTGTCGTATATCGTTTATTAATAATATTGTTATATAGCTTGTTCACGTGGAGGCGTAATGTAGTGTAGCGTACTTGTAAATCTACCACGTGAACACGATGCGTAGTGAATTATGTACTACGTTTGATTTTGGCGGTTCGTAGTGAAGTTGAAAATCCACTACGCACCACGTGAACAGATTTCGTAGTGTAGTCATTATATAATCCCTAATTTTTGGCGTATTTTATTAAAGATTTATAAAAATAATTAACAAATATTACAAAAATAATTAAATAATGATTTACAGCAAAGTATTAAACACAATAATTGGAATGAAAAAAAAAATTCATTCTACCGCCAAAAATAAACCCAAAGTTAGAGGTTATGAATTACAACACTGCGGTATCACGTGAACAGTGATATATAAACGAAGTTCATAATTCACTTCACTACACTACGACTGCACGTGAACAAGACAATAGTTATTATTATATATAAATTAACGCGGTAGAACGTCATTGAAAGGAATTATATTTTATCAATTTAACGATTATAATATAAATATGTATATTGATTTGTGTAAATTTACTATTAATAACAAATCAATAACAAAAGATGAAGAGACACACTTTTGCAAAAAGATCATAAAAATATAAAATCATATATTTGTTTATTACCATTGAAACATAAAATTAACTATATAGAGAAAATTATAACAAGGTGAAGAAATTCCTTTAGTGAAAAAATCACAAATAGAAATGTTTTTTTTTTTATAATTTGAAATTTCCATTAAATAAATATACAAAATATTATGAATTTATAAACAAGTCAATTTCTAAGAAATTTAACAAATACAAAAAGTGTTATATATATATATAGTGTATATACATAATAATAAAAGAAAACATTTTTTTTTTTTAATAAAGGAAGTGTCAGTTGATCTCTTTTTTTTTTGAATATCAATTTATATATAACGATATACATATATATTAAATTAAGGAAGGCTTTTGACGTAAAATATTTTGAAATACATTTTTTTTTATTGATTATAAATATTAAATGTGGATGAAGAAAATCCAGCAAGATTTTTTATTGAAGAACGGAAAAACATCTGCTCTTTATTTTCTATAGTGTGAACGCGTATGCAGAATGTATTCTTATATTTATTACATATAAATGAATGAATATATACGAACTGATTTTTAATAAAGTGAGCACATAAAGGATTATAATAAACTATAAATATTATAACAACGCGCGAGAACATTAAATTCTTATATTTATATTAAGGCAAATATTAATATATATATATATATATATATATATATATACCCTTTACAAACAATAAAAAAAAATAAATAACACTTTCAAAATTTCTTCTTCATGAATGCATTTATTAAATAACAATAATAATAATAATAATCACATATATATTTAAGAATAAATTTTTAGTAATAAATATATATATAAATAATATAATTTGAAAACGATATAGTTATATTATTTATAATGTTTATATATTTGAAGAGGATTGTTATGGGTATTTGAAATTTTACAATGTCAAATAATGATGATAATAATAATAATAACAATAATAATAAAAAAAGAAATGTATTTTTTTCATTAATGATATAGATATTACTATTTAGATTTTAGACTAGACTTGCTTTATTATGCTTTCTTATGCATATATCTGGTTCAATCGTAATTTTTTCTACTTGAAGTTGACAAAAATTAAACAGAATATGTGTATTGAAATTTTACAAAATTTAATCAATTCAATTCTATAAATATAATTAAACATTAAAGTGATATGTGATGAAAATTGTTTATCACATAGATTCTTAATAAGACGATTTGGTTTAAACATTAGTGCTCAGGATTTTATTGGAAAATTTGATAACATTTTACAAAATTTTATGATATGAAAGGAGACAAATTTTAAAATAGATTAGTTCGATAGAAGCAAATTTGTAATTATATTTGTTTTTCCCCGTCATAAATGTCTATATAGTTATTTGTCTAAAAAAAAAAGTGTAATTTTCAATAGTTATATAAATAAATATTCTATACAAAATCGTCTGGATAACTTTTGAGACAAACAATTTAAAAGAATCCCGATAATGTTTAACCCCATAAAGACATATTAAATTGCTTTTTAACATATATACATACCTATATATAAATTTGATTCATATGGGTATATGGTTTTGTATTCGCGTATAGCAAAGGTAATCAACTAAATATATATATTATATTGCATACGACTATGTACATATATATATATATATATATATATATATATATATATATATATATATATATATATTATATATAAATTAAGGGTTAAATTGTTTTATTTTCAATATACGCACAATGTATATATGGAATCATTTTATACACAATCAATATATTGGAAAACTGTAAAGTGATAAGTGGTTAAAAAAAAATATACAAAATAAATATTTAATTAAAAATTTGTTTTTATATACCCAAACACAAACAAAGTGAGGATTATTATACAAATATATATTTTTTCATATATATATTACGGATATTTTGGTAACAATAAAAAATATTTTTTGGTAAACGCGGATTAACCAAATATATGATAGTCTATCTATAATAAAATGTTTTATTTTTGTTGTCATATAAGAGTAATAAATATGATATAAAAAAAAAATAGAAAATCAAATTAATCTAAACTATTATACCATTCATTATACGCATATATTTAGTGATATAGTATGGCTATGTAGTTTATGATAGAAAATAATTTATGTAAATTTTATAGGGCGAATGTATATATCCAAACAAATGTATTGTATGTATATATCCAAACAAATTACGACGGGTGATTTTTATTTTATTTTTCGTTTATAACAATAATAGCAACATAATTTCAATCTCATCAAATAAATTCAAACCAATAAAAAATGTAAAAAAAAAATAACAAAAAGTGAATAAATAAAATAAAAATAAGTATAACAACAATATAATATGAGAACAACAAAATATATATATGTACGATTGTAAATATATATATAAAATAAACCAATGTTGTGTAACAACTTTATGATCTGTGTTTTTATATTATATATAAATGTTACATGATGACGGTTACCCTTAAATATTTATATGCAAATCGCACTTATATATAGATATCTGTTTAACTATAAATACGATGTATAGTGTATTTGAAAATCTCTATATAATTTTCAAATGTGTTTTTGTTGGTTATTTTGTAATTTTTTTTATTTTTATTTTTTTTTTCTGTTGTTATATCGTCTATGTTTTCTATTTTATATTTATTTATTAAGGCCATATCGTTTTGCATATAAAAATAAATATATCAACATATATAATTATATATATATATATATTATATATATATTTTATATATGTATAATAGTAGTTTAGTTGTTAAAAATAGTCGGCTGTGTTATTATAGCGAATCTATCTATACTTGATGTTATATATTATTATTATGCATATATAGATATATATGGTATACATAAACAGTAGCTATATACATTTACATAATTTAAATGAAACAAAGAGATAATAAATATATTGTAGAATATTGAGTGGAAAAAATGTTGTTTATGTCACTATATCTATATATATAGATAGTGGATGAACATTTATATTATATATATGCACAAATCACAATCACCAGTGCGATATATCCATATATAAATATCAAACAAAATTTTTATAAAAAAAATTGGTGCTTTATATAGGCGCGATATGTAAACATCTCTTCTAGGATTACCCGGATTTATCCCGAAAAAATATATAACAATATATACCATATATATGGTATATTTATAATTTGAGTTGATTCATAATTATTGTGGTTTTATAATGAATGATATTGATTTGATCTAACATATATTCTAATCTGAATTTTTTAATGCTTCAATTAATGAAAGATTTTATTGAGATAAAATTGAACTGAAAAATAACTGATATATTTAGATTTATTCGATAATTTTTTAAGTACAATTTATGATTTTTCCATTGACGTTTTCCAAACAAATTTATAGTACAATATATATGTTTTTATTATTAAAATTGCATTTTTACACTTTCTGTTTTATTATATATGTATAAGCGGTGTCGATTTGTTTAACAATAAATTTTAGGAGAACTTAGGAGAACTTAGGAGATCTTATACTAGGAGAATAGAAATATTTCTTAACAATATTGAATTTTATCTAAACCGGATAAAGTGACAGAACTCTATATATAATTTCAATTGAACGAATTTAATCTATTCCTTATTATGTATATCATTAATTATTTATGTTATAAAATAATATATTAAAGTAAAAATATATCAATAAATATTCGAAAAAATAAAATTTATAAATATTGAAATGAGTTTGTACATTTAGCTGTATAATTAAATCCATCGTTTAGTTTCAAAATAAAATTTTTTATTATTTTATGACAATAATGAAATGGAATTAAATCTATAATGTATATATATTTTCAGATACTATACGCCAAGGATATTTTTTTCAATATATGTGAAATAACACTTAAAATTCACATCACAAAATATTTTGTATTCGAAAGAAAATAAAAAATGTAAAATAAATTATATGTGGAGGCGGTTTAACAATAGAAAAACTAATTTTCACCTTTCTTTTATAAAATCAACCATATATTTATATATGTATATATAATATATATATATATATATATATATATATAGTTTATATCAAAATTCTATAAATGTCATATATATAAATATAAATATAAATGAAGTATATATGTATATAGATGAAAAATAATATTATACAAATCTGAAATTATTTATACAATTTTATTCCGAAACGTTTGTAAAATGTATAACCAATATACAAAGCATATATACGGTATGAGTATAGAATTGGTACATATAAAATCTATATATATAGGTATTATAGAAAATTGTCATAAAATTATATATATATTCTTTATCGTTGAATGGTGTACAAAATTGGCCGACCGGAAGTGGCCAAGGGTTCGTCCAGTCAATTTTAATACCATATTTCTAATATATACATTATATAGTTTTATATACATATATATATATATATATATATATATATATATATATATATAGTTGTTTATATTTATAATATATACTAAATATCCCTCTACTATAAATTTATATATAGTATATATATAGATATGCATATATATGAAAAACCATATATAGACATTCCCATATATGTATATTTCTTTTTTTTTTATAATCAAGAGGAAGAAATAACAGGGTAAATATAATATTTAAAATAAAAGCTAATTTTAAATAATCAGATAATGAATGTTGATCATTGTAAAAAAACTAAGAATTACATATCTATATACATATATAAGAAATAATATATCAAAAAAATACTAATCGAAATGTTGTAGTCAAAAATTTCTATATGTGGTTCAAATTGACCTTACAATAATTTCAAATACCAGAAGGTACACAAAAATGTTTAAATTTTCATTTTCATGGATATGTAATGATAATATAGTATAGTATCGTATCGTCGCCTACACATATTGCTGAATGGACAACAATAACAACGAAGATTTTCTTTATACGGAGAAAAAATTTTACAATGTACGTAAAACAATATACCGTGTGGGAAATCAATTTAGAAATGTTATATATATAACTACAACCTCCGCAAATGTGTAAAACCAATATGTGTATATAAAAAAACAAAAAAGAAGTAAAAATTCTTAATAAATATTTTCAATAACCATAAGATACAAATCTTTAATAACCCCTATACAGAGATCCGTGTTACCCTCTATATATGTACATATGAAATAACAAACATATGTGAATCGCACTTTGATATATATATATATATATATATACGTAATACTGGTAATACGTATATATAGAGATATAAAATGTTGCTTTAAAGAATGGTCAAATTTCTGATATGGTAAACTGAAAATAATCAAAGGATTTATGTGATGGAAAAACGAAAGGCGATTTAAAGCTATATAAAAAACGATCATCATATATATATATATTTATAAAAGTTTGTGCTCTACATATACTTAAATATATATAATATACTGCTAAAAATTTACAATATCTATGATTTTTGTTATTTTTATTTCTATAACCTTTCTGTATATGCGATTGTTTTGTATATATATATTTATTTTATAGATATGTAAGTATTTTATAAATTCACATCAGAATCGCAGTATATATAAAATATTTTATATTGTTTTCTCAATTTTTGCGTTGATAGATTTTGAAGAATTTGATTTTATTATAAAAATACATAATATTAGATATATAACAATACCGAGGAAAAAAAATATATATATATGGCATTTTCAACTCAACTTCGGATATATTCATTTCAAACGCAGATTTTTTTACTTCAACCACATAATTTTTAATTTCGAACACATAGACGTTTTCAATTCAAACACCGATTTTTTTCATTTCTATTTCAGTTTTTTTCTGATTTGAAAAAAATCAGGTATATTTTTAGTTCAAATTCCGGTTTTTTAAACCCTATTTAAGATTTCTTTTTTTTTTCAAATTGAAATGTGTTTTTATTGATTTTTATATACATTGTAATAACAATTTTTATTAATTCTTAGATCATTCCGCGGTTGAATTCCCCGTAATTCTATATTATATTATATACAAATGTGTGTCTATAATTTTGGGTTATATGATATAATACACATACGCGTATATACATTTGGGTTAAAAAAAAAAAAGGTCATTTTTTTTAGAAAATGATCCTTTTAATTTTAAATAAATAATTTTACTTCTTCATGTTCCCACATAACAATAGAAAATAAAATTGTACAAATTTTTATTGTGTAATGTTTAAAAAAAACAAATCCTGTAATAAATATTATTCAGTCACCCAAATCCCACGATATGTCATCGATGACCAACCATTTTTGTTTTATTTGAATTTGAACACACTTTATCTACCTATACAAATTAATACACATATATATATTTTATTTCAATATCTTGTTCAATTCAAAATCAACTTTGTAATGGTTTTACCATTTTTAACCTTTTTATTTTATATACACATTGTATTATATGTATATGCGTGTATAATTTAGCGTGTCATTTTTCTTTTTATTATTCTATTTTATTTTTTGATGTTTTAAATGAATTTGTTACAAATATAATAAAAATAACTTTTCTATTATTATTATTATTAATAATAATACTAATATTGGTTATCAAGAAATTTACAAAGAAGAAAAAAGGTACATGTCCTGTTTAGTTTATTGTTAAATTGTCTAATGTTTATAATAATATGGTATGGTCATTATTGAAGTGCGGTTATAAATGTACACATAATTAAATATTAACAAATATAACATTTATAAATCATTTATTAAGGAGAATATATCATATACGGATACGAAGATTGATGAGAAAATAACTTAAAATATCAATTTTATTTATTTTTCATTAATAACATATATATATATATATATAAATCAAAATATTAATTGTATATATAATTTAAAGCATTGCATATATTTAAACACATTGTTTATTATTTATTAAATATTGGTTCATCAATCAGCATCGACATTTTATATATATAGCGCTTCAATTGAATTCCTTTAAAATTGCTTCAAAATTTAAAACTAAAAATTCCTTCAAAAAATTTCTCAAAATTGATGAATAAAAGTTATAAATTCTAACAGATGATAATTTAATTGACCGTGAATGTTAATGTTGTTGATATCTTTTTCGGCTTTCCGGTCAGTTATGCGAATAAATAAATAAATCACATCACAATTAATACTTTAACAAATTAATTTTTAAAAAAAATCGATCTATTATTATAATAATTATTCTGTGTTATTTAAAAATGTTTACAAATATATGTTGCCGATGTTTCGATACGAATTCCAATTTTCATAAATTTTGATCTATAAAATACTGTTAACTAAATCGAGACACTTCAGATATAGATATATGAACTAATGTTAATACTATAAAATGAAAAATAAAATTCAAAACGAATACAAAACGTACAACATCGCGTAAAATAGATACATATACAATATATATGAATTTACAAAAAATATATATACGTGAGGGTCTATCGGAAAACAACATATTATTCAGTTATTTATATTTATTATTTACAGTATTGATCGTATGAATTGGACTATGGACATTGTAAAAAATTGTGTAATTTCTTCTCGTATTTTTTATGATGGCATTAATCGCCAAACAAATTACTAGGGCAATTTATAATGGAGCTAAACGTTTGACCACATTTAGGAGTAAATCGCAGTGTTGGCGGAGAAGGTTTATAACTTAAGTAATTCTTATTACGGTGGATCAAAAACAATCGATAAAATTAGTTCAAGTTCGAAGATGAGCCAAATTGTTCAAGTGGTTTCTGTGAGTTATGGTCGTATGATTGATGGATTTTTTGGTGATAGTTCAGTATAACTATATGTTTGTCTTTTCTGAAAGATAATCAAAAAAGTGAGTTCAATTTAAAAGATCAATAAAATTAAGATTTACATACATACTAACATATCAGAAAAATTAATAAATAACATTTTAATCTTATACATGATTAACGCATACGGAATTATAAAATTGGTACAATTCATACCGTCCATACTGTATATAAGTATGAAGATGTTCATTCTGTTTGTATAATAATTTATTATACTATTTGATCACAAGAAAACTATCCTTCTCACAACCGGGATGCATGCATAATTATATACAAAATATTTATTTATTATAGAAATTCCATTTAAGTCTATACATCAAAGTATATACATAATTACATATATATAAATATACATTATGAGCGATACCACAACCAATCTAAAGATTTGCTCAATCTGTTTAAAAAACTATCAAAAGATTAATATAAACTATTGCTATATATATTTGATATATATAAATGTATACAAGATAGATGACAATAAGGATCATGTTAACGAAAGTAAAGAAAGTAAACAATTTAGATAGAAATGGAACTAAATTGTATCTATTTTTAAAGTCGACCACAATAAATTATATTATATTATATTTAGATAAATGATGTTAAATGTATAGCATTATAATATTATAAATATTACTTATTATATTTATTCTTTTATGTACAAACAAACAAAATAAGCACTGTGCTTTATATAAATACGGGTCGTTTATTTTTGGATTTATGGATTATATATATAACTGATATAACACAAATAGTGCGTATATGTTAACTTTCTTTTTTGTTCATTTTTCAAATGTCCTGTTCATTAGTTTTATTAGTAATTTTAGACGTTGTATACATAATAATAAAAAAACACATTACAGTTTTTCTATAAACGAAACGAATTTTGCAATGTGTTACAAATGAATACAGCAGTGTGTAATTCAATAAATATCACGGTAACAATATCAACATACACGATATCAACATACAATAAACATTTCGATGGTTTTCATTTGAAACAACAGCGAATTTCTGCAGAGTTAATTGATAAATGATAATTTTTAAAACTATACGTAAAAATATAGTTTATTGATTGTTTTCCACCCAACAATTGAATCAGTCCCGTTTAGTGTTTTGGAACAGAATTTCAAGTCCGTACTTTTCACTAGTTTCTGAAGCGCGATATTAAAAAGGATATATAGATAATACTTCTATATATCCTTTTTAATATCGCGCGCTTTTTAATATGGTTCATATCGTCTTATCATTAAAAAAAAAAAAGAATAAATCAAAAATCATCGCAGGAAAGCACATTAAAATTAAATTAACATTAAAACTGCTCTGATTAACCATACGATAGGATATTCTGACAGATATAGAAATGTGAGCGTATGACTCTGTAGTGTAAATGTTAAAAATGCCAACCTAAAATTCTAACGAAATTTGGGGGTCGTGGGTTCGAATCCTACTGAATGCCTAAAATATGTTTTGTGTTTTCGGTTATTTTTCGAATCTGAATTTTAACACATAGTTGTATTTTCCGTTTGCGGATGGTCGTACGGCTAATTACCGACACCGTAAAAGACACAAATTAAGAAACTAACAACAGTAGGCTGTTGTTGGACGCTAAAACCAGATGGTTGGTTGTATAGCGAAAAATTAATTTATTTATAGAAATGCGAGCATACAGATAAACATTAATTATATACTAAGAAAGATTATTCGCGAATAATATTTATGGGAAAAGCATCAATTTTTAGATGGTATCTTCATATATGAGGAACATTTTTTGTGTCATTATACACTTTTATTGATAGTCATTTGAATTAATATATTACCGGACATTAACTACTGTCGAGGATAGCGCAGATAATCATTCAATAGAAACAAGTTGACCAGAAATAATTGCATGTATTTCTTTTAGTTAGAACTATGTATATGAAATCGCAACTGAAAGAAATATTCTCAATTAAATCATCTTAATGGGATATATAATAATTTAATCTGCGATTTATAGAAATTTTTCAATTTATTTCTGAAGATCGTTGGCCTTATATTATAGGATTATAAATGGTATTTAACGTACATAATGTAAATAATTTTAAATCAAAATCTTTTATACAATACCCAAGCAATAAATATATAACCGGGAGCAATTGATATAGTGAATGGTACTGTTAATTGTTACCAGGTTCTTTCCCTTACCATAAAAATGGTTCTATATAGTCGCTGGTAATTGCTAGTACCATATATATTGGCTGGTACAGTAGCGGTGTGCAACTTTTGGTATCTTATAATTATCGGGATTCTATAATGGCTTTGTTGTTGCCTGGTACAGTTTCTGGAACTGTATTATTGGTACATACGAGTAATTGGAACTTTGAATTACCAATTTGAATGGCCGGTACAGTACCGAGAACAACTGATCGGGACTAAACTAAGATGGGTAATTTATAGTCCCAATTTAAGTAATTGGTATAGTACCAGGAAAGTGACAATGTTGCTTGGATTTGGCCGGTACTTTATAGTGCCTTTTTAATGCCAATATAATTACCAGGAACTCTTAATGGTAACATAAAGTGCCGGTTACAACTAACTAAAAGTATTGGGAATTATAGGTTGACAGGTATAATATTTTGGAACTGTATAGTGACTGTGATATATTCAGAGAGAGCGGTAATAATATGATATATATAAAATATATACGCAGACACAACTAGTCGCGAGTCTGAGTTGATCTGGAAAATTGTATTTGAATAATTTTTTTATTTTAAAAATTATTGTTTACTAATTTAACAAATTAAATACACACCGATAACCAAACAAAACCAAGTTGATAAACAAAATATAAAAACACGTTTATTTATAAAAAAAAACTTGTTTTATGTTTTATCGCTTATATAAATCACTTTATGAAAATGATAATAATATATATACACTCTATTACACTATAATATTTATAAACGAAAAAAGCGGCAAGAAATAAATATTTTCTCAACAGATGAGTAATGAGAGTTAAAATTTTGTATTTATAATGTGTTCGGCAATGATTTTTCGTACCGGGTAATATAAATAACCAATTATATGGTACTATAAATTGGCAACCTGTTGACGGGTACTTTAAAGGGTTATAAAGTGGCAATCATGTGTTACTATAAGATTCCTGTCATTAGTGTTAGGTCCCGGGAATTATATGAGGTAGTTCGCGTTACTAAAATTTTAGTACCCGGTACTTTATAGTTCAAATTTATAGGTGTAGTTACTGTATATTGGCAAAAATAAAATACATCAGAGTATTTTGGGTAATTTGATATATATTTGATAATTTTAATGTTTTGGGTAATTTTATATAATATAATTTTTATATTAATTTTTTAAAACGACCAATTGTTTTTATTGTTTTATACAGTTTAATTCATTTTCGATGTAGCATAAATACAATTTTATTTGTAATATGTGAATATTTTTGAATATCAATATATTTTCTACGGGCTTAATAATATTTATCATCACATTTTATCATTTCACTCGTTAAAAAGAATGCCATTAACAAATTTTATAAATAATTTTATAAGAAAAATAATATTCAAAGTAAACCATAGTTCTAACATGTGGTACTTTGGCAGACGTAATATATTACATTGTTGCAGGGCGAAGACACCGAGTTCGATTACTGGATGGAGGATTTCAAAAACTATACACTTTCAATAATTAAAATAAAAAATAAAAAAAATATACTAGAACATATAAATAAAAAAAAATAGTAACAAAAACGAATAATCTAAAGAATTATTTTTTTAATATTGTGGATAAAATAATTCGCTAGAAGTACTATTCTTCAAATGCGAAAATATTTACTCTTAAGATTCAATAAAAAAAAATGTTTATCTTTCTCTCACTCTCCCTCTCTACTCAATTCCCTCATTTTTATTCAGCTCAAAACTTGGTCCCAGGTACATTACAGGGGTTGTCCTGTAACTAATTTTTATAATGACGAGCACTGTCCCTGGTACTATCCAGGAATATACCAGGCACCTAAAAATCATTCGTCAAAGTAGTGAGCGGTACTTACCTGGCAATAACCTGGGTATTGACGGCCACTAATTTTAAGTTATACCGGGAACTATAAAATTGCAAAATAGGGTACCAGGTAAGGACCAGCCAATATAAATGCTGCTTGGGTAAGGTATAATATAAATAAAGATAAATTCTTTTTATTATAAGGCAATAATTATCTATATATCTATAACGTTAGATATATCTATCTAAAAAAGTTATATAAAAAGTTAACGCGTGTGTCCGTTCCTATATCTGTCCTTAAAGAAAATTTAAAAAAAAACTATTAATAGATGAGAGCGATTTATTTTGTTTCTTTATTTATGTCTTGACTATTGGGTTATTTTCTTGTATCTATTAAAAAACTCTATAACAATTCAATCTTCTTTAAACGATTCTTTTTTTCAGAAAATAAACCAATTCATAAATAATGTATTTATGTATAAATAAATAAATCTTTACATTGTATATTTGATATTAACCATCGGTTATATATAACATTATATTGTATCAATTTCTATTCAATTATCAAGAATATAGAATAAAAATGCAGAACATATTTTATGTATAGTTTTTTTTTAAAAGGACAACTTTTTTTGTTATAACATCTATATAAATTAAATGTATTTTAAAAGTTATAGATAAATACTATATTTTGAAAGTTATAAATAATATTATGATATAATTTATAGTTTTTTATAATTTTCCTATAATCATATTGTAGAGAGCATCAGTTTTTTTTTCGTAGATTGTTATTCGTGTAATTTAAACGTTTTATTTTTATTTTTTTTAAATTTGGGGTTTTGTAAATTCTCTCTGTCTTTGTCTCAATCTTTGCAAATTATGTACATATATAAATAAAAAACAGTTTTTGTAATTTTAGATCCTTGTTGGACATCATTATACTGTATAAGTAATATGTATATATATTTTATATATGTTAATTATAATATCTTAATAAATTTTTGTTAATGATCATTTATATATAAAGATATTTGATATATTGTTGTATATATGTATATATTTAATTTGTAATTTGTATATTTAATTCATATCAAAAAAATATATTAAATATTAAAATTATACCACATAAAATCATATGTCACGCTAATATATATGGGTTTCTAATCGAATAAAAATATAAAAAGAATTCTCAATACAGAAATTCATTTTTCATATCTAACATCCAGATCCCAGAATTTCAAATCAATTGGTTAAAAACATAACGAGCAATATATCTTTTTATATTATTCTATTTGATTTGTGTTAGAGTGGGTGAAAGGGATGGGATCAGACATTCCAAACTTTTGCCATCAAAATCTTAAATTTCAAGCAGATCGGATAGATTTTTTGGTGATAATTATATCTGGCGGTATAAAAGAAACATCTATATTGTAGGGACGGCACTAAATTATTAATATAAAACACTTATTTTTGTTATTTGTTTTGAACATTTATTTATATTAAAATTAATTATATTATTACATTCTAAATAACAACTAACAACTCACAACTTACAATTTACAATTCATTTATAATAAAATATGTATTTATAAAGAAACCTTTATATGTTTACTAATATTAATTATTATAGAATAATAGTTTACTATTATTAAATATTATTATTAAATAATAGTTTACTATTATTCTATAATGAAATATTTTAAATCAAAGTGTTTCTTTTTAATATAAAATTAAAGTGATTTACTACAATATAGAATTTTTATATATTATATAAAAAATCATATATAATGAAAACGATTAACGATTATATACATTCTTCAATTAAATTTAATATATTAAAAATACATTTAAACCGATATAGTTAATGATTAAGTTATAAATTAACATCGCGTTTTTGTATATATAAATAAATCCTATATATATATATATATATATATATATATCATAGCGGTAATATTATTCATATCTGCGAAACATGCGCATTCAGACAAAATTACTGTTTTGCTTTTCCATTAAATTTTTAACAATACTTTTTATATTTTTATCCAGGAATGGAATTTTAACACTATAACCATATTTAACACTATAACCGATAAGAAATAAGCAAGCAGGATATTAAGGACAAAATTGTAGTAACACAATCCGAATGAATCGGATAATATACACGAATTTATATATACAATATACACACCATAAAGTTACCATGAACAAACAAAAAAACATTATTTTAATTTTTAACTAAACTTGTTGCTGGTATCACATATTAATTTGACCGGCCCATCAGTATGGTTTTAAAGTAATAATGATTTATGGATATCGATTCCATGATAGATAGGGAAACCATGAAAAGCATATATAATCTTATACATAACTAATATTAATAACGCTGCTTTCAAAAAATGTATGAGAATTTTTGCATATAAAGAGTATTCTTTTACGTTTGATAAGCTATACATTTTGCCAATGTAAGCAATTATAAATAAACATTTTTACAGTTAAATGAATAAAAACCAAAAAATAACTTACATAATTAAATGAATCAATAATGATAAATTATTCAGGTTCTTATAAACATAATCGTATGGGGTTATTAAAAAATCATAATTTCATAACAGTAACAAGTGTTATTTATTTATTATCCATCAAAATGAATTGCTTTTTTTTAACACATCACATTTTATACACAAATTATAACAGTAAAAATAAAATCTTTTTATTTACCCCAAAGAATAATGCACTAAATACATATATCCTGTTGAATTTTCCAATTTCCAAGAGTTTTCCTTTACCTTTCACATATAAAAAAAAGAAAAAAACAGGAATACATTTTTTCACACACACAAAATACACTTCTCCCTATATATTTTTTTTAACAACAGAAAAGAAAAACGAACATTACAAACTAACACATTCACACCCTCTCTGTAACATTTTACTTATCGTTTTGTTCCCCCTTTTATGTTCTTCACATAAAAATGTTTACACTGTTGTTATTTATCAAATTGAGCTTTATTTTATTTTTATTTTACAATTTACGAATTGTTGCGCCTCTACATTTGGTGTTTCTTAAAATAATAATAAAAAAAAAAAAAATCTAGTATAATAAAAAAAATCATTTAATTTTTTAAATAAAATCATTTAATATTAATTCATTAATTATTGTTGAAACAGTAATTTTATTAATTCACTAACTAATATTACATTTATACTATTGCCTAATAAACGATATTGTTGTGATTTCTTTATACATTTTGGAAATGAAAAATTATTTACAATGGGAAAACCCATAAAATTTGCAATTTCCATTGGTGTAAAATATCGTAATTGTAATGTTTTTAATAACCCCAATGATGATTCCCGATCATTATTTGTATCTTTTGATAGCCCATTGATTTTGGTAAATATTTCATTTAAATAATCAGCATTTTTTGGGCAATATACCGAACCGGTACCTTTTGCATAATGTGTATATGCTTTTGTAAAACAATTACAACTATCGGATGTTCCATAGACAATATCAAATTGATTTGCACGTTTTATTAATACGTTATCGGGTATTATATGATAATTTTCGGTATTATCACTAATAGCATTATTATTATTATTATTATTATTAAGAAAATCTTTAATTAATAATGTACAATCACTGAGTTTACATTTTTTTGGATGGCATTCGTCTTGATCAAAATTCGAATCTGTTGCTGTTCCCACAAATGATTTATTTGGCGAGAATGCTGTTGATGACGATGATGATGGTAAATTTGATAGTAGTAACATTTCATTACAATTGCTTTTGGAAAATGGAAAATCATTTGATTTTCTAGCAATACAATAATATCGTAATCGTTTATTTGGTGATATGCCCATTTGATTTGGGCACAATAGAAATTCTCGCCAATAAAATTTACATTCGTGTAAAGATTCAATGAATATGGTATGAGCCCTAGATGTTTCGAATCCTTTAACATTTTCCAATAATATATAATTTAAATGTTTTAAATTTGGTATTAGATTTTTACAAATATGTAAAAGTGCATCGGTTCTTGTATCTTCAACGTCACGTTGTAATCCGGTACGGGTGAACGGTTGACAAGGCGGTGACATTAAAATTGTATTAATTTCCAATTGATTTATTGTGTCAATCGATAAATTTTGTATATTATTATTATAAATATTAATGTCTGGAAAATTATATTGATAAACTTGATTTGCAAATGTATTTATATCAATTGCCATCATAACTTTTCCCTCAGCAATTCCACTTTCTAAATATAATCACACGTACAAAAACAGAACAAAATAAAAACAAAATATAGCAACGTGTGAATAGAATAATACAATTTTGTTTGTTTATTGTTGTATATATATATATATATATTATATTTTGTTGTCGTGATAAATGAATTTACCTTTAAATGCATAATGCATTCCTCCAATTCCACTAAATAATTCTAATATTTTAATATCAGTCATTATATTTATTTATTTGCTTGTTGTTTTATCAAAAAATCAAAACAAAAATAAAAAAAACATAAACTAATAAAAAATGCATTTATTTTGTGGTGAATAAATTTTGTTTACATTTTTACTGTTGTTGTTTTATGGTGGTAAAAAAAATTGATGTTTTGTCTCTTTTATTCATAAAAACACAATTTTTTAATTAGAAATTTGTTTTTATTACCTGTATTTCTTAAAAATCCCCCGCAATTGAAAATTAATACTTTAAAAAACTAATTATTATTTTATCTGTGATTATCTAACAAAAATATATAGTTCAATCATATTCATAAATCATTTATTAGTCACGTGAATCGGATCACTACTCGTAGATTATCGGATCATAGAACTTTCCTGGATGAATCTGGACTTTGTACGTTGCTAATTTTAAAATATATACTATATAGGAAAACAAGTACTACAAATGTGAAATGTGAATTAAATTTTCTCTGGTGCATTCATCGTTTTATTATTAGCTAATGTTTAAGACTTTTACGTATTCATATGCTCAATCCAAATAACTCTTCTTTAAATATTTCTACATCATAATTGTCGTGTCGCAGGCGACCCCACCGCATTCCTAGAAATCATCCGCAAATAATGTAAGTATTTAAAAGATTTATATGAATCATGGACATGGATGATTAAAAAACAAACAACAAAATTGGACCACCAAGAAATTTATTAATCCAAAATTCTAATCTTAAAAAAACAAAAACAAATGACAATACTACATATATTTAATTGTACTGGATATTTTTTTTTAAGAAACCAAAACAAAAACCAAATTAAATAATTTATAATTATAAAATTATATAAAAAAATCGTTTTGACAAAATTTTATCGGAAAATAATTTTTGTTATGTAAATTACATATGAAAAAAAAAATTAAACAAAAATTTGAAGAAAAAAATAATTAATATACGAGTATTTAATTAAATGAAATGTGTGTACGGTGGAACAAAAAAAAAGATTTTATTTGGTTTTTTTTTTTTCATTTCATTAAAAAAAATGATATTTTAAAGAAAATATTATAAAAAAAAAATTATTAAAAATACATGTATTTTTTTCTCTTGTCAAAACTTAAAACGAATTTTATAGTGCAAAAAACAAAAAAATAATAATAAAAAGATAAAATAATAATTAAATCAAATCTTAAAAGAAAAATGTAAAATACTTAATTATTATTAAAATTATTAATTGTTATTATTTATTATTATTATTATTATTAATATTATTTTTGAACCATTTCTTTCATTATTTGTAATTTTTTTTTTTGTATTTTTATTTTTTTTTTCAAGTTATATTTTTATAAATGATTATTTGATATTTTATATAAAAAAAACAAATTGATATTTTATTTTTAATTCTAATTTGTTTGTGTATGTATATGATTAAAAATTTTTCTCTGTATTAATTAATTTTTACTGTTAAAATTTTACTATTCAGAATTAATAAAAAAAAAAATTATGAAGAAATTACTAAATTTGTTTATGTGATCCTTTCATTCCTCTCTTTAAAGTTAAAATTTAAAGAAAGAAATTGTTTTAATTAAATTTAAGAGAATAAGAATAATATAGATTATTGAATATGTTAGAATATATAAAATGTATGATGAATGTATATATATATATATATATCATAATAATAAATATATATATACTTAGATTTAATTAAAAATGTATTCAATTTTATGGATCTTTTGTTGCGTTTGCCTTAAGCACGTTCACCGCGAATACGACGAGCCAATTGAATATCCTTGGGCATAATAGTTACCCGTTTGGCGTGAATTGCACACAAATTTGTATCTTCAAATAATCCAACCAAATATGCTTCACTGGCTTCCTATATTTTTTTTTTTATTTATTAAAAAATTAACAACAATTTTAATGTGTATAGTAATTAAAGAAAAATGTAATATGCAAAAAAAAACCTACCTGTAAAGCACCAATAGCAGCCGATTGAAAACGTAAATCAGTTTTGAAATCTTGTGCAATTTCACGAACAAGACGTTGGAATGGTAATTTACGAATCAACAATTCGGTAGATTTTTGATATCTACGAATTTCACGAAGTGCAACGGTACCAGGACGATAACGATGTGGTTTTTTAACACCACCAGTGGATGGAGCACTTTTACGTGCGGCTTTAGTTGCCAATTGTTTACGCGGAGCTTTTCCTCCGGTTGATTTACGGGCGGTTTGCTTTGTACGTGCCATTTGTAATGATTATTCTTTGTACTTACCTAAAATAAGAAAAATCAATAATTAAAATTAATAAAACATCTTTATCAATATAATAATTCGTTATTTATCTCATATCATCAGTAAAATTCGAACAATAATAATAATAATAATAATAATATATTCGCGCCCAATATTATTATTTACAAACAAATCATTTTTCAAACACACCAAAAATAGCAACAACAACAAAAAAACATAAATAAAAAGGTTTTCCACCTCTTTTATTTACGACGCCATTTTTCTTGGGGATACACACAAAAAAAAACATTTCAAAACAAATTACAATTCATCATTAAAAAAAGCATTATCAAAATTAAAATAAATTAGTATTTGCATAATTGCAATGAAAAGTCAGAAAAATAAATAGCAATAACAAAAAAAAAAACAGTTGTTGTTGTTGTTATTATTATAGTTATTTTTTGCATTGTGTAATTGCAGCAGATCCAAAAAATTGTGCACGCTTTGCCTTTTTTTTCATTATATAAATCGTATTATAATCTTTGCTTCGTTGTAATTTAAAAACGATGACGTAATTAAAAATAAACATGGACCAAACAAATCGAGATCGTAATTTAAAATACATAAAAAAAAACAACAATTTCTTGCATTTAAAAAAAAAACTATCCTAATTATAATCCGGGGGGGAATGTGAACAATTGCATCCATTCCTTTTTTCCTTTTTATTTATATATAGAAAATAGTAAATCATATTATTTTTTTTCGAATGCACTAGCATTGAAACAGTATATTACAAAAAAAAAATACAACAACAAAATATAACACACTTTCAAGCACACAAATATACAACACAAAAACAACAACAACACAGCCACAAAATTAAGATGGCCGACAAAGTTAATAAAACAAAGCACTCCCAATATATATGATATTAAAAAAGTTCCATGTAAAAGAAAATCAAATATCACACAAGCCACCAATCAAAAAAAAAAAACTTTCACTTTACAAATGTAAATCAAAGATCAATTTTTATCAAAAACATTTATCACTTTAATTAATAACAACTAAATAATAATTATTTAATAAATATTTACCTCAAGGAAAACTCAGATGATTATTAAAATAATTAAATATTTTTCAGTGTTCACTTTTCACAAAACTTCTTTACTTTACACACAGACGAACTGACGATTATTATTCTAAAAACACAAAAAACAAAAAAAGAAAAACATAAACAACTACAATAACAAATTTATAGATATAATCATCATCATCATCATCAAAACATCATCATCAAGTCATTTTATAACCAAAAACAAACAAAAAAAACCATTCATTACATGAAATGATGAAAGTCTCCTCGTCGTCTTCGTTTTTCACTTTTTACTTCTATTTTCATATGAATCATATAAAAAGGAACGAAAATCCATAAAAAAGGTACAGAAAAAAAGAGAAAAAAGAAAAAAAAATATGATTTTCAGGCAGTTCAGCAGTGGCGGCTCATTTGATTACCAATGGCTTTTATTTTGTTTTTGGCGAAGCATTAGAAATACATGGGAAATTTTTTTTGCGATCTTGAATATTTTATACTGCACCTATGGAACTTTCCAATAATTCTTCTATTTTTAATGATTCATAATTTTTTTTTTCAATATGCACATGAAAAACAGAGTAGATTTTCAGTGACGTACCAAAACAATAAAACTATTTATTGCATTACATTTGTTTAACAATTGATGATGATGCCTAAAAATTATAATTATGCAATCAGTAATCATCACAAATTATTTCATTTAAAGCATCATTAAAACAGAAAACATTTAATAATATTGATATATATTTTTTTATTTTACTATTTCATTTTCTTTTTTTTTTCTATTTTATAAAAGAAAATCAAATTAAATTAAGAAAATATTATTCGAAATGCAATTTTTCCACATTATATTCAATATTTTTCATTACATTTTCTTTTTATTTATATTTTCCTCCAACGCAATGATTTAAATGTGCAAAAACACACCACCAAATGAAATGGAAAATGTTTTTTATAAATGTACTGCCATCTGTGATTCGTATTATTTAGTTTATCATGTGTGAGAGGTAAAATATATCTGAAAATTACATCGGGATAAAAAAAATGAAAACTCAATGATAATTTTACAGTGTTCGCTGAATGCATGACATTATAAAATAAAAACGCTTTATTCATATTCATAATTGTAAAATATGTTCAGTTGTGTATTGAAATCAAATTTAATTAAATTATATTTTTCCTTTTAATTAATTTATTCAATATAATCAAAATAAGTGGATAATTTAATATAAATTTTGTGTATATAATAATGTATTAATAGTAAGTTGCGATTAATAATGTATAATAAAGTGTGTATGTGAATTTTTGTTGTTGCGATTAACAACAAATTACATTGCAAAAAAAATGCATAAATTAAGAAATACTTTCATTTCTTTATTAAAATCTATTTAAATGTGATTTTTGTTTATTTCTTTTCAATTCAATAATAATATAATGTTTAATTAATTAATATAAAAGAATTTAATCAATAATAATCATTTATTCATATATAATTTCATTGCCGGTCAATGCAAAAATTTTAAGTTTGTTTGTGTGTGCGTGTTTTTTTTTACATGGTTTTTTTATATGCGTATTTTTTAAAGCTTGGTATTTTTTTGATATAACGTGATTCTGTTTTTTTTGGTTTTTTTCTGTTATCGTTTTGAATTCAATAAAATTATCAATTTTATTATAGTTTTTATTGTATTTAATATAAATAATTCAAAGTATTTTATTTATCAATTAAAAAATTTTATTATTCAATAGTGTTTTTTTTTTCATTTGATTTGTTGAAGAAATCAAATAAATATTTTCTAAGGAATATCATTAATATATTGCTTATTGAGAAGCGGGCATCGAAAAGTTCAAAACAACAACAAAAACGTAACGGTTAAATAAGGTAAATGATCAAATTTTTGTTATCCATATAAGATTTATTTATTATATGTGATGGTACGTTTTTTATTTCATATGCATACACTTAAATAATATTTAGAATAGTAATTTCGATTTCTTATGGCATAGCAAAAATTAAAAAAAAAACAATATTATAGTCATAATTAGGGTTAAACCATTTCATTCCCGCACTGTACCCTTTAGTTACAATTTATTTCAGAACATAATTTAATTCATACACAGCCATAGTAATGTGTGACACCCTATTTTAAACATTTTCTACATTGATATATTTTAATATATATAATATATATGGAATATTTGAATTTTAGAAGTTATCGACCCCAAAATAATATCTTTAATAAAAGAGTTTTAATCACGATTCCGAAAACGCCAATTCATCCCTATTCACTTTGTCTATATAATGTATACACAAAACAAATTTTCTTCTCTTTTATAATCATATGATTAGGGAAAATCAGCTAATATAGTCAGTAACATACAGAAAAACAGAAAATATAGAATAATAAAAAAAACACAAAATTTATAATCCTATAATTGATCTTGTATATATTTATTTCGTTTATTAATTTACTTAAAAAAAATTTATATAAATCATCTATCTCTATATATATATAAATAATTAGTATATTGTATATTATATAAATATATAAAAACGTTCACCAAAAGAGAATTATGCGAAAGTAAATGAAATAATTATTGAAATAAAATGAATATATATAAAATACAAACATAAAATTATTCTATATATACTAAAATTTTCGCAAAGAAAAGAGATTAATAAAATAATTATAATAATTCACATATATATAATAATTGTATTTATATAATAAGAAAATATAATCATCACAAAATTTACAACGCATTTAAAATAAAAATAATAAGTAAAATATTTTTTATTAAATAAAAAAAATAATAATATATAATTTAGATATAAAATATAATTAATAATAATTTTATCTTTGATATACCTTAATTTCTTATTTTTTTTTATGTTTATTCAATATTCATATATATAAACTATTTGCAATGTACGAGAAATTATACCTCATATAAAGCAAGCAAATTTTTTTTATTTATAGAAAAGCATATTATTTGAGACGGAATATAGATGAAAATGTATCATAAATTATATTTATATTTTCCAGGATTTGCAATATGAGAAATATTTGATTTAAATAAATAGGAACAGAGCACATTCATAAATATACATATATATATATATATATATCTAACTAAATTCGAATTGTATAAATTATATATACATTTATTTGCAAAATAATTTTAAATAATTTTATATATAAATATGAAAGTGTATATAATTTTAAAGTGAAATCACTTTATTAAAAGATTTATTAAAAGAATATGCAAGAAGTGTATTTAAAAAAAAAACAAATTTTAATTTGTTTATTATATTAACATATATATATATATAATTATCTATTATATTGATAATAATTATCCAATCAAACTTAATCGACTATTAGTTTTTCGAAGTTGAGCTCTCCATGGTATAATATTATTATTATTATTATTATCTTGTTCATCAATTTTATTACTCGAATTATTATTATTCGTATTATTATTATTATTATTATTATTACTAATGTTATTGCTATTATTATCCACATTTTTATGAACATTTTCTCCGGCCACATTATTATTATTACTATTATTGTTAATATTTTGCTCTTGAACATTTTCTTTATCATTTGTTGAACATGATATAAAACTAATATTATCTATAGATGCAGCTCGTTGTCCATATCGTAAATGCCATGATTCATTATTTCCACTAATTCGTGATTGATCTTCAATTTTTGGTGTATATATTGATGCTCTTATATATTATATATATTTATAAATTGTTTTTATTTTTAATATAGTTATTTCACATTTTTATGGTGCATATACATATATATATATATTTTGATATCTAAATATATTGATCGTTTTACCTACTTTAATTTATTCTCAGCCTCTTCTCGTCTTGCCAATAAATCACGTTTCCATTGTGGTATGGCTGATAGACGACGATCTTCAGCCTCTTTTGCCATTCGTTCGTCAAATTCTTTTTTAGCACGTTCAGCCGCTTTTTTCGCTAACATTTGCCGTTTCCAATCCGGTATAATATTACCTGCATTATCCTTATCCGGTATCTGTGTATATGTAAATTTTAATTTAATGAAAAAAAAAATATTAATATTTAAACTTCATTACAGGAAAAAAAAGCAATTATATACAAAATGATCAAAATTCTGTTGAAAATATGAAAAATTATCTAAATATTTGAATTTTATATATGCATATATATAAAAAATTAATTATATGTATAATTGTGAATAGCATAGTATATAATAAATGACTAACAACTATTGGATTTTCAACCTGTTCAACAAATTGTGTAGCAGTAAATTGTCTTGTAATTTCACTATACGTTTCTTTTTCATATTTATCATCCATTTTGGCTCTTTCTACTTTCATTTTCTTTATCCCATGTATATCTTTGGACATTTTTAATTCAGCAATTAAATCGATTTTTTGCGACAAAAATGCTTCATTTGTTGACGATAAACATTGCATTGACAAACTACGTGTTGGTGCTGAAAATGTTTTCGATAACATTTTATCGGTACGACGAAGCTATATACATTTAGAATAAAAAAAAATACAAATATATACTATTTTAACAAAATATATAATAAATATAATTATTGTGTTTTTTTTTGCCAATTTTATTATATAGATCACATATATAAAAAAATCAAATAAATAATCTGTTTAGAATATTCATTAATGTCATTTAAACATGAACTAAATTGCTAAATAGTATTTTTGGCAAATTAATTGCAAATCTTAGAACACTTTTTTTTTACACTTAAAATTATCCATATATAAATATATATTTATTATTTACCTGTACACTATTTAAATCTTGTATTGATATTGCTGACAATGGTTGTTGTTGTTTGCGTGTAGCTGTATCTTGTGGTGGCGGTGGCGGAGGTATATTATTTTTATTTTTATCTCCATTTAATGTTGGAGGTGCCGGTGGTGGTGGTGGTGGCGGTGGTCTTGGTATCTCTTGGACCAATAAATGTTGTGCAGCCAACGGTAATTGCATATATTCTTCTGTATCGGTTGATCTATATATATATAACACGCATATAAAAAATATATTTTAAAACCAAATATAAATTGTTTTATTAACTATATATATGTATGATTACATGCATTCTTGTATATAGATAAATTCATTAACATACACGTTAGTTATACATAGAATGCTATAATAACATAAAAACGAAATTTATTTTTTGTTAAAAAAAAATATATTTTATATAAAAAATAATTAATATATCTCTGTGTATATATGTAATACATAAATGAAATTATTCCCATCATCATATAGATAGACTATTTTTCGCTCCAAAAATTCTTTCAAATATATAAATGTTCAAATTGTATATAAAAAAAAATAACAAATTGAACGTGCATAAAAATAATAATCATTTTTTTTTTATAATTCGTTATATTTATGTTTTTTTTTTCTTTCAATTGTTGGTTCAATTATTTTTTATTTATCGCATAAAGGCTGCACATAAAATAAAATATAAACTTAAATTGACTTACGTATTTTTTTTATAAGAAGAAAAAAAAACCATTAATAAGAAAATAAATTAAAAATAATAAAATAAAATTAAAATAAGCAACCAAGTTTTTAATCAGATGTTATTATTATATATTTTTTTTTGTGTTTCTCTGTATTTGATATATATAACAGTTAAATTTTTATTTATTCATATATATATACATATATATATGCAATTAATTATTAAAATTAGCTAGACTGTAAAATTTGTGTTAAATACACAAAAATATAAAAATAGAAATAAAATAAAAGGTAACAGGAAAATATTTAATTAACTAATCTAAATATTATTTATATAATTTTTCCATTCATATATTTAGAATTTATATCTATAAATATTGTTATATATAGTTGAATTAATTACAAAAAAATGAGCTTTAAATTATGAGGTGGCGGGGTTTATATATAACACCATAAAAAAATTGCGATAATATGTCATCTTTTATTTAGAATTTCAAATGTTAAAATGTAAAACAAATATATGGCGAAACCCTTACCGAACTTATAAAGTATATAATTGTTCAAAAATCATTTTCGCCTTTTCTTTTTTAATGTAATTTTCAATCGCATAAAAATTAGTATTTTTTTTTACCAAATTCCAAATATGAAACGGGGTTTTCCCAATACTTCCTTTCAATAACCCTTATATATTATAGTTAAAAGACGGAGAGGAGGAGTCGTATAAGGAAACACAGGGAAAGCATATAAAGGGTTTTTATAGTCATCACTCACAATTTGAATCGTTTCATTGATGCCATTAATAATTTATAAAGTCCAGATGTTGTATTTGCTGTTGTCTTTTTAGTTTTTGTCTTTCTTGTATTTATCATTTTATTATTAATATTATTATCATTATTAATAATTGATTTTGAATCATTATAATCGTCTTTGTAATTCATATTCATTTTTAATTTATCATATGTTAAATCGGATTTTGTTCGAAATAAAAATGATATACGTTTCGGTATCGGTTGTCTGTAAAGTTTTTTTTTTGTTTTGGTTTTGTTCATTAAAATATTATGAGTATAAATAAAAGTTATGATAACACCCCGAAACCATTACAATATTAAAAATAATTTTACTCATATCATACAAAATTTTCGATTATTTTTGATAAAAATATATAAAAAGAGTTTGAAACCAACTTCTTGTTAAATTGTTTCATGTAACTCAAACAAATAATTGTTAACAAATTATAAATCGAATCGATAAAGAAAGAAGACATACACAATTTTATTTAATGGTATACGAACGCTATACATTTTTGTACATCAACCTTTTAAAATTCTATTTAAATTCATCAATCAAACTAATAACTCTTAAAAAAAATTCTACATTTAAATTTTCTATTTTTTTTTTTGTATGAAAACCGTATGAAAGACATAAGCGACGAACCCTATTTTTTTTTGTATAGAAAATTTGCATATGGCATTTTATTTTCAATATATTATTATTATTATTATTATAAAAAAAAATTGAATGTACTGTAATTTTGTCTAATTTCTAAGAATATCAATTCATTAATTATTAAACGAATATTAAAGGTTCAATCATCCAATTCATTTAAATTTAATATATATGATGACATAACAAAATTTAATATATATGTTTTTTTTTTGTTTTATATGTTAACGTTTTATTAAAATATCGATATATTTATTTATATATAAAAATATTTTGTCTGTTAATCTCTGTTTTTGAATAAGAAAATATTAAAATAACAATGAATATTAATTATTATAAATGTATTCATCAATTACGGATCTTTTTTTCTAAATTTTAATAACCTAATTGAAAAAATGTAACACATTTAAATTTTATTAAACATTTTTTTTTGTTACAAATTCACACACGCAAAATAAAAAAAAATTATTTTATTTATTTATAGAAACGTTATATTGGTAAATTAATGTTTATATTGGTAAATTATCCCATATAAAATATGCACTATTCTGATTAAATTTTATCACTATTCTATATAAAACAATAATAATATTCACAAATAAATATATATATATATACTAACCTTGCTGAAGATGCACAGGATCGTTTATCACTAATACTTTTTAAATATTCAGATGGTTTAATTAAATGATTTGCACCATTTGATGTTCCATTTGGGAAACTTGGTGGTACAAATGGTAATACCAATTGTTTATTCACAAGATTTGGTCCACCAATGCGAGCCGGTGACGATGTTCCTGAATGATTATTACGATCTATAGGTGAATAATTATTGAAATTATTAATATTAATATTATCGTCGATAATAATCGCGGGTGCTACTACTAAATGATGTTGATGTTGTGCCGATGATGTTGTACCATTAATAAGTTTATTAGCTTTTTTATTTGCTGTATATATTTTTATTTTTATTTTTTTTTAATTTAAACACACATATACACCAAATATATATATAAAAAAAAAGAAGAAAATAATAAAAGATTTCTTTTAATATTATATATACTTATCGTTTTCATATACTATAGTTTTATTATAGAAAATTCTTTCTTTTTTTTTTGTATTATACATTCACAAAAAAATTGTAAAATAAAAGAGAAATAAAAATCTATAATGTGGGGATAAATCTTTTTGTATCTATATAGATATATAGAAATAGAAAAAACAATAAATATGTGTTTATAGAAATGTATTTTTATTTTTTTTCAAATCTCTTATAATAGCATTTTTATGTACAGTGGGGATTGCTAAAAAAAATTAACTATATATATATATGTATAAAAGAATATATACAATGTTTAAGTTAATATAATAATAAAGCATTATTTTCATTTATATATATTCATTATAATTAAATGAAATAAATGTTATTTGATTGATCATCTTATATAGGAAAAATAAGTAATATTTATTATAGTATATATTAATTATTGTCCATATGTAAAATATAAAAAGTTAATTATATTATCATAAATATATATATATTTAAATGCACTGTACTCTTTCGTGCAAAGTCATTATAGATTTTTACTTTATACAACTATTTTTTAAATACCCATATATCTATATATCGATAATTATATCAAATATTACAGATATATTTATTTATAAAAATTATTATATCTGGTGTATATCGAATTACAAAAAAAAAATATATGCGTTTAATATATATTTAAAAATATATATCTTTTCATATATATTCACGTTAAAATTTAATTTGAAACTGTATACATCTGTAATAATTTACGTAATTGAGTTTGATATATGTATAAATTATACTGGATAAAATAACTGGATCAAATTTGCATATATGCAACTATATATATACATTTATGTAGAAAGAGAGATGCACTTAAATCATTCTAAAAGATCTACGAAATTTATGTATTATATATATTTATAGATGAATATCAACTTATCATACGTATATAATTTGATTCGCATGCAATATTTGCTACCATATGTATATAAGAAAATTAAAATCTCTATATATGCATATGCAGGTCACTTGCACAATATTCATGAAAATAAAAATATTGTGTATTTTATTTTAATTGAATTTATTACAAAACAAAAATAATTTACTAAATAAATATATATATGAGAAACAATATAAATAAATTGACTTTCCCGCATTGATATGAATTTGACATATTTTATATTAAATATATAATTTAAAAAAAATCATTTATTTATATTACCTTTTTATTTTGTTTAAATATTTTAATTATAACATTTAAAAAATGGAAAGAGAGAAATACAATAGATTCTTTAAATATTTTTCAAAAGAAAAATTTATAAAATGAAATTTTTCATTTTTAATACAAAATATAAATTAGATGATTTAAAAGAGACCGATATAAAAACCAACTATACTTTTTGTATAAAACTATATATACGTAATTGCCTCGTTTAAAGATAAGATACGCGTTTTAAATATCTATTATTTTATTCTATGGACAATTTTTATTTTATTATATAAATTCATTTTATCAATGAATTAATCATTTTTATCCACTTTTTAACAGAGATCGCATTAATCCAAAACCATGATATTATATACATAAATTAAAAAGATTAAATATATATTATCATTAATTATTATTATGATTTGTCTAAATCTATATTATATATATTATATAGAAAAATATATATTAAATATATAATATATTATATAGAAAAAAAAGAAAAGATTGCACATTTAATAAAAAGAATAATAAATAGAGCAAACCACAGTTGAAAAAAAAATTAAATAAAATAAAAAGAAATTTTGTTTTCAAACCACCTTTTTCTGCACTTAAATGCGACACTATATATAAATATATGGTTTAATTGATACATATATTTTATTTCTGTAATTTAATAAATTGTATATCCAATTAAATTATAGAAGAAAAATTAATTGTTTTAAATATGAATATTTATTAAAAAACAAAAAAGGAAATACAAACAGATGCACGTCCGCACTCATAAACACATTATATATTGGATATTTTTATAAAAAAAACGGGCAGATTAATTTAGAAATATATTAAATTCAAACAAAAAAAATCACTTAAAAGTAAAAGTTAATTATAAAATCAGTTCCGCCAAATTTTCAATATAATTATATATTTTTCTATAATAGATCTTCGAAAAATAAAAAAAAAATTGTTAAAAGAAATTATAAAATTTGGTTCATCTTTTAAATAATTTAATAATATTAATCTTGTTTAACAATTTCTGTTGATTATTATAAAGTTACATTGTTATTTTATGCGTTTTATAGTAAAAATGTATTACAATGTAGAGAAAAAAAACGTAATGCATTAAAAATAAAACTAATCAATTAACGTGGAAATGGGTATTATAATATATTTATAAAAATATATTGAAAAAAAAAAGAATAACATTATTTAGTTTCGGTTTTATTAAAAATTATATTGTTTTCCATAAATATTCTTTTATATAAGTGTTTATAATGAAGGAATGGTTCATTTTATTATATTGTTTCTTTTTTTGTGCCTTTGAAAATTGTATATTGATAGTTATTTTTTATCTATACATTTTATAAAAATTGAAATGAAAGTGTGAATGTTTGATACACATATATTCGCTTAAATAGTTTAGTTTTTTCTTGGTACATTTATCTAAATCAATTTAAATGTATACATAGAAAATTTATTACATCTATTTTTTCATGTCAAATATTTGCTTACCATCATATGATATATTTTATGAAAAATTACCTCAAAATTCTAAATTGGTAAATGCAAAACTGTATTTTATTTAGATTTTAAACCAAAAGAAAGTGGATTATCGAAACTATGCATAATAATTAAAAAATTATCAATATTTTTTATAACAAAAAGCAATATATAGGGAAGAAAATTTATTTAAAAAAAACACCATAATATAGAAAGCTATAAAAATATTGAAATTGAAAACACTTACCCGATATCGTTGACATCGTTCTATTATGATTTCCTTTAACTAATTCTGATGGTCTTAATGTTGGTTCTTCAATAACTTCTAATCCCGAATCAGAATCCAATGGTTCAATAACATTATTATTATTATTAATAATATTATTGTGAACATCAATATTATTTATACTATTTACGGATGGATTATTAATAATGTGTTGATTTTGATTTATGTGTGATGCCTTTAAAGGCGGTGGTAAAGGTGGTGGTGGTGGTCCAACAACTGAAAATAATTAAAAAAAAACAAATAATAAATATATAACAATAAATCATATATAAATGTTTTTTTTTGAAAAAAGAGGAAGTGTACCTTTTGTTTCCATAGGAGGTGCTGATACAACTCTTTTTAATAATCTATTATTATTATTCATAATGTTATTATTATTAATATTTGTATTATGTCGTTGTTCTGTAATTGGTGAACCAACACTTTCATATGTATCATTTTTTATATTATTTAATTGATTATTATTTTTTATTAAATTATTTGTTTTATGAATTTCATTTGAATGTCTCATATTACTATTATTAATTTTATTATTATTCGTATTATTTTCATCATATTTATTATTATTATTATTATTGTTGTTATTGGAATGTTTTGTTGAATCGATTATTTTATTACGTTTATTTAGCAAATTCATATCATTTAATTTAGCACCATATTGTATAATAATATCGGTACTATGCGTTGAACTGGCACTTGCCGAACGTGAATGTGATCCACTGTCTCTTGATCGACTACGTCCACTTGTATATTTGGTCAATTTTGAGGCATTTCGTGCCTCTTCACGTACCAAATAAATATCCTCATAATCATGTTCATGATTTTGTTGTTTATCTTGTAATTGTTGTTTTTCTTGTGCTTGTTGTTGTTGTTGTTGAATTTGTTGTTGTTGAAGTTGTAAATCCTTTTGATGTAATTGATGCACCGTTGAATTATTACGATTATTTGTATTATTTATTATTGAATTTCTTGTGGTAATCGGTGAAGTTTCCGTTGACGACACCGAAATACTTTCGTCTGATCCACTACCAGCACCACTGCTACTTGAATGCACATCAGCTTGTACTATATATCGAGATTAATAAAATAAAAAATAAGTTAGATATCTATAAATATGTAGAGTTTTTCTTTTGCAATAGTATATATGAAATATAGCATAGCAATAATTACCGGTTAATTTATTTGATATTTCTTTATTAATTGAACTGCTACTGCTACTGGTCGTACTACTATTACTGTCTGAATCGAATAGATCCTTAACACGATTATAAATTACATCTTGTGGATCGTGTAAATAAAATGATTCACCCGATATACTTTCACTTGGACTAGTCGGCGTTGATGCACCACCATTTCTTAATATTGGATTTATATAAAGACCATCATTTGGTAATACTGTTCCGTAATTTGTTGTTTCCGATGGTGTCCGTACTGATGACGAATCATTAACTTGTCGATGTGGTGGATGTAAATAAAATGGTTCAGTATCTGAACTACTGCAGGTCGATGATTTCGATAATAATGTATTTGTTTGTTGTTGCATTTGTTGCGGTTGTTTTTGTTGCATTTGTTGTGGTTGATAATTACCTATTGACTTTGATAATTCTTGTTTTTTAACATTATTTTTAATTTTATTTGATTTTTGATTAATATTATCTAAATATTCGGTTGGACCCGCCGATGTTCCATGTTGTACCAAAACGCTAAGACACTATGTAAATTATATAAAAATTTGTTTGTAATTTGTAATATGTAAACTATATAACAAATTTTGTATTAAATTACTTCAGTTTGTTGATTTTCGGCTGCATCATTTATTGGACTTTTTCCATATTTGTCTAATGACAATTTTGCACCATGATTCAATAGCCATCGTACCGCTGTTAAATGTCCACGTGAGGCTGCAAAATGTAATGGTGTAGCCCCATCACCGTCACGTAAATTTGGATCGACACCTTGTTCTTCCACCTATGGATAAAAAATGAGATTTTTATTGAATATCCATATATATTATTTTTTATGATCAGATTAAATGATATTTTATATGTCTATTTTGAATTTTTGTTTCCAAGCATTGGAAAAAACATATACAAAATGATATAGCACGGTAAAGGTATATATTTACCATATTATATTGTTTTGTATATAAGTATTTGTACGTCCTTGTGGTTCATTGACTCAACAAGGTCGTTTTATTTCTCATCTAAAACTTAACATATATAATATAGGTTGATATCAGATAATAAAGAATAAAAAGAATAAATAAAACAACTGTTATATAATAACATTTTTTGCCCACTAATATAAGTATATAAAATTATATATACCACTCGTATTATATTATATATATATATGGATAAGCGTTCATCAACCGCAGGTATAAACTTATAGGTTTAGGTATTTTTAATATATATATATGTATATACTTTATATTAGAAACATAAATATTTGAAATGCGAATAATATTTATTTATATAATACACATGCGAAAAATTTCATAAATTATAAATTGGATTTATTGTTTGTAAAACACGTTTTTTATATGCTTAATTTTTTTTATAGCATCATATAATTAATCTATATTTATTATATAGATAAATAGTCAATGTTTATATAAATAACTGTGCATTATTTGTATATATATATATATATATATAAAGGTATTGCAATTTATTACCTATATATCTTAGGTTTTATATATATAGGAATTAGATGATTTATTTTATGGATCTGATATAATTCAATTTTGTTATATTTGATATATATAGATTTATAATTCTTGTTTTTGTATGTATATATTAAATATTTTTAACTCGTTTTTGTGTGTAACATATATATATATATGAAGAATTAAATTGTTCATTGAAATGTCATTATAGAATTTTCTCAAATTACAGCATTTAAATTAATAATTTACTTTATCAATTATTCAAGTATATAGTATAATCATTATAGCAATAAAATTACTTTGGATATATGCGGTTCGTTAATCAAATATATAGATATGGACTTTTTTTAGTTTATAAATATACGATATGGCTCGCTTAGATATATCTCTTTATTGATATATATTTTATTTGTATATAATATAATAGTTATAAATATCAGAAAATAAACGCTTAATATACTGCGTCCAATCATATATACACTGTATAAATCATAGTTTTGGAAAAAATATCGAATCGCAGGATTTGTTGAACATATAGTAAAAGATTCAGTACAAAAATAATAAAATGTATTAGAAAATACTGCGAATATTATTTACATATATTTAAATTAAAGCTAAAAAATTCTAATTTGAATGTTGGGATAATCTATATACATACTTTATAATACCGCATAAATATGTTTTATAAAGTTTAATCACAATATTTGCAAAAAAAAAATAAAAGAAATAAACACGAAATATATAATGTTTCATTTTTGTTTATAATATAGTTTAATGATCATCATCTGTATATGTATATCTATATCTATATATATATATATATATATATATATATATATATAGGTACTTCACAGGTATCCGTATATAATAAAATAATATCTATATATTGTATATAGTATAGAAAATCATTAAAATTGTTTTCTTATTCTTACATACATAAAAACATAAATTGTTAACTGTGTCAGTTATTATATATTAATCTTATGTATATAAATAATATATTTAATATAAAGAAAATCCATAAGCATATATAATCTATAAATATCAGGCATAGTCGTCATTTTATATATATTATATTTATGGATTTCTTATGGATTTTCTTTACATATTTTATGAGAAAAGAATTAAACAGGTTCTATTACAATTTATTTAAAAAATCAAATACACAATATTATAATTATTTGTATATATAAATATAACATTTTACAATATCTATATAGTATATATGTATATAAAAGATATGATTTAGATTTTATTGCATTTCTCAGTTTAACTCTTCTTATTTTTGCAAATTCATATTTATAGAAAACACATGTATATAAATAAAAAAAAACTGTATAATAAAATATAGAAATTACTCGCATATTTATACATGTATATACAATTGAAATTTAACGGTAAGATGTATAATGACCGCATATATAGTCATATATATAAAGGTACACATCAATAACATATAATAATATAATTTTAAAAAGAATTTTTTTTTCTTGAATATTCCAAAAACTTACCATCCATTTTAAACAATCCAAACATCCCATTTGAGATGATGCATGAATGGGTGCCATTCCATCTCTTGCACGAACATACAATGAACCACCAGCTTCAAGTACCAATAGTTTTAATACTTCTAAGTGACCTTCTTGAGCGGCCAAATACACGGGTGTAACATCGTTATCCATTTGTGTATTTGCACTATAAATATATATAAAAGTATGTAAAATATATGAAAAATATTTATTAAAGAACATAATTTTTATAATAAATCAAATATTATCATTTTAAATAGAAAAAAAACCTTTCTCACAATAAAAATTCATTTTGTTAATATTTTATATATATACTTATTGTATATAGAAAATCAAAATCAACAAAAATTATTTATTTTTTTTTAAATAAAATAGATACAATTTATTTATTTAAGGAGAAAAAAATAAAATAAATTTCGTTTTTTTTTTTGTTAATTTACTCTCAATATTTTCTTATTATTTTTATAATCAAAGCATTAAAGTATGAGTCTATATAGTCTATATCATATATATATATGATTTAGAAAGGGCCTTTCGATTGTTTGTTACCATTATTTTTTGTACATTCATTGAAATATCAATATTATGTTTTCTATATCACTATATGAATATATATATATTAATATGTTTTATTTTGACAATATTGACAAATATGAATAAGAAAAAGAAACTAAACAAAAAAACCATATTCACTTTTGCATATCATTAAATTTATTATTGGATGAAATTGGATGAAAATAATTTTATTATTTGTGTTTTATAAAAATAAATGCTATTACGAAATCTTTCAGCATTATAAAATTATTTCTATCTGCATAAACAATTACAAACCGCAAGCACCAAACAGTGTTTTCATATAGTCATAATATAGTTTTCATATTTTATATGATAATACAAAATGAAATAATTTTTTGTTATTTTTTTTTTAAATAAAACGTATTAATTTTTACATAACGTAACAATAAAAAATAGAATTTTAAATATTCAGACATATAATTTAAAATATATATATATGTATACCGAAAAATATGTAAATTATTATGTATAGTCATCTAAAAATATATTTATACCTCACATCATATCATTAAAGAAAAAACATTGTATTCATATAACAGTAACACACCGCAAAAAAAAATCCAAACAAAATAAAAACGTACAAAATTAATATGTTAAATAATGAATAAGATATGTATATATCAAATAATAAATGTTTACATAATTTTATAAAAACGCACTTAAAATTTAATCCATTATTTTTATTGTTTTTTTTTATATTTTATTTTCCTTTATATAGGTATAAATAAAATTTATTTAATTGAAATTAATAAAAAATCTAGTCTTATTATATTTAAAAATATTATGCATATATAAACAGTTTGAGTCAAAATTATGATTGAAAAAACCAAGTGATTATTTAACGGTCTAATTTTTATTTTATTCCCATAAAAACAATTATTTACTTAATTTACAATAATCAATTGCATATTTATAAATCGCTCACTGTAGTATATACACACACAAAAAAGATTAATTTTATTATTTGTATATATAATTTAATTTTTTTTTTTTTCAAACCAATAATAATAATAAAATATTGTTAAAGATATTTCTATAAATATATTACAATTATTATATGATTTAATTTAATCAAATAATTGAATCAACTATAACCGTTTTAATTTTACATATACATTTTTTATTTTGTACAAAAAAAAAGCATACTAATAAATTGTTATTCGTGTAATTTCTTCTATTTTTTTTTTTCAAATTCCATGTCCATAATGTGAATAGAAAAAAATTTTGTATATACAATTGTACATTTATAAAACTTAAATGATAAAACAATAATTTATCTTAAATAGAGGTTATATATGAAATATTTTCTTGCAACTATAAATAAAATTCTATATACGAGTATACAAATATAAGATGAATATTACGATAATAATTCCATATAATTTTTATTTAACGATGCTAGTATGTTAACAACTTACAAAAATAATAATCATAATAATATGGATACATTCAATAATATATATTATATATATATACATTACTTTAATTAATTAATTAAATTATATTAAAAACATATTACATTATAATTAAATATAATTATTGTGAATGAAATGATTCTTAAATCTATAAATGTAAATCCATATACTATATATACCATATGAGGTACAATAATAGATATTTAATCTCGTATATGCTTTTAAATAATAAACACACTATTAATTATATAGAGAAATTATTATTATTTATTAAATACGTTGACGATTTTCTATATTTATTGTGTTATTTTATATAATTTAGATTATGATGTTATCGCCAATAATGTATATATAAATCTACTAACCCCGTTATAGCTAGTAATTTTTCATCATCGTATGTATATATTTTTTACAATAAATTATCGTAAATTTTGCGTAATTTTTATCTAAATAATTTCGTATTAACAATGATTTTAAACAAAATAACATAAAATGCAATATGTCTAAATAATAATTTGTACTTTATTGCATGCATTTTACTTTTTTAATGTGTAATTTAATCTTTTGGGCATTTAACTATATACATGTTCACGTATATTATATATAGATAGATTTTTCGGGTTGTGAAAAATTAATTTAATATATTATAAATGTCAACAGTTTACAAATTAATCATTTACATTACAACATTTTACAAATTAATCTTAATTTCGAACAAATTCATTTATATATAAATAATATTTCATTAAACAAATAATTTCAAATGATTCAAAAAAGTCGCAATTTAAAATAAACTTTTAAAAGATTTTCTATTACATATATCAAAATCTTAAAACTGTTCTCTTTTTGTTTTTTATGTTTTATTTTTTCATTAATAAATCTAAAGTTTACCTTTTATATTACATTAAATTTAAATAAATGAGTAACAATTTATCTATATTATATACAGCTGTATTTTTAATTTTTATTCTCGCATATTTCCTAATGTAATAAATAATAATTTTTTTTTATAAAGCTATTAAATAAATGAATGTTAAGTTTTTTTTTACGTTCCAATAATTTTTTAATGAAAATTTTTCTACGAAAAACTTCTTTTTCTTTTTTTTTTTGTCTTAAACGCATAATTATAATAATGAAAATAATAATAACAATAAATTTTAAAATCAAAAGTGTAAAGATTATAGAATTTTTTTCGTTTTTTATTTGTTTTGTTGTTTAATGGTCTTTTGTTTTAAGTGTAAACGAAAATAAAGAAAAAAAATATTCAATAAGAGATATCAATAGTCAATAAATTATAAATGAAATGAAAATATTTTTATTGTTTCTTAGCAAAAAATCTATATGGGATAAAATATTTATTTTTTTTAATAATAACATCATCAATATATATCCTTAAAAATGATGCAAGTTTTTAGTTCTTCAACAAATTTTGAAAGAAAAATTAAAAATACAATAGAATTCAATTTTATTATTTTATAACTCTATAATAAGATAATTTTTCTTTAATGAAAATATTCATTTAAAATCTTAATGTTTTTTTTTGTATTTATTTAAATATTTGATGAATTTAAAGTTTTAAGTAAATTCTCAATATTCACATATTAATCTTAATCTTATATATATATAAATAAATTCAATGTTATCTCTAAAGTATTATCACATTTTACAAAAAAATAAAATTATACCAATTCAATATAAAACATAAACACTTATTGAATTGAATAGAGTATAAAGTGAATCTAGTTCATCATTCAAGTTGTGTAGAAACATTTATATCGTACGTGTGTATGTGTCTATCTTGCAAATCTTTGAAGACAAAACATTAATATATAATATTGCAATATTTAAATTTTATCGTCGCGGATTTTTTCTTGTTTGTAATAAAATTATAAATAATATTTTAAAATATAAATGCAATAAAAAAAAAACCAAAAACTAGTACACAAAATTCATGACACTTTCTAAAAAAAACTAAACAAAACTAAAACTAAAACAAAATACAATAAATAAACATATTTGACAAATTGAAGTGGAAAAAAAAAATCCAATCCGCATATTAAATCATATTCAAAATTTATACATTAATTTATAGAAAAATTAAATAAATAAAAATTTATTTATTTATTTTGTGTTTTCTTAAATTACGAAATATTATCATATAGAGTACAACGAATTGTTATGTAAATAAAAAAAATTAAAATAGCATTATTTTTTAACTATATTTAAAAAAAAAAAATAATTAAAGTTTGTGTATTAAATTTCTTTTCATTTCATTATCTTCACTTAGAATATATATTTAAATTAATTGTATTGATTATTGAATATCATTCCATCCATCATTTTATCAGTCTTATATAGAAAATGAAAATCTTTATTAGTGATAAATTTTATGTATATTTTTCTCAATACTTTTACTGTTTTTTTTTTAAATTACATTCAAATTGTCAATAATAATAATAATAAAAAATATAACAAGATTGATCGCGGTTGATTGATTAAACTATGCGGCAATTATATATCTACAATTTAAATAAACATATATATTATGTTGGATTTCAATTTCCTTTTTGAATAAAAGTGAAAATATTCTGTTTGATGAATTTTTATATTATGATAAAATTAAATTAAATTAAATATATTATGTTTTGTTTTTTGCATAATAAAAATGAAATGTATATTTAGTTATAAAAATTAAAAAAAAAAGTTAGATTGATCTGACCCGATAAATATATTCTTATAAATATTCAATTTTATAATATATAATATATTTTTCCTATATAATTTATATATTCATTTATACATTTTTAAAAATTTCCAGAAGAAACAAATAATTCACAAATATACATTTTGTATTTTAATATGCGTTTTCGCAGTAGAATTATTAATTTACCACAATTAAAATAATTATTATTATTATTAACTTCCGTATTATATATATATATATATAATAAATATTTATTTATTTTTTAAATCTCTCTCTAAAATTACTTAAAAAAAAAAATTAAAATGAATATTAATTCTTATATTCATCTGAGGGTATAAAAACAAACAATGCATGAAACCAATTTTATTAAATTTATTCTATACACAATACATATAATTAAACGATGTTATAAAATAAAAAAATTTGTGAATGTTTATATATATAGAAAAACAATTTTGACAAATAATCAAAATATTTTTATTTTTTTGAAAAGTAAAAAATGAATCAAATCAAATTTTCATCATTTAATTTTCAAAATATTATTGCTCATTTTTATTATTGTATTTTAACAAAATAAAAACTTAATTCCATTAATTTTAATTATTATAAATTATATATATATTTATATTTAGAATAAATAACATTTTTAAAGTTTAGCAAAGCGTGTAGGTTTTCATTTTTTTTTTATATTATTGTATTTTTTTTTTCACAACTTTCACAAATACTTTTATATTCATGGATATAGTAAATAATTTGTACTTTTAAAAACATAAATAATGTGGTAAAATATTCATATATCATATATGTGGTTAGTGCAAATTATTCTCTAATATATATTTTTTTTTAATTAAAAGAAATGATAAATTAACAAGACTAGACATACACAATATATATGTTTATAATTATTTTTCTTTTGAAAATCATTAATTAATTTTAATTAATCAAAATGTATTTATATAAGGCATATTAATAAGAATAAGAATGACATAAAATTTCTTTATATACCAAAGATAATATAAATCCAATTTTATCAGTAGTTTTAAAACTACAAAAATAATAAATCAAAATACAATTCGATTAACTTTCATTTCAAATACATATATATATATATATATCTATTAGAATTCTAATTAAACATATAGTTATTTTTTAAACATAATTATCTATCATTTAAATTTAATTAAATTGAAAAGAAAAAATTATAATAAATAATTTTATTTTTTTGATGGTAAAAAACCAATGAAAAATATTTACTAGTTAATTTTTTTTTATAATTTCTATTGTTATATGTATATACTAATATTATTAAATAAATTCGTGGGAACTTTATTAATTTTGTAAATAGATGAGAAAACAAAACAAACACATTACTTAATGATAGTAAAAGTAACAAAAACGTTTGTTTTTTATATATACAAAAAATAAAATTTATAACAAAAATAATAATCAAAAATTTTCAATATATAAATAATTATTCAATAATTTATTAAATGGCAATATCATAAAATTTATATAATTATTATATTATAAATATACAATGTCACAGTGGTATATTAATTTATATAAATCTATATTACCTGTAATAGAAATGGATATAGTAGCTTTAAAGTATAATTAAATGATTCAGTAGTGCATATACAGAAAAATTATTTCATTATATTCTAATTAATTGCAATAATGCAATGGATATGATATGATGGTGGTATATAAATATATGTATTAGAAATTAAACGATATATAATTATTTTTTAATAATTAAACAAAATATGAAGCGAATAACCTTTGTTATAATAAAACTATATCCATATATATATATATGGATTTTTCTACACATGGATGGAATGTGGTTTTTCTTATATAGTATATATGAAAAGTATGTTAAAATTGATATGTGTATATATATAATAATAATCAAATTGTCACAATTAAAAAAAAATTAATAGAGAAATTTTCTATAAATTATACATTAAAAAACAAACCTTACCTTACAATATTATGTCTTTTATTTAATGGTGGCGTAAAACCATTTTCATTATTATTATTATTACTATTATTAATAATATCTTTATGAATATTATTTTTAGTTAAATATTCTGCATTATTTTTATTATTAATTAAATTGTTTGTATGCTTTTTATGGTGTAGTTGTAATGTTGATGGTGTAGTTGCATTACTGGACATTATTATTATAAAAAATTGCAATTTTTTTTATATGAGGCAACAAAGTTTATATTTCTATATCCAATAAACACTTCATAATAAATTAAATAAATATATTTAATTTTGTTTTTATATCATAAAAAGTATTTATTTCTTATGACATACATTAATTTATTTTTATTTTTTAACACTTTTTGTTTATAACACTTTTGCAAATTATTATTTTTTTATTATATACACAATAAATAAATATACAATAATTTTTACACCATATATGCTCTAAATATATTTTTCATATATATATAGAATTGAGATGAAATTATTGTTGATTTTTTATTTAAAATTGCATAGTTGCATCATCATAAAAATAATAAATAAATAATATTTTTAATTTTTAATAGAGATTTAAAATTTATATTTCAATATTAAAAATTTATATAACAAAATTTCCTATATATATATATAGCAAATGTTAATATATATTGCATAAGGGAGTTTATAAATGATGAAATGTTTGGTGTTCAAATAACAAAATCATATTTATGATGATGTGTGAAGTATATAAAAACAATTAAAATAATTATATATATTCCACAATTAAACTATATATTGATGTAATATTTATTATTTATTTGAATATTCGACAGTTTCCTTTTAAAAACATTATTATTTTATATATCTATATACGTATATATAATTTGTAATAATAAGTGAAATCTATTAAATGGATAAAAATATGTTGATTTTGTTATTCTAAATATTTATATTATGTCATAGTATATAAGTTAAAAATTAAAAAACTTAATTATATATGGTTTCAACAAAAAAAAAAAAATAAAATACAACCAATGATACTCTTTATATTTTTGTAATAAATTTTTTATTCAATGGAATTTTTAATTAATTTAATTAAATGATTAAATACAGAATACTTTATATAGTAAAATGATATATTACTACATTAATTTTTTAATTATGCAATCAAACATCGAGATGTAAAAGTAAAAATAAATCCATAAAAGAGAATATTTTTATTGATTTTATGGAAATAAATCAACTATATAGGAAATTTCCTAATATTAATGATCGATCTGAGTATATGTTCCTTAAAATGTTCATTATTGCTAAAAATCTTTGTTAAAATAACATATAGATATAATATTGATTAAGAGATAATTAGGCCATTAAATGATATTACTATATAGTTAGAAAGTTAGAATTATTTTATTTGTTTTTTCATAAGGTCATAATTTTGGTTTTGGATATATTAAATTAATTAATAGTAAATCTATGAATTTTCTTGGCAAATTCCTATATGAAAGCAATAAAAGTATAATGTACAGAAACTTATTTTTCATTTTTCATTCACACAGTCATTTTTCATGAAATTTTCCAATACCCATCTAAGTTATAACAGGGATTGAATGATGGAAAATCTGTATAAGAAATCTTCTGTTATATAAACCTCCTACATTTACCGCAGGTCATCGACTTTCGGGGCTTTTGCATGACTACCCAAAATTGCTTTTGTGATATTTTGAATGAAATTAATCATAATATACTTTTTAGAATATAATTAAAAATAATTTATTATATAGATATATATTTTATAATATTTATTTTGCAATAAATGTTAATACAATCATTTATATGCAATTTTCACTTTATTATAAATATATATAGACCAATAATAGAGAATATTCGTTTGACCATTAAGATTTTAAAGAAAATCTAGTTTACTATATAATATATATATAAAACAATAAATGCTTAACCACTGATATTTTGAAATAAATGGAAATTAACATATGCCAGTATATGAGTATATATATATATATATATATATATATGTGTATGATAATAATGAAGATAAACTTAAAATATTATTAGATTGGAACGTACATATAAAAAAAGAAGATATAATAATAAATGCATATGTATAAAAGAATTGCAACATTTATACTCGTATATGTATGTATATCAAAATGTATCTATGAAATTAATTATAATTTATATATTCACCATATTATATATATATACCGATATGCAAAACCTTTATGAATCAACTCACAAAATAAAATAAAAATTAATAATGTTATGAATATCATTAACTATATATATTATATTATTAAGTAACCAACCGAAAATAAAAACAAAACACACTAAATTATTACACAAAAACTAAATGATTTGCAAAAAACAAAAAAAAACAAATTAATTATATAAATTCATTTGATTTCATTGCAATTTTACGTTCACATATTTTTTTTTTATAATGAGTTTTTATCAATACTGTATTTCATGGTTATATAAACCGCACACTTTTTTTTTATCAATTTCTTTGATATTATATATAAAAATTCACTAATTGTTAAAATTACAAATTTTAATTATATACACAAATTTATATTTATTTATGATTGCGATCATTATAGATGCCCATTATAGTGATAAATATTGTCATATAAACACAATTACATAATTGTTTTTTAATTAAACACATTAAAGTTAATTAAGTAAAAAACTTCTATTTTTTTTTTCGTTTTAATGGATATATAAACAAATGTTTTGGTACTTTGTTACATTTGTTACCATCCCCATATACTTTATATTTATTAATTTAATTCAAATATAATTATATATATATTGTGTGTGCCTGTTTTATATGTACACTAATCAACTTTACAAGTTGAAGAGCAAAACGTGAATACCAGTTAAGATACAGTTTGATTTTATTAAGTGGTATTTTTTCATTTATATTTTATTTATTTTACTTATACATTTATACTTTCTTATATTTTATTCGCGTATATTATGTATAGTATATATACAGAAAACAAAATAATAATAATTTTTTATATATTAAATTACATTTGATCAAACATATATATATATATAAAGTCAATCAAATTACTTTATACGTTATGTACATACACTGCGTACAGTATTTTTTCTATAATATTCTTCATGTTTTTGTTAAGTAAGTTAGTTTATTAGTTGTTTATCTTATATATATGGCAAAATTATATGTCCGTTCGTATATGGTAATGTAAATTATTTTGTATATTATATTTTTAAAATATGTAATAAATGGAGACGGTTGCTGGCATCTTATATTTAATCATCATAAATTTATATATTTAATTCAGTGTAATCAAGTAAAAGAGGATTTTTCTATTAAATTGCAAAATTGAAATTATTTAAAATTAACTGATTCAAATGTCCACAATTTTATGTAAAAAATGTTTAACATAAAGGAATTGCTCATAAAATTAGAACCCAAACCCAAATTATAATAATGAATTCGAGGATAGAAATATTTTTAATGGTTATGAAAACAACAAATTAAGGTAGTAAATTTCGAAAATGCTAATCTTGATAGGTTAACAATATATTCATCTACATCAAGAGGTTTAGGATATTTTAAATTAATTATATGAATAAGTATTTATGAGAATTTAATTGTATATTGAAACTTTCATTTTCTATAACTCTTCTTTAAAATCTTTTTCAACTATAATTTATTTATATATATATTAAACCACAACCGCACAATTTTTTATTACTTATAAATATATACCCATCATATATTAAATTTTAAAAATATCTCAAACAAATTAATTCAAAAATTAATATATAAAATGATGTTTCTAATAAAAATTACAAATAATTATGAAAAAAAGAAAAACTAATTGTAATAAAATTAGATCAATTATAATTCAATTTATATGTGTGCGTAATAACGATATGCGGTTATAAAATAATAATAAAATATTATAAATAATATTTTGAAATTAAAAATAAATTAATTTTTTTGAATCTCAACAACAACAATATTATAATGAATATATAATTCTTGTTTTTTTTTGGGTATTTTTGCTTTTTTTTGTTGAAATGCTTTCCAAAAATCACAAAAAAAAAACAATATTTTATTTTTATAAATTAGTTCAATATAATAAAAAGCAATATGCAATTTTGTATATTTATTTAAATATATATTATTAAATTTAAAAAATTGAATACCTGTTTTAAATAATATATGTTTATACAGGTGTTATTATATATGTATGAAAATTTTTCATAGATATTATATTTGTATATAATTTTATTTGAATATTCATATATATATATAAATTAATTTTATTTTAAATAATTTGGTGATTTTATAAGTATATAAACGTTTTAAGATTAAATTTTATTTTCTGATTAATTGACTGTAAAATTTTCTTATATTATATTATGTTTTAATGTACATATAACTATATATATGTACATATAACTATTTAGATAAATGATATTGATTTGATTTGGTATACTTAATATTTAAATAAATACATTTATGTTTAAATCAATATTTTCACATAATGCTATGGAAAATAAACTATCAATGGGTAAATATAATTGGTATTTATTGTAAATTATAATCTGTATAAATATTGTTTAAAAATTTCATTTCAAAATTTAAAAGTGAATTTATTTTGTTGTTCCCTTTCATTTGGTGGTTATACAAAAAGTAAATATAATTATTAAGATTTCGCTTAATTTTTTCTCATTTATTATTGACCAAAAACTAATGAAAATATTTATTTAAATTTAAAAATTACAATTATTATTATTATTAAAAAAAAATGTTTCATTGATATCTATTCTATCGTGAGAAATTACAAAGTTTACATTTAAAACTAATTTCAACATTTAATGTTCAAATTTTTTTTTTTGGAAAATATGTATAAAGATCGAGAAAAAAAATGTTATAATTACCTTATCTCAGATGATGATTCAATTAATAAACGTACACAATCGATACAACCTCTAGCTGCGGCATAATGTAATGCTAATGCTCCGCCACCATGTGATGATCTATCAATGGATGGCATTTTATGGGAATTTAACGAATCCAGATGGGAGTGAACTCTGGATTCGCTATGATCGGAAGAACCCAGTGTAGTTTTTCTGTAAATAAAAAAAAAAATAATAGTAATAATATTTAATTTTATTTTGTTCATAAAATATAGTTTTTTTTAATACAATATAAAAAATAATTTTATTATATTTTAACGCAACAGACTGTATAATCATACACCTTTATATATTTACACCTGTAAATAATAAAAATACTTTTTTTCTTTTTATTTCAGGTATGTTTTTTATGATGTACTTTTTTTACCTTTTGTTATTATAAGCACTTGTGAAAACACCAACAGGTATGCAATTTTATCTAATTTTATGACTATCAAAAAGCATTTTCACATTTTCTGATTGTTTTTGATTTGATTTTCCTCAATTTATTTTCAACATAATTATTTTCTTTTAAGTTTATTTTTGTGTAGTCTTTTTTATATTGTTAAATGTTTCCTAAAAGCTTCGTGAAAATTAATCAGTGTCTTCAAGTGCCTTCATATGAAAATATGTATATTTATGTATAGCAGCTTAAGTTTAATAAATTTTTTATAAATCATTTTGTTTTATTATAAAAAAAAATACTTGGTGTATATATAACAAGTTAATTACTATCAAGAAGTTTGCATTTTCATTTAAAAACTATGCAATTATGAATATAGATATTTTCTGCTGTTTTTTATAATTAAATTTTTTAAGTTCAAATTATTATATAATAATATTTTAGATTATAATTCTTTACTTACATACTGAAGGTAATTATATTTTGAATGGCTTATCTCATTTTCATATATACAAATTACCAGAAAATGTGTTTGCATTTATAAAAAATATATAGAAAATATTACCTCAAAGTCGCTTTTTGTTCCAAATAATTCAAATATTTAAATATACAAAATTCATTTTTTATAACATGACTAATTATAAAATTTATTTTATGGGAAACATTCTTTAAAATCACGTATAGTTAATGATTCCTCTTGGTTTTTTCGATTTTAAAATCATATATTATATATTGTTAAATTTTAATTTCTCTTATAACAAAGCAATTTTGAGATATTTTTTAATTGAAATCAAAATCGATTAATATTACTTAAGTCATAATACGTATAGAAATATATCTTAAAAAATATATTGCTATTTAAATAGAAATATTTGTTAAAAAATGGATTTCTATTTGTACTATTAATTAGTAATTTAAATAATTTTACATCGTTTAACGGAAAATTAGTACAACGCTCTTTTTACCTCTTTTTATATATATATAAAGCAATCAATAATTTATTGAATATAACAATTTCAAGAAATATTAAGTATGATGTGTTTCCTTTTTCCATTTGCGGTGGTCATTAATTAATTACCTTTTGCATTTATGACAAGGAATTTGTTTAAATAAATTATAAGATGACATATTTAAAATGGTATCATTAACATTACGAAAAAAGCATCGATAATCAAATTTACTATTATCGACCGTATCGGCGGTTTTAGATGGTGTTGTTGTTGTTGTTGTTGATGATGATGATGATGGCAAAGTGGAAGAGGATACACTCGAATTCGATACAGATACCATTGGAAATGCATTTGTTGAGGATAATGAAGCAGATATTTGTAATTCTTTATTATTGTTTATAAAACGATCTGATGTCTGTTTAGTTCGTTGACTAAAATAACCCCATTGGTTTTCATTTATTTCAAATTGTTTATTATTTATAATGAATATTTGTTGATTTTGATAATGATTGATATGCATTTGATATGGATGTGATGATGATGATGATGATGATTGTTTTGGTGATTTGTTTGTTTCCACTTCATCAACTATCATCGGTTGTCGATGAAATTCAATTGCAAACATTACGCGAATTTTTATATGACGTTTAAGATTTTTTTCATATCTAATACGACGTTTTTTTATTAAACGTTTAGCCCGTTTACACTCTAATTTATGTATACTTTGAAATTGTTTTAATTGGGGACTGTACATTCGTGTCGGTTCCCAACCAGCACTATTAATTATGTCTACACGATTTTTTTTATGTTGACGCCACGGCACCAATTCAAAATTGGTAAATTTTCTATCAAAATGTTTCCATGGATGAAAATTTGTTTCCATTTCAGTGTATTTCATAATCCAATCACCATTTTTTACCGATTTTTCTTCTAAATGATTTTCATTTTGATTCAGCGATTGTTGATTAGAATTTTTTAATTGTTCAATCATATCATTCCAATTATTTGTGTAATTTTTTAATATAACTGTATTGCGTGCACATAAAGGTATATTATATTGTTGATGCTGATTGATTGGTAATTTAAAAAAAGAACTATCTCCATATGAATCTTCCGAATAATTCGAATGTACCGTATAAAATTTTGTACTATTTTCTAATGGATGATCTACGGTAGACGATTGTGGATTAACTAATCTAATATTTACATTATTAAAACAATTATAAAATATACTATGCAAAAAATAATATAAACCATTTAACATTTTCACTTTTTACAAATTTTTTTTTTATTATTATCATATGAATTCCATAATATTTTTTTTTCTTTTATATCACACACATTTATTATTATTATTACTAAATTAATTGTTTTTTCCTAAAATTATAAATTCAAATAAACACAATTTACAAACAAAAAAAATCAACAGGTAATATATAATTAAGATGTAACAATAAATATATTCCTATATACACTTGTTTAAAAAAAAAAATTTATTCACATAATCAAGAAAAATAAACATTTGTAAAGCATCTCATCTCATATAGTTTATTTAGTTTACACGATGAAATAAAAACCGACAATTAAATATAATAAATTTTAAAGATATACACTTAAATTTATTTATTTTTTTTAATCGCGACAATAAACACATGTTGCATGAACCTATTTCAATATTACATTACCTCTGTTGTACATTTTTAATAAATGAATAATACTATATATTTACAGAGCCGAGGAATAGTGAGTTTATAAATTAATATGTATTATTATATGTACACTATACAATATAATCTCATCACATCATCGTTTATGTCAGTAGTTGTATAGCAAGTACAGTGCACTGTATATTTATATATATACAATTTATATATATATTTATATATATACAATAAAATGTAGATATACAACAAAACAATAACAGCAATTACAATAGAGAAAATAAAAATGAATGAATTTAAAAAAAAAGTAATTTTTTTAATACACATTTATTTACCCATATGTCGTCTCTGTTTGTGTTGTATAGTTGATTTTAAAGGTTGTTAATCATATATACATTTTTCATATTTACTTTTGTTACGTGTATTAATTTTTGATGAATGAAAAGGGTTCGTATAAATAAACTTAAACAATGAAAAATTAAACAAAGTATTTACAAAAAAAAAAAGTGTATGATTTTAGATTTCCTGAAATTATTCTTTATTTTCAATTAGAACATTTTTTTACTTAAATAACTATAAGATTCTTGGATAAAATTATTCATAAAGACTGTATATTCAATTCATTGTCTAGTATATTTCAAGGATTGGTCAATTGTGTGTTATAGAAAAGTAACTCAAACGAATTACATGTAAAAAAGTCAATGAAGTCGAAAAAATCCTAATATTGCGGTGAAAAATAATACTTTAGCAAAATGATTTATAAATCATAAAAAATTTAATGTGTTTTTTAAAAAAAAATGTTAAATCAATGAAATATATTTGAATATTTTTAAATTAACCTTTGTCAAATTTATGCCGATAAAAATCATGAATAATATATATATTTGTGTTCTGGTAAAAATCTACATTTTATATGAAAATTCTAATTTAAAAAAATTTATCCATTTTTTGGTGGACATAGTCAGTCAGTAACTCTAAAACAAATACGTTCATCACTAAATATATATACATGTACACGAGGTAAATTGGTAATATGGTAACATATACACACAGTTTATGTTACATGATGCGTAAACATTTTTGTTGTATATTTTGATATTGATAAATGTATATGTATATAATAAACATTAACTATAAAAAAAGCTGATGGTCCAATACCTTGAATGACAGACATTTACGCACTGAAAATGGCAGATAGGTGAAGATGTCATATGTTCAACTTGATTCTCAATGACGATAACCACATGGATTTGTTTGGGTAATGGTGGAAGTGGTTTAATCGTAATCAGAAAAAAATCTTCGATAAAAATTTCTTCTTCCCAAAAGGACTCAAAATTGTAAATCCTGACTGAGGATAATAGGAAAGATAATCCTATATATACAACAATATAAATACTACCCTATATAGGTTTAAAACAATCTTTCATTTGTTTCTAAATTTATTAACCACGAATCATATATATGAATGCCAAATGCCTATGTAAATAAAATGATAATTTTATCAGAATTATAGAATTATCTACAGCATACAGTTGGTGGTTGAAATAACACAAATAAGATACTCAACCATCCTATATATAATAATAATAATAATAATAATAATGAAAAAAAGAGTATAAAGGTGATAGTAATAATAATAATAATGTATAAATATAAGTAAACAAAAAAATTTCATGCAAATTCAATGCACATTGCCCGACCTTTTTTATTTTAATGACTCCTTTCTTATATTATATGGTTTTACGTACTATATTTATATTGTATTTTGAAATTAAATAATAATAATAATAATAATTTTTTTTTTTGGAATATCCGGTATTATTATTTCACCAGTGATAGATACATCGAAATTAAATACACCGTACTTCCATACTTAATAATAATAATAATATATTTGTATTTATAGGTATTTCGTATCAATGAGCACAAATTTTTGATAGATCAAATTGAACTATTATTACATATATGTATAATTTCTCTATCTACATGTAAATAAATACATTTATGGGAAATTGTTCTGCATAATATATTTTTTTATTTATACGAATTAAAATTTACCTGCGTGAATTATTGCATTAAATATACTCTTGTTATCTATATATAACAACTAATATATGTACTATTATTATATACATGGTTATATTATATTATATGTTTTATATTCACGGGCAATTATTTGTAAATTAATGAATGTTATACTATATATATATTTTGTAAATATTTTCTATAGTGTTTAAATGGTTTATAATATACACACAAAAATAGAAACAGAAATTATTATATTGCATAAATTTTTTTTAATGATTTATATATAAATTAACTATATTAAATAAATAAACAACATAATAAATATTTCAAATAATTTATATATTAAATGGGTATTTAGTTTAAAAAGTAATAATAATATATTTATTTTTATATCATACTATATTATATATATGCTTTATTTTTATTTTTACATAGAAAGTTTTTCACTTTCAAACAACATTGACCATTACTGATTAAATAATGATTAAAAATTTTCTTTTGCAAAATAATTATCTTATAATATCGTATATATTCGCATTACCTCAATATACATTTATGTACGTATGTATGTATGTGGCAAAGATTTTATAATATCTAATGATTAATTTTCATTGTCACCGCAAAGGAAATGTTGATATAAAACAAGTTTTTATTAATTATAATTTTATTTATATACAATAATTTGTATATCTGATATAGAAATAATACTATAAATTGATCATTTAATCATATAAATTTAATTTAAATTGTGTGTACATTAAAAAAAACTGTCACTTTTATTATTTTTATGAAATATTCTTCCTTTATTTTTATAATATATATACCAACCGTATACCATAAATGCAATTAATTAAGAAATTACTTAACTTTCTTTCAACAAATGATGTGAAATTTTTCGATGTATATATTTATGCAATAATTCTAAAGAGTTTTACGTTTTATTATATTTTTGTTTAAGTTATTTTTATCATTAATTTTTTTGGGTGATTATTAAATTTAAATTTAACGGTTCTATAGATATATAATTTTTTCACAACATATAATTTTTAAGAGGCTCATTAAAATAATTTTAAACTAATAATAATAACAATAAAAATAATAAAACATAAATCATAAAGAAAAATATGAGAATATATCAAAATTGCAATCTTTATATATTAGTACATATATACACAGAGACACAAAATAGTTTTTATTCAAAAACAAAAATGTATATAAATATTCAAAGACAAGGCAAATGTATATAATTATATATATCGCATGCGATTGTATATGATACGAAAATGATGTAAATTATAATAATTAATATTATAATAAGGTGGTAATAATTATAATAAAAATATATATTTATATTGCTAATTTTTTTTTTTTTTTAATTTCACGTGACCACACATAAATTAGCAAAACGAAAAATAAAAGTGAATCTATTTTTTTTTATAATTAATATGATTTATTTTATTTTAAAATTATTTGTTTTATGGTAACAAATAAAATTATTATTACATATTGTTATTATTATTTTTATTAGTATATAATTACTATATATCACAATTACTTTTCTTAAAAGAAAATTTATGTGAGAATTTTTCTTATATACTGGAGAGAGATAATAATATAATAAAAAGGTAATATAATTTATTAAAATTTATATATATATACTGACAATTATAAATAATAATATTATTATTAAATTTTACTTTCACTATATATATATGGACTTTTTATGTAGTCTATATTGCTTTTTTTATTAATATAATATAAAGATGACGCGTATAATGTGTGTGATATAGTTATATCAATATCTTCTTATTATATAAATAATTTTTATGTAAAATTTGATATTAAAAAAATGATTTGATTGATCATTTAGAGCATTTTTATGTACTTATACGAATATAGAGAAAATTATTTCAGGAAGTAATTTAATAATTTCTTATTTATATATAAAGTTATGCTTTTAGAGACCCGTTTATACAATTAATTAAATCTTATGTATATATAAAAAATACTGATATGCTGTGCGTTGAAAATTTTACGTATATCGTTCAGAAACCATTCAATCACTATTTTTCATAGGTAAACATTAAATTGTATTTATTTTACAAAACTGTATATAAAATATTCATAATTGAAATTTTTCTATATGTTCTGTTCGGAATGATTGAACTTTTAAAACATTAATTTTAATTATACTCTAACTAAAGGAGTGTAAACAATATGAAAATATCCAAACGAAATTCATCAAAATCTTTTATGTTACATTTCAAAAATTAAGTATTTTTGCATCGTTATTAAAAAAAACCAAATCAAAATATTTTACAATTCCAAATTTGTTCACCTATACTAAACAATTCATGAAAAAAAAATCACATGCGAAGAAATATCTTTAAATACAAATATATTTAATTTTTCATATATCATCATCATCTGATATTATATATATATTTTATAGAGATTTATTATACTGATAAGAATCGTTGAGAATTTTTAATTTTAATAAAAATTATGTACATAATAATTAGTTTTAAAATTGAAGGTTATATATATTAATGTATATATCGCAATGCATATATATTTTGTTAAGGTTTTGTCAGACATTGGTTTTAAATATGATTTTAAATTAATTAATATGTATGTATAATGTTTATAAAAAAAAACAAATAAAAGGAACTATATATTATATATATAAAAATAATAAAATAAATATTAAAAACAATAATATACACACTATACTATATATATATTGAAAGTGACTATACCAATTTTTATTATACTTTATAACAGGATGGATGACAAATATAATTATATATGAAATATTATATGTGATGTACATCCAATTTTAGATACATTTCTGTAAATATATGCTATATATTAATTTATATGAATAAAAATATTTCTATTATAGAAATTATAATAATGCACTTATGAAATTATTTTATTTTTTGAGGTCACGATTAATTAACTAATAAATAGACGCAGGTGTATATTTATAAAATAAAAAATTATGTGTTTTATCTGCATAAATTTATCTTTAAAAAAAATGGTTAAAGTAAGATAACAACATTTTTCATAATTTAAAAGGTAAAATCGTGATAATTTAAAAAAAAAATCTATCAGCAGATTAAAATAAAACAAATGAAAATAATATTTTTGAATTTTGTTCAATTTATTATACATATTCCGGCATGATCGCAATGTATGTATATTTTATTTTAAATAATTTATATACATTTCATTTTTTATATATATTATTGTCCTTCAATTTTTTTTTAATTATATTCAAATAATTTAATTGATTTTCTATGGTTAAAAAATAAAAATGTACATCAATAAAATATATTAAAAAACAATAAATATAATTTTATTTATTTGATAATTTGTTATGGCATCTTTTTTCGTTGTTTTTTTTTTTTTCATATAAAAACATTTTTTGCATTTATATATTATATACAAATCAAAATATACTGATTGAAAAACAAATTCAATGTAAAATTTAAACAATTTTTAAATTATTTTACATTAATACTTTTAATTAATGTGCGAAATTTTAGATATAAATGTATTATTTTTATCTGTACAAAAAATGAATAAATTTAATCGAAATTTTGTATGGCCAATAAAAAAATTTAGATCCTACTTTTATATAAGTGCGGTGTTCAATATTTGAACTTTCGGTTTTTTGGAAATACCCAAATTCAATTTCGTATAATGCAAACAAAGTTTTTTTTTTATCTCATATACGAATCGCCGTTTAGATCTATTTCTATTATGTTATATAGGTGATCAATTAAAGGTAATTTAAAATATTTGGGTTTAATGATGAATCCAAACGTTTTCTTTATGTCTATTTTGAATTTAAAGATGCAAATATAAGGATAACAAAAATTCTCTAAAAATGGTATATTTTTTTACTTGGTTAAATTATTAAGTATAATTTGTCAAAAAATCGATGACAAACAAATTTTTATTAAAACAGGTCTAAAATGAACCATTACATCTTGTAGCTTTATATATGAGGAAGTTCAATTTATCAATATTATTATTTATATTCTATAAATAAAATAAATAAATAAATTGTATATAACAGATTTTAATTAATATATTATTATAATATAAAATGTTTTGTTACGTAAATTTAAATATATATATATATATATGCAATATATAAAGATGCAAAATTTATACATTTATATATATAAAGTAATAAATTTTCATAATTTGAAACATATAACATATTTTTTTATATTAGAGGATTAGAGAAAGTACACAAACGTTTATAATAGATAACATTCTGATTAACATATTAATCATCAAACTGACCCAAACAAAAAAATTGTTAATAATTAATTATTTTTAATAAAATATATATACTGATGCGGTGATGTCTTCCGGATTATCTTAATTTATGATTTGTAAATAAATACGCATATTTAATTATTTTTACCGTAAAATTATATGCGCACATCATATTTTTATTATCTATTATAAATATTTTGTTCTTTTATAGTTTCTGTGTTCAATTATTTTTTAATATTAAATGCAAATTTCATAAAAAAAATTAAATTGTTCTCTTTATAAGAAAAAAAACGAACAAACAAACACACCTTTTAAAATAGTTATAATTTAATCATCTTCTTATATAATATATGATATAAATATGAATCAAGAATTAAAATAGTAAAAGAAAAAACATTCTTTTATTTATATACAATTAAATAATATTTATTAAAACATTGACCTTTTTTTATGTGGTGTGTTAATAAAATAAAAATTAAAAACATTATGTAAAAACTCTGTATACCAACAAAACGAAAAATATTTTAATAAAATTACAAGACCGTTAATTTCTTTTCGTCTATGTTTTGTATTCTTTTTAATAAACATATCAATGTCTTTTCATAAATACTTTTTTTTCATAAATACTTTTTATTTTGGTTAGAAAAATACATTTAATATACCGACAGCGGAATGTATATAAAAATGAATATTATACGTATTTATATATTTTAAATATTTGCTTGGTGGCAACCTTAACATTGACTATTATAAGCATTGCAAATATAAAAGGAAAATATTCAGTTGATTCAGAAAAACAAACAAATTAATATAATTCAAATATAGATAATTAAATGGATATAAAAATAAAACACATATGAATGATTGCATTTTATTTAATTATAACATATCTATAAATTCAATTAAAACTTGACATATTACCATCGCATGCATTAATTATAATATAACTTTCGATTATATGATTGACTTACTTTTAAATACATTTTTTAATAAACACAGAAACAATAATGAGATTACACCGTATCAAATATTATTAAATGATATAATCACGATTGTTTGAATTTTTCAATCAAATACTGAATTTTCATTATAATATCATTATTCATACAATTATACATAAATTTGAACACTATATAGATTACAAAACAATTTTCATTTATATATATTATCTTCAAATCTTATTTAAACTCATATAAATGAGTCAAAAAAATTCCACTAAAATATATATGGTACAATATTTCAAATGTAACTGAATAGTATTACAATAATTTAAATCAAACATTATGTAAATATTCGCATTAATCTTAATACATCCGTGTAAATATATGCATAAATATCTCGGTCATTCGAACACCCAGATAATCTTCAATCGATCAGTATATAATATATAATTTCTTAAGAGATATTTAAATAAATAAACCAATTTTTTATGATAATATTTTATTATTTTTCTTAGTTTTGCAAAATTATTTAAATTATCTTTCTATAGTATAAATATAATTAAAAAAGAAATCTGTATATATACCAATATAATTACTTGTAATAATCTATTTAACTGATTAATAACCACCGTGCATTACCTATACGATATACATTTTCCTATACGATATACAATTTCATATATTATATTTTATCACGCATTTATAATTTTCCATGTGCATACATAAAAATATAATTATAAATATTGCATTTTCTATTACATTTTAATATACCATCATCATAAATATACTTAAATTTGTAATATAGATATAGAAAATTTTAATTAAAAAAAAATAAATAAAATAAAATCAAAAACAAATCAGTACATGCAAGCATTTATATTTATTTCTTATATAAAATTCTATTTTTATAAAAATTCTCATTTTTTTTCTTGCTTGTATAACTATATATATATAAAAAAAATAAATTATTTTTTATTTGATTCGACCTATATATATAAAATTAAATGTACTTTTAAATGCATGTTTTATAAAACTAAGAAAAAAAATAATTTTTTTTTGAACAAAACTAGTTTCAATAAATTAGTTTTTTATTTTTATAAACTTTTTTATAATATTATCTGAATATATACGAAATTTTAATTTGTGCTTCTTTTTCTTCTTCTTCTTCGTATTCTTCATTAATAAATGTTAAAAATAGAATATAAATAAATATTATGTAAACCAAATAATTTAAAAAAAAAAACCGTTTGAAATTAATTAATTTATTATTTTTTTTTGTTTTTGGGCGACATTATCTGGTATAGTTTATATAAAAATATATTTTTCTTGTTGTGTTAATTATTTTGTTCAAAAAAAAAAGAAAAACAAAAAATACCTGTTGAATTTTTTATTTAGGTATTATTTTTTTAAAAAGAAATGTAAATTTTTTTGTGTATTTTAATAAGAAAAAAATATGACTATATATGAAAATATTGCGAATTGATTCAATTTGTTTCTTTTTTTCTTTTATCTTTTTCATAACTTAATAATAAAATAGCAAATATTTTTTTTTTAATTAATTTAAATAATTCAATTTATTAAATTATAGATGATTGACATTTATCATATAAAATATATAGTTTAATGTTCTGAATTTTTTTTTTTGCTAAATGTGACTTCTTTGATAATCGCGAGAGCTAAATTACTTTTTAAAATCGTTATTTGTTAACAAATTCATATGGATGCAAATATTGATAAGGTTACATTTCGTTTTCTGTCAGTATGAATTTTTTAGATAATGATAGTATATTTAATATATTGATTATTGAATAAACCGATTATTGATCGATATATAATAATTATGTATTTTGATTTATGTGACATTAATTTGAATATTCAATGTTTTTTTTATGTTATATTTATACAAAAATATCTTCTAAATATTTGCGAATTAATAATAAATTTTATTACTTTGTTTTTCTTATTTAAAATAACATCTAAATAAAATAAAAACTATGTAAATTAGTTTTTAAAACTGTTTTGATAATACCTATTTATTTATTTTTTAATTATCACGTAACATGAATTTTGATAAGAATTATGATTATGAATATTTATATACTTAACTTTCTTTTCATTTTTTTATTAAAATAATTATATTATTATTTAAAAATCAGTCAGATGATGAAAGTCTATAAAATTATATGTTTTTTTTTTGGTTTTGTGTGTTTGCGATTATTATTCTAAATTTTGATTACTATACCGTAATCACATGTTAATATTTTATGATGTCAATCAATTAAATTAATTATTTTCTCAATCTCAACATCAACAAATACGTATAATTTACGATTATTATATTTTATTCTTTAAGAATTTCTCCATGCTATATGTAACACTTCGTTCAATAATGTGTGTGACTAATTAATTAAAACACATTTTTTTGCCAAAATTCGTTTTTATTCATCAAGATAGTCCCCTTTTAGGGAGATACAATCATTCCAACGCTTTTCCAATCTTTCGATACCGCCTTTGTAAAACGATTTTTCTTTGCCTTCAAAATAGGTGTTAGTTTCGGCGATTACTTCATCATTTGAGCCAAATCTCTTACCACGGAGCATCCTTTTGAGGTCTGCGAAGAGCCAGTAGTCGCTGGGGGCTAAATCTGGAGAATCTGGTGGATGGGGAAGCAATTCAAAGCCCAATTCGTTCAATTTTGCCATCGTTTTCATTGATTTGTGACACGGTGCATTGTCTTGGTGGAACAACACTTTTTTCTTCGCCATATGAGGCCGTTTCTTTGCGATTTCGACTTTCAAACGCTCCAATAACGCTATATAATAGTCGCTGTTGATGGTCTGCCCCTTCTGGAGATAGTCGATGAATATTATTCCATGCGCATCCCAAAATACAGACGCCATAACCTTGCCAGCCAACTGCTGCGTCTTTGGTCGCTTTGGGCGGCTTTCGCCGGCTGCGTGCCACTCAGCAGACTGCCGATTTGACTCTGGAGTGAAATGGTGGATCCATGTTTCATCCATTGTGATGTACCGTCGCAAAAACTCCGACTTATTGCGCGTAAACATGTCCAAACAGCTCTTTGAATCATCGGTTCGTTGTTGTTTTTGCTCCGGTGTGAGCAAACGCGGCACCCATTTGGAACACACCTTTTTCATACCCAAATGTTCGTGTATTATGGTTTGTACACTGCCTGCTGATATCTTCAGAATGTCAGCAATCTCCCTCACTTTCACTTTACGGTTGGACATAATGATTTTCAGTGTTTTTTCAACGTTTTCCGGAATAACAGCGTCATTTGGCCTTCCAGTAGATGGAATGTCATCGGTGTCTGTACGACCACGTTTGAATTCGGCATACCAATCACAAATGCTTCTTTTTGATGGAGCAGAGTCCGAGTAATGTTTTTCAAGCCATTCCTGGCATTGAACAGTATTTTTTTTCATTAAAAAACAATGATAAATCAGCACACGGAATTGCTTTGAATTCATTTTTTTTTAAAACACAAAAATAGCGTCACTTATAGCACTGTAACTTGTAAACAAATGATCTGATTAACATATGATGTTGACAGTAAGCCTAAAAAGGTTGCCAAATGCGAAAAAAATATTGATTTAGTTCTAGGGACGCCATCTATGTGTCAGTCACACACATTATTGAACGAAGTGTTAGAATAAATTATATCAAAACGAGTAGGTATATATATTTTAAATAATTGATTAAATTGTTAAAAATCTATGAAACATTTTGTTATTTAAATAACAATCAAGTTAAATATCGATATACAGGCATAATAAGACAACCTTATTAAATCTGATTAAAGAAAACATCATAATGAACATCAACAAAAAAAAATGGAAAATGGACGAGTATTGTTATTTTTTACCGATAAATAAATTGAAATGTTTTATGATATATATGATGTGCGTTTTATTAAATAATAAAACACAAAAACGCAACATTATCTCATAGATCGGGGATTATACATAATTATTCATCTATATAAACACATTATATAAATAAAACCATTAAACAAAACAAAAAAAAACTAATATATAACTAATAATTTCTAATTTTTTAAATACGTAATATACTTATATTGATTGTTATACACAGTCATATTTATTAATGTACGAATAAATTCGGTCAATTTATAATAAAATTTAAAATCATTGTGCAAATATTAATTATTCTATAAATAATATTTCCAATCTATACATTAAAAATTTTTAAAATCAATTAATTATAAATTGTTGCTTTTTATATATATAAAGAGAAATATGCAAATATATATCGATATGATGGATACAAAACACTTAAAGTTTTTATTATTCACATTATCTTATTCAATATTTCATAAATATATTATATATGAATGTTGTGTACGAGTATTTCAATAACTTGGTATTTTTAACAAAAATTATTATTATGCATTTACAGTTTTTAATGTAAATTATATATATAGTGTATTGTACAATATGCACTTATACACCTATATATCGGTATATATATATATATATTTATCTATAAATATAAAAAAATATAATAACAAGTTCATCAAACTAACAACCGCATTTTCCATATACATTCAACAATTAAATTTATAAATTTCTTTTAAGTTGAATCATTTCAATAAATATGAAATGTTGATTATAATGTTTATTTTTATTTTTTGTATTATAATAAATAACATATTACGGCTTGCAATGATTATATTCATCACATCTTATATCTATGAAGATGATGAATATATTTTTTATAGAGATTTTCTATACCGGAACGTATATACGTAGATAAAATATTTTACAAAGAAACATATGTTACAGTATGATGTATATGCTTTTTAAAAGCAAAAAAAAATAAAAAAATAACACATTCATGAAGAGTTTTTATGAGCACGTTTATTAGAATAGAAAACCAAAAATTAATACTAATCTATACTTTATAAGTGTATATAAATTTATTTTATTTATATATAAACATTCAACGGATATACATAAAATATTCATAAATCACTTAACTTTAATAACTTAAAAATATTGTACTTTTTTATTATATATCATTTGATTTAATAGTTAAAATTTAATGCACCTTATTATAAAAAAAATATACACAAAAATGGTTATAAACTCATTCAGAATACAAAAGGTGTTGTTAAATATATATAGATAAAATATAATTTGGTTTATTATTATTTCATATTTTCATATTTTCTTTTTAACATCATTTTAACGTATACATATAATTAGGTTCGCGGTCCAATAATTGAAATGTTAAATGATATGAAGAACGTAAAAACGTTTGAATTATTATTATTTATAGTATTTTTTTTTATAAATATATTCTATCCGCCTATACATGAATTTTATTTTATTTTATTATTGCAATTAATTGATGTATTAAAATTAATAAATACAAATTACATTACATTACCGGTTTTTTTTTTCTTCTAAATATTTTTTTAACGGAGAATTTTTTTTATACTGATGATAAAATATAGAACAAAAATAACAATAATAATAATGATAAAAAAAAATATATTAGGTGAAATATCATATAGTATTTTTGTTTTAATGACCTATACAACGAATATATTATTTTGTTTGTTTAGAACATTCATTATGGTTATATCACACTATAATAATATCATCATATCGTAAAACTTTGAAGAAAATATTTTTAGGATTGCCTGATATTTTATACTGGTTGAATGATAATTGAAAGAAATTGTAAAATCAGTATTCTAATTCAAAGAAATTTTAGTAATTCTGTAACATGTTATAGTGTTATACATAATATTGCTATTAAAATTCAAAATCATTAAAATAATAGTAATAGAATATACATTTTTATTGACTTTGATATTTTGTAAAAATAAATATGTATGTTTATATAACATTTGATCACAGAAAACAAAATACAAAATGATCAATATTTATTATTATATAGATTTGTTATAATTTTGCAAAAAAAAAAAAACAAAAAGAAATGTTATATGAAAATATATCTTTTGTTAAATTGTATAAAACAAAATGATAAAATCTTTTTCTTCTCTTCTTTGATGTTTTCTTTCTAAATATTAAAATTTTTATTGGTTTATACATTTTTTGTTTTATATTATAAAACCAATAAAATATATATATATATATATATATATAATTATAATAATCACACAAAACAATACGTGATTTGGTTTAGTATCCGTTATAATTTTCTAAATATGCGAAAGATTTGTTTAAAATTGGTAAATAATATCAAAAAAATTGCAATGATATAGAAAATATTTTCTATTACTATTGATAAAACAAAATAATTCTTTTATATCTATATCTGACTATTAAAAAAATGTTCGTTTCCAAAGCAGTTGAATATCAGAATATTCAAATGTAAAAATATGTTAAATAAAGTATTTGGTATATAAAATTATATATAAAATTCTTGAAATCACGATTCAGATCTACTATATTGTTAATATTCGTCATTGAAAGGATTTTTATAGGAAAATGAAATAATTTACAAAAATAAATCAAAAAAAGAAATACAATAATTTTTTGATCATATTCTATAGATATATAAGAATATTTACTTTCTTTAATTAAAATGTTCAAGCATTTTTGAATTTTTAACCTTTCGAATGATTATATATGAGATTAAATAATAATTTTAATTACAAATTATATACCAAATGAATTAAAATATATTAATTTTCATTTCAGTTATACCTGATTAAATATATTAATTGTATATATGCATTTGTACTACTTCCTATATTTATTTTAAAATTCATCTCAAAATGATTCTTCACATTTCCCTAAATATATATGTTATGTATATATAATATATATCAATAAATATAATTCCGCATTAAAATTGATGATTTTAATTTTTTTTAAAATATACTATACTTATATGATAAAATTAATTCACCGCAGCAGATTATATAAAAAATTTTAAATTTAAATTTAATGTAAAATAAAATAAAAAAAATATCTTCTTTAACAATAATATTTTCACATCATTTATTCAATATACTATATACTCTCTATACCATATGAATATAATAAAATTAAAACAGGATTGAAAATATTTAATTAATTAATTTCACCGCCTCATCCAATTTAAAAAAAAAAAAAACAAAACTTTCTTTGAATTAATACAAAATTGTTCAATGTAGTTTTTATTTTATTTTTTTTTAATAAATTCATATATTAATTTATATAACAACAATATATTTGATTATTTTTTTTTTTATAAAATATGTATACGTACAACAATTTTATATATACATTTTATTTGCATGTATATTATAATAAATACCCCACAGGCAAATTAGGTATATGTACGTAACGTATACATCTGGTTAATAAAATGTTTTAAATATATGATGCAGAGAGTATATATATATTTTGAAATTACTTGATTATTATTTTAATAATAATATTGCATTAATTTAATTAAAAAAAAAAGTGAATTCTTTTAGCTATATAAATAATAAATTGATTGACTTTATTTAAATTTCTCTATTTTTTTTTTATTTGCAAGATTTTTTTATTTTATAACATATGATATGAAAAATACCTACTTTTGCTTTTAATAAAACAAAAAAATTAATTAACCAATTGAGTTATCCTGTATATAATTCGCAAAAAAATTATTTACTATATCCGTGGTAAAACTGTTAGATCACTATCTGTATAAAATCACCACTTGAAATACACAACCACCTTTTTTGATGTTTTTTTTTTAAATTAACTTGATATATTAAATTAATATAGAATTAATCACATAATCTATATATATAATTCATATAAAATAATAATTCTCTATTATTAAAAAAATAATTGTTCTGTGATTGGAATAACAAAAATAATTAAATTAACTCAATTAATAATATATAAATTAAATAGTCAAAATTATGTTTGTTTTAACAATTCAAACAATTAACAATTATTATTCATACACTAAAACACTATTCACAATTACAATTTTTTAAATATATTTAAAACCCACAAAAACATTAAATTTTTTTTATTTATTTACTTTTATCGTTCGTGCCGTGCCCGTCTTAAACCGTGTTTGTTAAGTAATAGAATCACTATACATATATTAAACTGAAATTGTGCTTCTTTCTTTTTGCATTTCATAAAAGAAAACTCTCTCTTCTATATATTACTTTTCATATATTATATATAGTTAATATTCATAAATGAAAAATAAAATTCAAATAAATATTGTTATCTACACATATATATAAAAAGTTGATATTGTTGAAAAAAAAATACGAAGAATACATAAATACATATATAAGAAATATATCAACATATATATGAAGAAGTTAAATAAATAACAACAAACTCACTAAATATACACTATTTCAAAAATGTAATCAAACACAAGTGAACAGAAAAATTAAAACATTGTTAAATAACGATATTTTATGAAAAAATTCACTAATACCACATAGTTCGTGGTTTTATTATCAATTTAATTCTATTAAATTCTGTTCCCCACATTTTTGGCACAGATATCCCATTAGGTTAAGATCGTAAGATACGATTCATCGTGTAATTCATAAAAAAAATTTATTTTTGAAAAGCGTTGACTAAAATCTTGTAAGAAAAATCTGCACGTTTTTATAGAATTCACATATGTAAAATTACAATATATAGATTACCTTGGTTTCTATTTACAAAGCTCTTCTTATCAATACATTTCACAGTTCACAGTATTTTAGTTTTTTCAGAAGTAACAGAGGTGATTAAATTTTTGATATATTGTATATATTGTTGAAAAAAGTTATGATGAAGAATGTAAAAAAAAAATACATACAAGAAATATATGATCAACTCTATATGTTGTACATATACAAAATAAGAAGAAGGTAAAATAACAACAAACTCTATATAGATATTTATAAACAACTTTATACTATCAACATTGTTTTTTATTAATTTATTTTAAGATGCGAAGAAAGTATATATTGATATGTGTGTAACTATCTTTTTGATTTTAATTTTTTTTTTATAAATTTAATACATTTATGATATGATTTAATATATCTGAATTATTTTTTTTTTCATCAGATTAACGCGGCAACAACAGTGAAAATGATAATTATTTTTTATTCCTCAAATAATATTTATATTAATAATATAGCTAACATATATAGCAATATATATATATACATAAAATATGTAATATCAGTAATACGAAACGAGTTTTTTCAAGTTTTCGATTTTTATTTCAATATAATTTAAAATTATAACTTTGTTTAATATATATATTTGTTATTATAATAATTGATTAATGTAAAATAAAAAGTATTTTATTTTTATATAGAATATATATAGTTGATTGATTGATAAATAGATTGCAGATATAGGATTAGAGTTCCGCTCAATTGATATTAGATATTTTTTTATTTAATTATAATCTTTATAGGTACAAAAAAGAATTTAAATTCAGTTAATCAAATGAGTATTATAGTAAAGCGCATTTTAAAATTTATCAAAATTAATGCAATACAAAATCTATAAATTATATTATATAAAATGGTTTCTATATTGATTATTATCTTTCATTTTACAAGAGTTCTGATATGTAACTAAATAATAAGGATATAATAGGGTTAATATAAGGACATTTATTTTAAGATTGTTCAATTTATAAATTAATTTAATTTTATTTATTGTTTTCTTTTTTTCAGGTTAGTACGATTTTTTTACCAACTTTACCAATTTTTTCATATATATGAATTCTATATTAAATGTGAGTAAAACCAATTTTATTTATGCATTAACATTTTTTTTTAATTCCTTTCCTTTATTGCTATTGCTATCACACACGCACTTTCTGTTATACCTATATAAACATTAAATTTAATGGTAGTCGTTTTAAATAATATATTTTTTTGATCAATAAGAAAAAAGAAAAAACTACTGTTAAATACATATCATATATAGAGAATTTTATTAATAAATAAATTATTTATGTTCTATATATATCGTTCTGTAAGAATATACCATAAGATACATGATTGAATGATATATATATGATCAAAAATTTTTGAGAATTTATAATTTTCTATATATGATTTGCAAAGATGATATTAGCAGCATATGGGTAAATTAAATAGAATAGAAGAACTTTCAATAGTTTTTATATACGATCATTAGTTTTGAGTGGTTTTGATACTGTATAAATTCATCAACGGTTTTATAAAAAGTCTAAATGAATCGCAATTATTGATAAATCATTAACATTAATAATTTCCGAAACTTTTTGTTCCCGTCGTCGTCGTAAGTTGTATGTATGTTATATTTATTTTTAAAGAAAATAAAAACTCGTTCATTTTTTCAATTAAATCTTTGAAGTCATCAACATTTTAAATCCATAACTGTTTTCATAGTGCAAAATATATTTTTCTATATATCACATATACGTTTATATTCATATAGAAAGATTTTATTATATATGTAATACGGTTTTAATTTCTTTTATTTTATTTTTTATATTCTTCACGGTTATATGTTGTATTTTATTAACATATGTATGTTCTTAAACATGTTTGTATAAGAATTAAAAGAAAAAACCCGTCTTATATTCATAATAATATCCAATATGCGTTCACCCATAAAAAAAAGTAAATGGTATATTTATGGTGAATGCAAAAAGTTTATGTCATAATTTTTTTTTATGTTTTTTTTTGTTTTGTTTTATGTTTTTTTTTTAAATAGTCATATGAATATTTATCAAATTATAGTTGTTATATAAATTTTTGGACAATTTTAAAATGTAGGTTATATTTAAAAAAAAACATATAATATATATATATATATAAATTTTTTAAAATACATTAATGAATATTTCAAAATGAAATTTTTGTGATAAGATATATTTTATTGAATTAAAGTTATGTAAATATGTAAATGATTTTGTCGGATTTTTATGCATATATGCAAATTCCGCCTACGAATTTTGCATTTATAAAATTTTGAAAAAATATTTATTAGTTTTATTATAATGCGAAAGTACATCATAAAAGCACTCTGAAGTCTATTTCCTATTTAATTATAGTGTATTTTATGTAAAATATCTTGCTTCCGTGTTATATATAGTCTATATAACATAAATGTGATTGTAAAATAATTCAATTTGGATTAATTATATAATTTTAAATTAAATTAAAAATATATGTATTTACTTACTTTATATCATTTTTAAATAATTCATCAATGCATAATTTTTTACTCATTTTTTTAATTGAATGACATTTTGAACTGCACGTTGATTTATCACAATGATTACAATTATTAAAACTAAAACTTGATGTGCACAATGTACAAAATGAATCTAATGGACCAGTTATTGCATTATCGCTAAAATCACATTGACAATTATTATCATCATCATCATTATTATTATTATCATCGCTACAATCAATAGTTATTGTATCACTTTCATCACTTTTTGATGATTCTAGTTCATCATCAGTATCGATAGTGGTATTATGAATACTAGTTGTACCATTTGATGTTCTTCTTGAAGCCATTGAACATATACCAGTACAAGGTGATGTATTATTTTGCTTAGTACTGATTACTGTGGTTGGTATACGTTGGTTTGTTGTGGATGTTGTTTCTGGTGGTTCATCCGTAGAATTTGATATATCATATGATGAAATATTATCCATACCCCATTCACGTAATGATTTATTTGTTTTAAAACCATTCAAATTTGGTTTATCATCTGTATCAATTATTGACATTCCACTACCACCACAACCACCACCATTATTATTATTAGTATTATTATTATTATTATTATTATTATTAATATTGTTGGTTGAAATTCGACGACAACCAGCAAATTTAATCGTATTCGATTTACTTGTCATTGATATATTTTCATTAAAATGTATAATATTTATATCATTATATTTTTGCATATAATTTGATGAATATCTATCGGAAATTTCTTTTAATGATTTTCTTGGTTTAGGATTTGTCGACAATCGCATAAAATCCAATAAACACATTTTTAAATCAAACATTTTTTTTTTTTTGGTGTTTGTGTATTTATTGACTTTCTTATTTGTTTGGTGGTAAAGTGTCCTTTTGTTTCGTATACGTTTAGGAAAAATCCATTATGTATAATTTTTTTAAATAAAAAATAATATACAAGGATAAAACGTTTTATTTTTATGATTTCTTATATTAATCTGAAACAATAAATGGAAAAAAAAATTATTATTACAAATTTTATTTAATATTTTTTGTTATGTAATTAATATCAAATAAATATAATAAAATAGTGTATTATATATAGCCCTATACGATTAAGCGTGTGAATTCTACTTCAAAAGGTATATACAATTTCTCTGCCAAAAATTATTTATACTTTTATAAATATAGGTTTATTATAGCTTCATGTGTTATGTTTAAAATACTTAATAATTAATACATATCATATTAAAGGGATATTGATATAGACATTTAATTTTTAATTAATTTAAAAAAAAATGTAATATATTTCATTATTTTGAATTCTTTATGCTTTTGTAAAATGCTTTTTATCATATTTGTGCTTTTAATGCGAAATTTGTAGCATTTCAAGGCTTTAAGTTTACAATAAATTTTCGCTAGCATAGTGTAGATGGCAGCGGAATTGTTAAATTATTTAAGATATGGGTTGTGAGTTTTTGAGATTTCTCGTGAGTGTTGTCAATGTTTATTTAAAAAAATATATATAAATATATAAAAAATAAATCATTTTGTAAACAATAATAAAAATGAAAACATGTGTTTTTTTATATTGATCAAGAATTAAATATTTGTGTATTCTTCAAATTAAATTAATTTTAAAATAAATTATTAATTATAATTAAATTTCACCAGGTTTTGTTTGTTTTGTTGACAAAATAACATGTAAGTTCAGTTCTGTTTTTTTTTATTAATTAACTATTATTATTATTTTAAAAATCAGTTTAGTGAAAGTTTTTTTTAATAATAATAAAACAAAAATAAAATATTTTGGTTATGGTACAAAAGTTTTTTTTTTGATTTAAAGTATTTAAATAAAATATAAACCATGAATTATTTCTGAAATTTAATTGTTTTAATTTTAATTCTTATTAATAATAATAATAATAATAATAAGCTATATAATCCCACACAATTATAGATTAAAAAGATGAGTTCACGGCATGGCAGTGGACTGAAAAATAGTCGTCCTCAAAAGCATCGAAATAAATTTGCTTTTAAAAATGATTTGCATGATAAAACACCACAAATGAAAAAAATTAATGCATTAAATGTTTATGAGGTATGTGAACGTTGTAAAGCACAAATTGAATGGAAAATTACATATAAAAAATATAAACCTTTGTCACAAGCAAAAACTTGTATAAAGTAAGTAACATTTAAAATACAAGAAAAGAAAACCAAAATCTACAAACAAAGATAGAAGCAATTTTTTATTCGCACCAATTATTTATATAAATTTTAATTGTTTTTTTATTATTTTTTGTTTTTCTATATTCATTATACATTCACACTACAAAATTTCTCATCGTATGTTATCTTATTTGCAAAATAATTTGTTAAGATGTAGTAATCGTACAGTTACGAAAGCATATCATGTTGTTTGTAAAGAATGTGCAAAACGTGAAAGGATTTGTGCAAAATGTTTAAAATCTGCAGAATTGGTAAAAATTGAACCAGCTGAACCGACACCATCGGAACAACAAAAATTAGAGGTGGAAATGGAACGTTTAACAAAATCATTATCAGAACGTAAACGTCGTACGTTCGTTCGTTTCATGAACGTTGGAAAAGTTAATGAACGATATAATGATAAAGATTACGATGAGGGTGACGAAGATCATGGCGAATTTAAATACACATCTCGTATAGCACATTCACGTGATGAACTATTACAAAAGATTGAAATGCTTAAAATTAATGAAGATGATGAAGCAGATGAATGTGACGACGAGGAAGATAGTGATGATGTAGATAATGAGAATGATGATGAGGATAATGAATGTAATTCGAATGAAAAAATTACTGATCTGACTAAGTAATTGTACATCATTTTTTTTTTGTTTTATATTATAATACAATTAATATTATAAATCAAATGTTCTATTGTCAATTTTGTTTTCTGGGTTTATTCATTTTTATATTTTTATTTAGAATATAAGGTTAAACGGAAAAAAATATAAATAAAAAAAAATAATAAATGGAAAATTCCTTTCTCTTTTAAAAATTGAACGAATAAATTGTATATCTTTGAAAATAGTCATTTATGGTATCGGTATCGATGCGTATAAAAATGTATTTAAAGATTTTTATTTAATTTATTCAATTTATTCAATTTTTACGTGAAATAATAATATATGGTCACATATTTTTTACTCTTAATTTTTAATATAATTAATTTTTTTATATAACATTTACTACAATTATTATAATAATTGATAGTGAAAATTTTATTTTATTTTATATCACGTAATTTATTAAATTTCTTAAAAGAATTTGTAAATATATGACCGTAAAATGTATCCTTAATTTGATGAATTCAAAGTTACGCATAGTATAATATTTACAATAAAATATTGTGAAAATACGAGCATTTCATTTATTATATATATATAATTATATATCTATATTGTTTTATTTTTAAACAATTGATTTATGGATGAATTCTGAGAACTCTAATATCATAACCAAAACGATTTATGATTTGTTCCCGATACAACACTTATTAACTGTGTCTGTTATACTATACTGCACAGCATTCCGGCTAAACCACTAATCTGAATTTCTTAATGTTTTATTTATAATAGTCTTCAAAGGTTTTTATATTTTCGATTTTCGTGAAAGTCGAAAAATTTACTGAAATTTAAGATATGTAGATTACAAATCACACTTTATAAACGTTATTTCTAACAGAAGCTGATGTTGCATAATAATTATGAATCATTATGAATCATATATAATCAAACTAGAAATAATAAATCATTGTCGCTTTTGGTAGAGTTCGTCAAATAAATACATTTTAGTTTGTGTTGAAACGATTTATACAGTTGAACAAAATGCCTATTCAAAATCATCCATACTTATATCATAATAAATGCGTTTCAACAATTTGTTAGATAAATAATAATAGAAATTGTTTTATTACACATCAAATTAGAAAAATGCATTTGTATTAAAAAGAAAATGCGATCCACAATATACTTGTATGTAGGATAATTATAAAATATTTTAATGCCAATTAAAAATAATAATATATATGTATATATATATATATTATATTTATATTTCAAATATGATAATATTTCTTCTTCTCTATCGATTTATATAATATAATGCGTATAATTTGCATTACGTGCACGCAAAAAGGTAATAGCAAATAATCAAGAACTTTTAACAAGTGGAATTTTAACAATACATTTTCTTACAATTTTGTTACATTGTTTTTTTTTTAATATACGTGTTTTTTTATTAATTTAATCATTGAATGCAGTAATCATACTTTTAATATCCATCGAAAATGAATCCCCTCAAATGTGTTGTTTTTTTTTTTGCATAACATTGCATTTTACGTAGATTTGCATTTGTAATTTATTGTATATCATATAAAATTATTATTACGTGGTAATAACAAAGTTGTATTTACTAAAAAAAGAATGCAAAAAAAAACAGAGTAATGAATAACTCTATCAGTGAAAGTTATTTATTTTTAAATTATAATTTTAAATAAATGTTTTATTTCTGTTTTTTTTATGTAAAAGTAATAAAACAAATCATTTTTTTTGCTTCTTGTTAAATGTTATATTATTATTTGATTTAAATTAAATATATTATTTATATAAATTTGGTAAATTTTGGTTTGCAATGAAAAACATCGCAATATAAACATAATATAATATTGGGATAAAAATAAACAAACAAAATCGAGATGATTGGTAAATTTTCAATTTCTAAATCATGTTTTTGGAGGATTAACCGAATCGGAGTTTTTGTTATTATAATAAAATATTTAAAGTAACAATCAAATATTCTCGTGTTGTGAGAAAATTTTTTCCCGACGACCCAAACAATAAAATCTTAAAAGTACATGTTTAGAAATAAATTAATTATACTACAAAGAAACATTTTTCTCGAACAAAATTTTCCGGAAAATCCAATTTTTAATTTTCTTTTGAAAAAAATTAACCCATTTTCAAATTTTCTTCAATAGCAAAATTAGAATGTACTGAATTTACTGCAGCAAAGTAAATGAAAATTGTAGGGAAATGATGGAAAAGTTCAAAATTTTAAAATTTAATTTCACGGAAAATGTTTAAGCATGTTCATTTCAGATTATCCTATTGGTTGGTTCATATGATGACTATAATTTTTCAACAGATTTGTGTTTGAATTTCCTTAAAAATGTAATACAATCACAAATTCATTTAAATTAATGTTTCTTCATTTATTTTAAACTTATATACGACGAAACAATTTAACATTTTCACCTCAATTAAATTGAAAAAAAAAATATATATTATATAAATTACAATTAAAATAATTTAAAAATTTAATTTACATACATATACGTATATAATAATTTAATATATGTGTTTTTTTTTTATGAGAGAATGTTTTTAATCCTACTTATTATTATTATTATTATTGAATGTACTGCTATGTAATTAAAACAAAATGTTTTTTTTTTGTTTTGTAAAATAAAATTTAAGATAAACAGATAAATTCACATATAGAAATGAATTTACATTGTGCTGTTCTGGTTACTACAAAAATATTTTCGAAATAATTAAATATAATATTAATTGTTGATTTTAAAAAATATATGTATATATATGACGTATCATCTCAATGTTCTAATAATTAGTAGAATATAATACTATATCGCAGAGCTGCTCAATTATATAGGAAATTAAAATAAAATAGTATAAATAAGTTTTGAATTCATGGCTGATCAAATTAATTTGAAAATTTTAATCTATGTAATAACGTGAACTTTATTTAGAATTTAGTTTTATCAAAAATAATTGGTGGAATTAATCGATAATTTCTGATCACGTTTACCAAAAATGTATGAACAAAAAAAGTGCTATTGAAAATCTCTTTTATTTCGGAAATTTGGAAAAGAAACATTATAATCTTTGTCATTTGTGTTGGTTTTTCGTATAACAAAATTTTAAAATTTTCACATATTCTATATGACAATAAACGAACAGCACTGTATATGCCATATAAATAAAGTACAGTTTATAGTTTTATACTATAGTTAAATAATTTATTTGTAATCGATTTCACACTTACTATATAATGACTATATATAAGTATATTTATGTAAATAAACATACATATATATTCGATTATTTTTGTCATCAATTCAATAATTTATTTATATAGCGAACATTTTTATAATTTATTATAATAAATTCGTTCTATAATTAATTATATATACTTTCTTGTATATTATAATAAAAAACAATTGTATAATTGAAGCTTATAAACTATTGATGCTAGAAATTTTTTAAAAATTACAATAATAAAGTATAATATTAAGAAAATGATGTCTGAAAAATAAAAAAAATAAATATTTTTTTATATATATATCACTGCAATATAATCACCTGTTTTTATATTAAAACAGGTGTTTTCGGGAAACATTTTCAATATTTAATTATTTTTCTTTGTTGAAGAATAATAATAGATTATCAGAGGTAAATTCACATTGGCTCTAATTATATGAAACCGGATGTTATATACGCAATGCGAATCTGAAAAATACAATTATTATGAGAATTTAAGGGTAACTAATTTATTATAAACGTCCATATACTTTTTGATATTTTTTATTGCAATTTTATCTTAATAATATCATAACATTTAAATTATAAATTAATTACAATTGAATTTTATAGAAAAATATCATTTTCTTATTAATCCAAGTCATAGTTTACAACATCTATAAAATCAGATAACGAATAAGCATAATTTTATCTGACCATGATCTACTGATATCTCTCTATACCATTAAAAACTAGATATGTATAAACAATAATATTTATATTTAGATTTTTATAACTTGCATAATTATAAATATATATATATATAGATAATATTATTAATAAATATTTTGTGTTTTATATGTACGCATAATTATTATGTACGACATACTGCTTTCTATATATATATATATATATATAATAATATATGCATTTAAAATCGAAACTAAAACTACAAAATTTCACATATAAAGGCAAATTCTATATATTGTTATTTTTCCTCACTTTTGTGTTATATATTGTTTGATAATTGATAAATTTTTATTAAAAAACTAAATTGTCACCGCTGCGGTTTATCTGTACAACCATAGCACGGTAAAAGTGTATATTATTTATATTTGATTAAATGAATAAAACGGCGAATACAGATATACATTTTACAATATATTAATTAAAAATAAAAATTTAATATTTATCAAAAAATGCATATAAAAAAAAAGACTCATCTTAAATATAATATACGCATTTATCTCTATATAGTAAATGTTATACGAACGACTTTAAGAATCATTTGAATATTCAAATATTTATAGTTAACATTAACATTGAATTTTCTTCGATTGGTATTTTGTTGTTTTTGCATGTTGCATAGAAATAGAAAGTGTGACGTCTGTAATATATATATATATATATATATATAGTATATAGAAAATATACTAAAAAAAATTTATTAAAATAATATTGTCATCGCTATAGTAATTAAAAATGAAATATAACTTGAATTTTATTTTATATAATCTTAAATACAAAATTTATGTGATTTTTTTGGATTTGAAAATTTCGAATTAATTTTTTTTTCTTCTTTTATTTTATCATCCCACCATTCATATTTATTGTATTTTTGATATTATTGTATTATATTAATAACAAACAATTGAAAAATTTGGGATTTTTATTTAGTTTTTATCCGCACAACAATAAATTGATGAATTGATGAATTTTATACGATAAATTGATTATTTTAGAAAAAAAATATTTTTCTGCTTTGGCAAATATATACAATATAATAATTTGTGTATATATATATTTTAATTTCATTTTCTCAACATTCACTAAAGTTTTTTTTTTGTGCAGTTATATTATTAGTTTCGGTTGATTAAAAAAAGTGATATATATTTTAAGAAGAAGAGATGCTTGATCAGATCATATGCTATATACATATATTTATATTGAATGTTTAATAAAAAATTTAAATTTAATCTAATCGAGTGGACAATCTTTTATACTCTAATAATCACTTATTTATACACTACTGTTACTTATTTCTATATTTAATTCATCATAAAAGTATATCGTTATATTTCTATATATATATATATATATTAATATACAAATATATTTAATACAACTATATATGATGATGCATTATTTTATTATTATTTATAATAAAAATAAAAGAAAATAAAATAATTATAATATTTTTCTTTTTATTTCTTATTATAAATTTCAAGTTCTAGTAAAAATTTTAATTATATATAGAATCATATACAAAGTATATCATACAAACATATATATTATTTTTTTATGATTTCATATCATTTTATTATGCATTTAGTGGAGTTTTCTTTTGATATATCTTCAAAAAAGCATATTCATTTCTATGCGGCTGAAAGTGGCTTATTATTTCCAATATAGTTATTACAATTATTATTATGTAATAATCATTAAAAATCATTAAAAGTGCGTACGACCGTCAAATAAATTTTTACAAATTTTAATTAATTTTTTGACAAATAACGGTTTTATCAGATTGATAAATCATAATCATCATATGTTGAAAATGTATATATGGACATAGAATGTATATATGTAGTCATTGTATTAAAATCTTTAATTTTTTATAATACATGAATGAAAATGAAAGTTTTACAATAATATTTTTATTTTTCTTCTTGCAATATATATATATTAAATTCCATGCGAATTGATATATTCGATAAATAGACAATAAAATTTATGGTATATATAATTACACATCACCTATATATAATATCTCTGCGATAGCCTTCAGATTAATTGGTTTTTGATATTTTTTTTATCATTACAAAATTATTTTGTTATATTTTTTACTAATATGGAATCTTCAATTTTCGTAATTTAATTTTCATAATTTATTTAAATTTTATAATAGTATATATCATTTACTTTTTTTAATTTGAACAAAAAAAAATAATTTTCATTATAAAATGTAATATAATTTAGTCAACATTTCAATTTCATAATAAATAATAAATATATAAAACAAAAAAAAATTATAATTTTAAATATTATTTGATATAATAATAGAGATATTATAATAATTTATTGACTATTTTCATTACAAAATAATTTTTACAAAATATATAGAAAATATAAAAATTTCTTTTAAAAATCATTTATCTTCATTATTTTATTTAAGCTCAGGTCTTTAGATTATATTTGTTTTAAAAATATGGCTATTTTTAGTCTTTGTTGTACTTTTCTAATACATATTAATATCGATTTTGTTATAAATATTATAAATAAAATAAATTATAATAATAATAATCATTTGTTATGGTCACAAACCTCATCATTATATATAATATATATAGTTTTCTAAAGAAATTTATTTTATGTCTATATAGAAAAAATATATTAAAAAACTTGTTGAATATATATATATATAAATATATTTACTCGTATATAGAAAACGTTAAATATACAATCATTAAATTGAAAATTTTATGTTTTATTTATTTTTTAAAATTATAATTATTTATTTTTATATTTTTTTTAAATGAAAATATAGAAACATGTATAAATGCATGATTATATTCACATAATTTAACACATTGTTGTTGTTTCTTTTCAAAAAATAAATAAAAACGTAAAATTTGCCATAGGTATATTAATTTTTATTTTCGCATCTTCGAAAATTTACTAAATTTTATATATTTTGTTATATAAAATTAAATGTTGAATTGTGTTTTTTTTTTGAAAAAATACAAATTATATATATTTAATATGGGTCATTTATTTAAATATATTTTATAAATGTATTTTATATATAGAAGACATTTCGCATCACAACTTTAACAGATAATTAAGATTTCAATATGAATTTGCGATGTGTTTTTTTTTTAAATCACATCATAATCATATTTGTTTATATAAGAAATTGTTTGTCTATACTGTATTAAAATAAACAGTTAAATAAATTATAGGCATCAATTGGTAAAGCATAGAAGTTTCTTTAAAATTTCCATTAATTTCTCTAAAATTTTCCTAAAATGTAACTGCAATTTTTTTAAAATCATTATCAAACCTTTTACGAGAATCAATACATTTATAATAACTACTATGCAAAATAAAATAATTTTCACGTTTAAAATCATATTAAAAAATGAGATATAAAAATAGTATGTCTCCGAAAGAATGCAAATCGAAACCAGAAAATTGTCAATACGGGTATATATAAATTAAAATTTATTTAATGTTATTTTTGAAGATTTACTTTTAATGAAAAAAGTATATTAAAAATCCGTAATCTTGCTTATTTGGAAATCTTTAACAAGTAATTAATAAATTAGAAACCCATATTGGAATACATTTATTAAACCATTAACATTAAACGCAACTATAAATAATTAGTATGTCGGAATGAAATGATAGATCTATTGAGTTAAACCAAATAAATGTGAATATGTATACAAACATTTTTCTATAATTACCCATATATAAAATATACATTTTCATATTTATTATTATATATTTGAATGAAAATTATCAGTTTGGCAATATGAATTTATATATAATTATATATCTATTTCATTGATTATAGTATTTAAAAAAAAATGTTTTTAAATAATTTCTATATATAAATTATAATGTTGTTTATAGCAATTATATTTATAGAATCGTTTAGAAGAAAATATAACGTCCATATATATTGTAGATATGTGAATATATGGGCGATCCATTAATCTATAACTTTATAAATATTTCTTTTTTTATAAATAAATAATTATATATTTTAAATTTTTAAATAACTTGGAAAAAGGGTAATCAGAAAATTATTATTCTTAATCGATTAAAAAATAACATAAAATAATTATAATGAATTCATTGACCTTTTTTTTCCCCGACATCGTTATGGTCAGATAAATCGCATAGTTAAATGTAAACCAAATTTTACTAAGAATTTATAATTTAATTAAAAAAAAAATTAATCTCCTATAGAAAATAAATTAGATTTTATTTATTTGTGATTTAATATACTCTATATCGTTTTCCATGTTAAAGTATTACAAATTTCTTTGAATTTTTATTTTTTCGTTTCTATACTACACTATTTTAAATTGTAAAATGCGAGACTGTATTGATAATAAATATATTAAAAATTTATTTATAAAATATGATTAAAATAACTTTAAATTAAAAATATTCATACCTGTTTATATATAGGCAAGGTGTTTTTATATTATATGAATTTCTTATAATATTTATATTTCATATTTTTTTTATTATAATTATTGGTATCTTTTTATAATCTCTTCAAAACACATCTATATATAATTTTATATATTTATATTTTTATTATTTCACATTTACATATCAATTCACTGACTGCCTGCGCGATGCATCTCAAATTAAAAAAAAAAACCAAAAAACACAAAATTACTTTTATACAAAAATAACTGAATTAAACAAATAAAAAAATATCTTGGTCAATATATATAATTATTATAATGAAATGAACTGATTTATTTTTTCGTAAATAAAATTCGATAACTTTTTATTTGTGTGTTTTTTTTTTGTTTTTTTTCTTATTATTAATATAATTTTATAATACACTAAATATATTTTTAACTGCACAACAAAAATCACTTTATAATTAATGAATTTTTAATATTTAATTTCTTAAATACTGTTATATGATGTATATCATCTTATGGATATCATATCTTATATATATATTTAAGATATATTTATAATTACAACTATATATATATAATAATGCTATTGATGATGTTTTGGTATTATGAAATACACTGGTATTTATTTATTTATTAAAAAAAAAATACTATAATCACTTTTTTTTTTTAATTACAAATTTACCTGTAAAACTTGCAAAAATATATCGCATATATTTTTAAAACAAATTATAAAAGATAAAAAAATCACTAGTTTTTTTTATTATTGACACTAACACCATATACACAAAACATGTTTTCCAATTCGCGCCAACTTAACAAATGAGATAATATTTTCATTTTGAAAATGAAAAACATTCATATTTTTACCTTTTTCTTTAAAATATATATATATAAAATAAATTTAAATAATGTGACGATATTTTTTATTAAAAGTTGATTTGCAATTGTGTGTATATCAGTTTATTGTTGTAACATCTCTCTATATAATAATATATATATTTATGTATGTATAATCAGTATAATATCATAGGTAAAGTTTAGAAAAGCACGAGGTATTTAAAAGAAATGGAAATGGTATTTCAGCATTTCAGTTATATATCATCATTATTGAATGCACATTTTATGTATACTCTACTTTGTTGTTAATCGAATAAATTGCTATTCGTATATATATGTATTATATTAAAGTAAAAATATGTATATGGTAATTTGTTATATATAAAACCAAAGATATATTTAATTTTGTTTTCACACGATAGATATATTTTTTATTGTATAAAATACAATAAGAAACAAAATATGATAATATATATTTTGGAAAAAAAAATTAAGAACTATATTCGAAGCTAAATATTAAAGCGTTGATATTAAAATAATATATCGGAAATAAAATTCCAAATCAAAAAAAGATCATTTCTTTACGATAATCAAACAATTCTAATGAAATGGCATTTTATTTCATTTCACTAAAATTCTGATTGAATATAGATAATTATAATAAATAAAATATCGGGCTGACTTATCATTCTTACAAAATTCTATATTATTCTTATTCTATAGTTTCAAATTTTATAGTATAGTTTTACTGTGATATTTCACTTTAACCGCTTAACGCCTTTTAAATTATTGGAACAATTTTGGTTGTTAAATTTATTTTCATAATAAAAACACCAATTCTTCAAAAAAAAAACAAAACATAATTTAAAAGCAGAATTAAAGGTGTGAATGGGAGAATATTGTTAGATAAATTCATATCTATTATTTGTTTGATATAAAAAAAATTATTTTTTTTGTTTAAAATAATATACAAACATAATATAATACACATTTTAAGATTTAACCTTATATATCTCTGGCAAGAATCATTAGAAATTATACATTATGTGAATTTTCCAATGTTTTTTCTTAGATATAAAAAATATTATTGAGTTTTCTTGCAATTATAAATAAAAGTATCAGTAGCAATTTTTTATTTCTATTTCAAATCCCCATTATATTTGAATACTCATATTGCTGCTGTCTGCGGTTTCAGCCATGTACAGGTTTAAATTTCCTAGATTGTACTTAATTTTTGGAAAGAATTGTTATATAATTATCGGAAAACAATTCTTTTAATGAAACGAATCTCATCGATTTTTGAAAGATGTTCGGCAATTGGTTAAAAAATACAAGCATAAAAAACTTAACATTATTATAAATCTTATATTTATAAGAAAAATAGAGAAGGTAAAGATATGCTTTTTATAAGACATACGCGATAACAATATTAATATATTTGTACTTATTTTTATAATAATAATAATAATAATAATAATAATTGTATTGCTGTATATAATAAAATTAAATGAAGTAAACTTTTGTTATAAATTTTAATTCATATTTATTTTTATTATAATAATTATTATTAGAAAAGTGTTTTTTTTTTATTTTTACTTTAACTTTAATATAAGGTAAATTTTTTTTTCTTATTCTTTTTACTTATAAATTAATTCGTTTCGGTTCAGAGCAAATAAATCTGTATCCATATATATGGTATATAGTAAAATAATGAATGATGAATGTGTTTTAGTTTTTCATTGTATATAAAGACAATTCTTTATTTATATATCATATTTATATTATTCTTCTTCTGTTTGTTTTTTTTTTTCGTTGATGTACAAAAAATTGTTTATACGCGGTGTATATATTATAAAAAAAAGAAAAGAATATTGTAATCCAGTTATATTTGTCGATTCATATAAAAATATTATTCTTTATCCAATAATGCAAAGATGAAAAATTACTTTATATATTTTAAATTTACCTAAGAATTGATTATTAATTAATCAAAACTGTATTGATTGATATATGTATATTGTATATTTATTATGTTGAGTGAAAGATTTTTTTTCCAATATCAATTCATATTTTATTATTTATTGTTGAACGAAAATTTGAAATAAAAAAATTTTAAATACTTGCGATATTGAAATTAATTTTTTACACTTTTTGGAAAATACAAATTATAAATAAAGTTTTAAATTAAGCATATCAACAAGGTCGACAATCACTATCACTACTTATTTTAAAATATATTTGAATGTTTTTCTTTGTATATCGATTCTTTTTTTTCTGTATTTATTTTATATATGGTATTATTCCATCTTGGAAATTACTCTCGGAAAAAACTCATTCCTAAAAAAAAAACGAATTAATTATAAAGAAAAAAAAAGGTAATTTAATATATCGCTTTTTTGTATATATTTTACATTTTACTGTTTTTTTTTCTAATAAGATTTGCGGAAATACTATTGTTGTGTATAAATAAAATGAAATGAGAATAATATAAAAAAAAAACCGAAACTTACAATTAGATGTGAATTTTAAATTAAATATATATTTAATTAATTAACTTATGTAATTTGTTATTTTTTTTTTATTTCTATATATATTATATCTATTTATTTATTTAATTCGTTATGCGTATTGATTCATTTAACATTAAAAAAAATTCATTTACGTGTATAAAAATATATTCATATAGAAATAAAAAAAATTTTTTAGATATTTTTTATGGATATTATATCAAAATAAAATTAATTTTTCGCAAGAGCATTTAATATATATATATAGATACTCTATAGAGGTTAGATTATTTATTTAAGTGATTATTTTAGTTTATATAGGAAAGCGATATTCACATGATATTGAATTTACTGATACGGTTTAACAATTTTTTTTTGTAAAATTTATCTTTGAAAATACAGTGTAAATGTAAAATTGTATATTTTTTAAATAATATCATACACGACATATAACAAATATCGCGATTTTATTGATATTTGTATTTTATAACAATCATTTTAATTAGACTAACCAAAAGTAATAAACATTCATTGTAGTGTTGTATTTGAAAAAAAAAATACTGATAAAAACATATTGCAATAAAATAACTTAAAGAAACAAATTATTTAATAAATATATTAAATTAAATCTATACATATTCAAGAAAAAATTAAAACATAAATATACATTTTTTAAATTAACACTTGAAAGTAAAAAAAAAAATACTGTCCTACTTTTTGATTAACGCGACGCTATATATGTTATTATTATTATATAAATGTTGCATTTAATTTAAATCTGATAAACAAAAATGCATTCGAATTTTAAAAATTATGTCTTTTTCAATATGAAAATTATTTCTTCGTATCCAACTTATTTATTTTTTTTTTTGTAAAATAACAACACAATTAAATGCTTGCCATTATTTTGTATATATATACATAACACTTCGTTCAATAATGTGTGTGACTAATTAATTAAAACACATTTTTTTGCCAAAATTCGTTTTTATTCATCAAGATAGTCCCCTTTTAGGGAGATACAATCATTCCAACGCTTTTCCAATCTTTCGATACCGCCTTTGTAAAACGATTTTTCTTTGCCTTCAAAATAGGCGTTAGTTTCGGCGATTACTTCATCATTTGAGCCAAATCTCTTACCACGGAGCATCCTTTTGAGGTCTGCGAAGAGCCAGTAGTCGCTGGGGGCTAAATCTTGAGAATACGGTTGATGGGGAAGCAATTCAAAGCCCAATTCGTTCAATTTTGCCATCGTTTTCATTGATTTGTGACACGGTGCATTGTCTTGGTGGAACAACACTTTTTTCTTCGCCATATGAGGCCGTTTCTTTGCGATTTCGACTTTCAAACGCTCCAATAACGCTATATAATAGTCGCTGTTGATGGTCTGCCCCTTCTGGAGATAGTCGATGAATATTATTCATTGCGCATCCCAAAATACAGACGCCATAACCTTGCCAGCCAACTGCTGCGTCTTTGGTCGCTTTGGGCGGCTTTCGCCGGCTGCATGCCACTCAGCAGACTGCCGATTTGACTCTGGAGTGAAATGGTGGATCCATGTTTCATCCATTGTGATGTACCGTCGCAAAAACTCCGACTTATTGCGCGTAAACATGTCCAAACAGCTCTTTGAATCATCGGTTCGTTGTTGTTTTTGCTCCGGTGTGAGCAAACGCGGCACCCATTTGGAACACACCTTTTTCATACCCAAATGTTCGTGTATTATGGTTTGTACACTGCCTGCTGATATCTTCAGAATGTCAGCAATCTCCCTCACTTTCACTTTACGGTTGGACATAATGATTTTCAGTGTTTTTTCAACGTTTTCCGGAATAACAGCGTCATTTGGCCTTCCAGTAGATGGAATGTCATCGGTGTCTGTACGACCACGTTTGAATTCGGCATACCAATAACAAATGCTTCTTTTTGATGGAGCAGAGTCCGAGTAATGTTTTTCAAGCCATTCCTGGCATTGAACAGTATTTTTTTTCATTAAAAAACAATGATAAATCAGCACACGGAATTGCTTTGAATTCATTTTTTTTTAAAACACAAAAATAGCGTCACTTATAGCACTGTAACTTGTAAACAAATGATCTGATTAACATATGATGTTGACAGTAAGCCTAAAAAGGTTGCCAAATGCGAAAAAAAATATTGATTTAGTTCTAGGGACGCCATCTATGTGTCAGTCACACACATTATTGAACGAAGTGTTATATCATTTCCACCATCGATATTAACCTTTTTTTTTACCTTGTTCATTTACTCGTGATATAAATTATGTTTTTAAATCCTTTCTAATCATGAACAATATTTTCAGTTATGAATTTAAAATTTGCTTTAATATTTTTAGTGACTGCGACACAGAGTCATATTTCGAACAAATTTATCATTCATTTTGGTAGGACTATCGATGAATCTATACAGTTTTAATCATATATTTTGGTTTGATTGTGCCTCCTAATAAGTGACATGAAAAATCTTTTAAATACACCTTGTTAAATATTACATTCATTTTATTCAGTGCGATATTTGTGTTTTTTTATATTTGTGAGCTATACAAATTTTTGCAAGAGTTTTTTTTTAATATATCTGATTAATTAATTGATAAACTACTCACGTGACTACTTACTAGCATATATAATATTATAATTATCGCGTAATATTTCAATACAACAATTAATAATGATTTATAAAATTATAATGTATATACAAATATGATATTGCCAATATTTTTTTGCATTAATAAAACAACTTCAACAACAATTTCATAACAACAAGAATAAAAATACTTTTTCAAAATGTTTATAACTTAATTTTTTTTATTTTGGTATCGCCTTTGATTATACATTTTGTTCATTAATAATGTTTACCTTTCTTTTTCGAAGATTCAAAACTTTGATTGTACTACAGAAGAGTACAGGTTGCAAGGTACACAAATGGGTTGTTGCTAACAATGAATACGCCAAAATTTATACTATATTTCAAATAACGTTATCGCATTTCTCCGCTTTTACGCATAAAAATGTAATTAATTAATTTTTTTAATATCCTTATTAAAAGGATTATACTTCCTTTCCATTATCCATCAAGTAAAAACGTTCCCCAGTGTTTTCATGAACTATTTTTTCTTTATCACGTACAAAAACCAAAATGTGTGTACCTTGCAACCCGTGTACGTTCGAACCCCTCCCGCTACAGAAAGATAAATTCAGAGATTATGAATATCTTACGTTTGATTTACAGATGAAATTTTGTCATTGTACAATTTATTAAAATCCTTATTGTTTTTTAATAAATATAAAAGGATATTTTGTTGATTGTGCAGTTCATCATTTGATTACTTCAGAAATTAGATTACAAATGATTTTAACCTATTAATAGCATTTTCTAAGGTGATTTATTTCTTTTATTAAATTGATTTAATAGAATTTAACATTTTCTTTGCAATTCAAGCCTCGTGTATGTTAAAAAAAATAGAAAAGATGTTAGCATTTTTTTTGTATAAGCATAGATAAAATATATATCAAAACCATTCCAAAAATTAAATCTGTTAAATATGACAAAAATATAATAATGTCAGTAATCAGGATAAACATATCAATTACCGTAAGATTATTAATAGTTTGTATATACTATATACAATATTTTCATTCGCCTTTTATTTAATTTAGACATGTAGTCAATTTTGTCCAATAACATCATCAAGAATTATATGGTTTTGTTTAGAAAATTTTACTACATAACATACTTTTTAGTATATAGAATTTAATTATTGGGTAATTAATTTTTTTTATCAAATACACATAAAATAATCACCGCATATGTGTAAATAAATCTGTGAATATAAATATCGATTACATTTGACCGTATTTTTTTTTAAATGTATATAATTTTGAATTCTATAATGACCGCATGCATCGGCTCATATTTACTTTATAGATTGTAAAAATGCAAAATATATTATGCAACATTTTATACATATTTAGAATGTTATGGATAACCTTGCTCTTAAAAATTGTGTATAAAATAAATTACATATAGAAGAGAATGTACGAAATGATAGATAATATTAATCATTACATTTATTTCTAATGGACACAATTACCTATATAAAGAATTTAATTTTGCTAGAAAATATGTATAGAATATAGAAAAATAAAAACAACTTTATTCAATATAAATAATTTAATAATTTATATATATACGTAAATATTATTATTCAATATAATTAATTTATTTGCAAAAACAAGTAATGCATTTTTATGTTTTTTTTTTAAATTAATTATACTTTATTTTATAAATTGAATATTATTTACTACGTACAAAAGTAAATTTTAAAATATAATCAATTATACTTCTACGTTCGGTAATTCGAATGATTGTCTTTTCACTTTGTATACCACTAATAATACGTTCAGCTATCTCATTTAGTGTTAAATCTAAATTTCTAAATAATTTACTACTTATATTTTGATATTTTTTTCTACTACTATATAATATTGTTGATAAAATCGGTTCTTTGTTGTAATGAATATTATTTATTTGATTACTTGTACAATTTCTAATATTATTATTATTTTTATCAATTGATGATGATGATGATGGTAAATTATTTATTAAATTTTTAATATCTATGTAATTGTCATCGAAAAATGTTCGACAATTATCATTATCTGATTGTATTTTAATAAAATGTCCTTTACCACCGGATTCATACATTTTTGGTATAAAATGAATTAATAGCTATTGTAAAATAAATATAAATATATTTAAACTTTATATATATAATTAACAAAAAAAAACAATTCAACTTACACTTAAAGTTTTTAAAATATTATCACTAGTATTTTTTATAAAATTTGCACAATCATTTCCACTGGAAATTCCATTGTTAAATATTTTATAATCATCATTATCAATAATTATATTAATATTTCCTATATCTCTTGTAATTATAGTTGTTAATTTTTGTACATCTTCACTTTTTAAAATATTACAATGATAAACATGTGATTTTTTCCAATTAATTTGATTCGATTCAATTTGACCTCGATGATTATTCAAATCATTAGGTTTAACAGCGGCATAATCTTCTGCAACATTATCATCAAACAAAATATTTTTATTCATATTGGTATCATCATCATAATTGTTAGAAATAATATCATTATTCTTTGAACTTGTCGTATCAATTAATATAACTTTACATTGATGTGTATTTATCATTTGTCGTGAAATTTCTTGTGATAAATCTGAATTTCCATTTGTAATCTATATATATACAAAACAAAAACAAAATATAATAATTGCTTTTATAATAATAAAAAAAACATATGAAAAATAATTTTTTTTGTTTGTAATATTAAATAAAATATACAATTTAAAATAAAAAACCATGAACTTGACCTTTACGATATTGTTTACAAGAGAAAACGCGTTTTATTTATATATATATATAAGAAATCAATAAAAAAATATTTATTATTATTATTATTTTATATGATACCCAAAAAATGTTTTTTTTTTATTTTTAAATATACAGTCAACTTAATAAATGTATGGTAATTAATTATTCAACCATTAGTGTGAGATAAAAATTTTACATTATTTGAATTTTAAATATCGAATAAAAGTTTAAAACGCTTTGGATCGTTATATTATCACTTTTATAAAATAATTTGAATCCAATATTTTATAATTTGAGGAGTTTATGATAAATTGTTTAAATTATATTGATAAGAAATTGATAGAATATATATAATTTTGGGATCATTTAAATTGACATTAAATTGATTGTGAAATATTCATTCTAAAATTATTATAATAATTGTTATCATTTAATTCTAATTGCTATATCGATTATAATTATTTTCCTTAAATGAATTTCCATTTTCGTAAAAGATCGTACTGTTCACATTTCTATTGTGTAATATAAAATATTAAATATATGCATAAAAAGAGATTTTTTTTTATATTTGTTTAAATTTAAAATGTACAAAATTTCCATAACATATTTTTATAAAAAAAAAGAATGAAAAAAATAAATAATATAAATAATATCATATTTTTTTTACATATTACGTACCAAAACAATATTTCCTTTTAATGATTTCCTTGGTAAATATTTTCCAATATAAAACCATATTGAAAATAATAATACAATTGCGGTGGTAATAATTAATTCGAAAATTAACCAAAATATTGTAATTTTATTTTGAAAAATTATTGATATCATTTTGTAAATTTGAATTATAAATCTTGGATACAATCCTCTTTACATATATGTGTGTCGATGATGATATTTATATAAAATGATGTGACATAATTTTGTTGTTTATGTGATTTTATACCTATATTAAAATGATTTATAAACAAAAAAATATTAGAATAAAATATATAAAATGTTATAAATTCTATAAATAGTATTATATAATAAATGTAATTCTATATACTATAAGATATATTTAATCTACATATAACTACGATATATAAATATTGTATATTAATTAAAGTGTCTTTTAATTTAATATAGTTGATCTCCTTGTACTTTTTTTTCTTATTTTTACAGAATATTTATAATAATTTTTTTTACGATTTACAATATATACATAGAAATAATTATCATTTATTTAAGGTAATGATTTTTTTTAAATCACAATTTTGTAACTTTTCAATAAAAAAAACCAAAATTAGAAGTATTTTATAAAATATTTTATTATCTTAATATTCTTCTATATATTTTGTTTGAATCCTCTTAATGTTTTTTATACATAAATATATAAATTTTTCATTTAAAATACCTTGTTTTTTTTAAATACATAAGAATTATAATGGATATTTAAAAATTCTACAATTCTTACGTGATTTATGATAATTTTAGTATATTAAAATCATAAATATTAAATATAAGAGATAGATCAGTAAATTTTTTTTGCATTCATCATTCCTGAATTAATTAATTCTATTATCACATTCACGTGATATATTTGATATGCTTTATTAATCTTACACGCCCATGAATTATATATTATAATATGTAAACGTATAGAGAATATTTTATATTCATATGATTGGCGGTGTTATATATAGTTATAAATATATATTAATTAATAAATCAATCAAAAATTTGGCATTTAAATGAAAATAAAATGCATGAAATTATATGAGCACTAAATCATCTAAATTAGGTTATGCCTCATGGTAATTCCGATGATAATATATTTTAATGTTTTATCTAAAATAAAAATAAAACCTTTATAAAGCGATGAAAATTCATCAAGGAAATAACCGAAATAAATAATTTATTTATATAAAAATGTGCGTGAATATTTTTAGCATTTTTGATCGTAAAATGGTTAATAATAAATTTTTTAAAATGTTTATTCATTATTTTGGGTATATTTGCTATAATATAATTTTTATTTTAAAGTAATTATTATTATTATATCGTTATATAATTTAATGTTTATTCGTATATATAAAAAATTAAGTAATTTTTTATTGTTTAAAAAAAAAAAACAAATAAAAAAATCATCAAATGTATTAAATAAACATAAACATTTTTAATATCTAAAACAGCATCTATATACATATATAATAAATTATTATTCATATATAATTATATACCATATAAAAGTAATATGTTTATTTCCTATATTTCATTTTTTTCTTAAATGCGTATATATATAATGTGAAATAAATTAATCCATAAAATAACGCAGAGATGTACACTGCGTCAAGTTCGCAAATTTTTTATTAAATGTAAAATATATTTTATGCTTTTAAATAAAACGATAAATTTAAAAAAATGTCTTTATATTTATCAATATATAAAAGTGTAATATATCAAAAAAATTTTAGCACATTTTTATTGTTTTATTGTATATAATGTAAAATAATCATAAATATTCATTTTTCGTAATAATTTTTAACAGTATATACTAAATATTAAATGAGAATAATTTTTAATTTACAATTTTTTTTTTATTAAATTTAATTTTAATACTTTTTAACATTTGGTAAAAATGTTTACTATTATTTTTTTATTTTTTTTGGTTTATATAACACCTATATATTCATTAAAAGTTATCATAACACATTTTATTGTTCATTTCTCTATATTGTTGTTTTTTTACATAAATAAAATCCAGAAATATTTACAAAAAAATATAGAGGAAATATAAATATTTTATGGAAATGATTAAAACATTCAATTTCTAATTATTCAAAAATTTGCCCGAAATTTATAACTTTAAATTGTGTTTTCATCAACTTCTTTTTTGTTTAACCATTTCTCAAATAAAAATTTCTGTATTATATATCCATTTGTATATAAATGCAAACCGCCAAAAAGTCATTGCGAGAGGATTCCATTTGGAAAATCTCAAAAATGACCAAGTAAAACAACAGTACGAAGATAAATTGGTGGAGTTAATTGTCCGAACAGATGTGGATCAACAGCAAAACACGTGTAATGATATGTGGAATCGATTACGTAATTGCATGAAAATGGCGGCAGCGGAGACGGTAAAGTTGAAACCTGGCGTGGTAAGAAATGGTTGGTTCGATGACGAATGTAAAACGGCTCATGAAGAAAAGAACCAAGCGCGTTTAAAATATCTTCAGCGCGCCACACGAACTGCCATGGATGACTACAGAACCAAAAGATCCATTGAACGCAAATTATTCCGAAACAAGAAAATGCGTCATGAGCAGGATATTTTGCGGGATATAGACACGCTGTCCAGCATGAATGACAGTAAAAATTTGTACAGGAGAATAAGATCTGTAACTAGCGGATTTATACAACAACCCCTTCTTTGTAAGGATACCAGCGGTGAAATTTTGGCGGATGAAGAAAGAGCCATCGCGAGATGGGCTGAGTATTTTAAAGATCTACTTACAGCAAGCAACCCAATTGGTAGAAATGCAGAAAACGAACTTCCGTACCAAACAGCACAACCACTAATTTCGGAACCAACATATGAGGAAACCAGAGAAGCCATTCTGAAGCTCAAGAATGGAAAGGCGGCTGGATCTGACGGCGTACCTGGTGAACTCTTAAAATGTGGTGGGGATGTATTGTGGAATAGTATACACGAGCTAATTGTGCATGTTTGGAACTATGAGGTTATACCACAGGAGTGGAAGCTTGCTGTAATTGTGCCAATACACAAGAAGGGAGACAGGATGGAGTGTTCCAACTATCGGGGAATATCTTTGCTGAATGCAACATATAAGGTATTCGCTTATGTGTTGCATAAGCGCCTATTACCATATGCGGAGGAAGTCATTGGTGAATACCAATGTGGATTCCGTAATGATCGCTCAACAACTGATCAACTGTTCGTCATACGACAGATAATGGAAAAGTGTAGGGAGTTCAACGTAGTAACACACCATCTATTTGTTGATTTTAAGGCCGCATACGACAGTGTTATTAGGGAAAAATTATGGCGCACGATGGAGGAATTTGGATTCCCACAAAAATTGATAGCCATGTCAAAACTAACACTGACGCAAGTTACATCTCAGGTACAAATAAGGGGTATCAAATCGGATGCATTTGAAACCATTGACGGAGTACGGCAAGGGGACCCTTTGGCTACATTGTTTTTCAATGTTATATTGGAAAAATGTATAAGGAGGACGACCATTAACACCAGCAGCACTATTTTTACGTCATCTGTTCAATTACTCGGCTATGCCGATGACATTGACGTGGTGGGTAGAAGTATGGGTGCCGTTAAAGAAGCGTTCTTACTGTTGGAACGTGAAGCTTCGGAAATGGGATTAAGGGTAAACGAGGAGAAAACCAAGTATATGATCGCACCAACGAACAGTAGGTTTATGGCACAACATCAAAGCGTATCAATTGGCCAGAACAAATATGAAACTGCGGACAGGTTTAGCTACCTTGGAAGCAGCATAAACAGCGAAAACGATATAGCGGAGGAAGTTCAATCCCGGATTGCTTCGGGAAACAAGGCCTTTTACGGTTTGCGAAAGATGTTCTTCTCGAAGACATTGAGTAAAACATTGAAACTAAAGCTATATCAAACACTGATTCGACCAATTGTGACCTACGGTTCTGAAACGTGGTGCATGACACAGGCCACCGAACGGCGACTTGGAGGGTTCGAAAAGAAAATACTACGCCTCATCTTTGGACCGACAAAGGAAAGAGGATGGTGGCGTAGGCGGTTCGATTTCGAGCTATATAAATTATATACGGAACCCGACATCGTTCGGTTCATTAAGATCGGTCGCCTGAGGTGGTTTGGTCATGTGGTACGAATGGATAGCGATCGTATACCGTCAAAAATGCTGGACAGTAAGCCGGGCGGATCTAGGAGTGTAGGAAGACCGCGGGGTAGGTGGAAAGACGAAGTAGAAGTGGACCTTCGGGCCCTCGGCGTTTCCAGCTGGCGGACGTTGGCGGTAAATAGGTCCGGTTGGAGAAGGCTGTTAATGGACGCCAAAACCAATTGTAGGTTGTAGGCGCGCAGAAGAAGAAGAAGAAGAATATCCATTTGTGAGACCAATACAACAAACAGTTAAAATTAATAAAAAAATGAAAAATGTGTATGAAAAAAAAAACAAATTTGGCATGACTATTATTATTTTATATTTTTTCCTTTGGTATTTGATTATGTTTTTCTCTGTATGTTCTTTAAATCTATTTAATTAATTCTATATTTTGTGCATACCAATAATGTGTCTTTACCGCGTGGTGCGCTAATATTGAATAACTTTTAATTGATTTAATAAAACAAATATATTTAATTTTTTTTATTTATTCCATTTTGCATATTTTTTTTTAAATAAATAAAAATGTAATCTAAAACAAAAAAGAATGATGACTAAGAATCTTTTGGTAAAATATAAATTAAAAATGTTTGTGTTTGTGGTCAAATAATTCCATAAAAAACGTAATTGAAAAAGAGTTATAAAAAATATTATTATAATAAAACATCGTGTAAAAATAAATAATATATTATTAAGAATTTTCGCTACAGACATTTTTCGCATATATAAATATATACGATTGAAAATTGCAATATTATAAGAGACAGAATAATCTTTTAACAATCATATATATAGAAAATCCATTGATTTTTATTTTTTTTTTATATATTTTGGCTAAATTATTGGCGTATTTATAACTATACTTCTCTGTATATATATGCATAAAGTGACTAAAATAATAATCATAATACTGAAATTTCATCATTTTTAATTTGTTTACCAAATATAGTATATATGTGATTCAAATATTGGAATCTCCGCATTATTAATCTGTTATGTTTCGTATAATTTTAGGGTATAATTAAAATTAAAATATAATTTTATAACGTGCTTAAAAACACATTTTAGGATAAATATTTTTAAGTCAATTATTCGACTGTGTAGCGAGAAATATATTATTGTGTTTTACTATTTCATATTTATATATTTATACCCGGAAATTTGGCTTAATTCATAAGCATATATAGACAGACACGTGTAATATTTAATGAAAATAAAAACAAAAAGTAAAACAATAATATATATGATCCAGCACACCTTCTTATTTATGTTGTTTATTATATATTAAACAAAATGTATAATATAAATAAATTAATTGTTTTTTTTTGCTTACAATTGACCGATGGGTATATTAAAATTAATATATATATTTATTTCATCGCAGTCAAATCTATCATTAGTTAAATCTATTTATTTTATAATGATTTACATTCTTATATGTGTATATGTAAGTGTTTTATTTACCTGTTGTACGAATTTTTCATATGCGATAATCAAATTATTATATATATAATAAATGTAGACAAAATCTCTATATATAATAACATACAATCAATATTTATATTTAAAAATATAATAATAATAATTTTCATCGACGAATCATCGATAATATATATTGTATTAGTGTGCTAGCTGTTTATATTTGCGAACAAAAAAAAACCTTGATCATGAGAAAAATATAAATTATCATTTTAATATAATCTATTTGAATTATAGCATTTATATGGAATAAAAGTACAATGAAAAGTATTTTTTTTGGGATATTTTGCAAAATAATGAAATAAATTGATAATTTATAATATGATTTCCAGATGTAATTAAGAAGAACAACTTTTTATTCTTTATCTAATTGAAATGTATTTTATTTTATGGTATTTATAAATTTATTGAAACTGTATATATGAATGGATGGATTCAAGAAGTTTAAATAATATTTGTAAATATAAGACAAAACTATAAGATTTAAGTTGTAATTTTCTATTATAAGTTTTATGTATTAGTTTTTTTAATACTTTTTAACTCAATATATACATAACCAATTAAATAACAGAACTATACAACTCTGTGGTGTAAATGTTAAAAATGCCAACCTAAAATTTTAACGAAATTTTGGGGTCGTGGGTTCGAATCCTACTGAATGCATAAAATATGTTTTGTGTTTTCGGTTATTTTTGGAATCTGAATTTTAACACAGAGTTGTATATATTCCGCTTGCGGTTGGTCGTACGGCTAATTACCGACACCGTAAAATCCCCAAATTAAGTAACTAACAACAGAAGGCTGTTGTTGGACGCTAAAACCAGATTGTTGGTTGTATAGCGAAAAATTTATTTTTTTTATTTTTATTAATTAAATATCAGAACAACGCGTAAATAATTAACTAAATAAACATAATTTATTTATTGTTTTTTACCGCATGGATTTTCTATGTGTATATATTTTAAACGTGAATAATGTTTAAAATTAGTGTATAAACAAAAATAATTTCAAAATATTGTGATGTGTAGTTTATTATATTTGAATTTAATATTTTTGTTAATGTACTATACACGCAAAATATTTTATATATAAATCGTGTAATAATCAAACATAATCTATCATTTTGTGATATAAATATGTAGAATAAAAATTAATTTTAAATATTAACATCCGTTTATTCAAAATATATAGAGTTCATTTACACCGCTATCGACATTTAAAATAATTAATTACATTTTTACAGTTGTCTGAAACCGATGAAATTTCTTTTCATGACAAAAACAAAAACAATCAATGCAATCAAAATGAATTATATTTGATCTTATAAGAATTGAATTCCTTTGTACAGTTTTATATTGTTAAATATATATGTATAGAGCAATCAGGAAGTTGTAATGCATTACACCTTTAAAATTGCAATAAATAAGCATAATGTATATAGGTACAATAAAAATAAACCAAAGATGAGCAGAATTATTTTTCATTTACTTAACATACACGGTGATAATTCTTAACAATAAGCGCACTTAAGATGTTTACCTTGATAATCTATATAATAATATATCTCAGTAAATAAGTAATTTTATTGTTTACGCAATTAATGATTGATGGTTATGTATTTTTCCGCCGATATAAATTTCTAAATTAATAAATTGTCCTGTGTATGTACGATCGGGTGGTTACTGTATAAAGATGAACAACGATTGCATTTTCAATAAAAATATAGAGTTAAATTCGTTCATATACCGATAGATTCCTTATTCGATAACATGATTTGAATAACCAAATTTCCCTCTTTGATATGGATATATTCCAAGTATATTTACAGTATACTTTATTTCACTTTAATGTTATAATTCACAATATATTTGTTTGATTAATATTTTTCTAAACCAAATATTATAATATTTAACTATTTACTATACTTTACTTTAATTTATGTTTAAATAATATAATTTACAGAAAAAATACTATATGATTTTTTTTTTAAATAAATATATAAATATTTGTAATTTGTTTATAATTATTGTTATTTCTATTTTATTTTTAAATTTAGACTAAAATAATATTAATATAATAATAACAATATTTACTATTATCTATATTATATATATTTACAAAAAAAATATGATGGAACTTTTTAATAATTAACTTCATAAAACTAACTTTTGTAAATAAAAAATAAAATATATCTTCGATAAGAATTTGAATATGAAATGATTTCATTGAATTTAAATTTAAAACAAATATAAATTCTTAATATCAATGCGACTAATTTTGTCAGAATTTGGAGCTATAGATTTTGGTTTTGTCAACTTCACCAAATGCTATAAGAATAATATAGAACATCTCCTTACTCATTAAATATTGAATATTCATTTTAATTAATAAATACAAACCGCATATTTTTAATCCACCGATTTATTAATTTTTAATGAAAATGTTTATTAATTGGTTTTTGCACAGTCATTGTGTAATCAAATTTCCGCCTGTATTGAACCATCGTATTAATTTGATATATGATTTTTAATCCTCATCTATTGTACATCCGTGCTCGTGCACCACACAATCATATATTTATAAGAATTAAATAATCACACCGATCATAAAAACACGAAACATATATTCAAATTATTTGTCTTTAAATTTAAATATTCATTTTGATAAATTGCTTTATCAAAAACAGACAAAATATTAATAATAAAACTTATCAAAACTGGTGCTGAATTTGATTTTGTGATTCTTTAAAATTTGATATTGTTGTATTGTAGTTAAAATTAATTGTGTATATAATGCGAATATTATTTTATTGAAAACCAGAGATTATATCATTTATAATTTATATGTTTATTTATTTGTTTGTTATTTTTTTTTAATAATTTATGATAAATTATATAAATTTTAGAAGTTAAAAATAATAACACTTTGAATTTTGTTAAACATCATAATTTTGCGTCACATTAATAAATGTCAATATAATTACAATTAATCATATTCACGTTACTATAATACTTGTTTTTTAGATGAAATAATCAAGGTTGGATATTCGTATCATAGATATATACATTTATATACAGATTAGATTAATTGTACATATCCATTGCAAATGCGTATATATTACATTATGTTTTGAATAAAATAAAATGTAAAACAATCTAATATGCAATTTAATGTAATTTGTATTTATTAAATTCCAGCATATATACATTTAATAATTCTACATTTTATCAATTCACCTTTTAACTACATATAAAAGTATATGAATTTTAAGTGCATTCGTTTCTATATACTGCAATTATATATAAATAATAAATATATTCTATCTATGGAAAAAGAACTGCATTACTAGAATTACATTTTATGCATGATGGAATTAAAATTATATAATTTGTTTTTATAATTTTATTAATAATAAAATTAAATGTCAGTTCTTATTCGATTGCATAACAATTCAGTAATGCAAGTGTATTATGAAATATAAAAAAACTATTTATATAATACTATATTTATAAAAGATATTTCTGAGAGGGTTGAAAGAATTTCTATGAGGCATATACGAATAGCAATATAGGAATATACCAACAGTTAAAAGTTATAGAGTATTTTTTCCATGTAATTGGTAGTTTTTTGTGTTTCAGATATAATTTTTCTAATTAATACACGTAGGCATATGTATATATATGCGGTTTAATATATTAAAAACAAACATGCTAATTAAGTTGTTGTCCTAGAAATTAACTTATCTATATATATACATATATACGTGATCGCTCATGCTTAAAATATTGAAAAATAATAAAAAAAAATCGCAAATTGTAATAATTATATAGTAAAGTGTAATGACTTGTCGGGGTGTACTAACTATAATTAAATGTATTTACGTTTACAATATTACTATTAGAAAATAATTAAGGTTAACCGCTAGAGTATTCTATAAGATATAGAAATATTATTTTTGAACAAAAATAATAGTATGTATTATATCAATTTAAGATGGTATTTCATAAATATATTATTTTATATCTTTTTCGGTTTTAATTTGCATTTTATTTTTCTGTTATAAAATTAATATCATATCTATCGATTCAAACAAAACTTGTTTTAAATATTTTTGTGTTTTGTTTTGTATATAGGTTATCGGAAAAGATATATATGTTACGGAAAATTACGGATAGTCAAATATTTGTGATGTGCGTTATTTCACATCGACAAAAAGTTCAACGACATACAGTGATTTTTTTTTTTCGTTAGTATAATTTATTATTGGTTTTAAAAATCATTTGCATGACAAATCTAAAAACCATATATTAAAATTAAAAAAAAATTTACATTCCCATTAATGATATGTATATTGTTGTTTATCGGTAAAAAAAAACCATCCAGAAACATTTTTAAAATGCAAATAAAATCACAAGAAATGTGCAAATTTATAAATTTTTAATTGTATCTTTATGTGCTCTTCATAATATTAATTTCATTCTATATATATATATGGAATATATTCTTCATAATATTAATTTCATTCTATTTATTCTATATATATTAACAGGTTTCTTATATATAGAGAATTTATGACTTTTCGTTCCTTTTATTAATATACGTAAAAAATCCTTCTGATACTAATGTAAAGGTCATAAAAAGATGAAAATTTGGGTGTAACATAATCACTAATAATTTTATAGGTATACTTTTAATATATAATTTATTGATTTAGAATCTTAAGTAATGAATTTCACTATATTTTATAAAAATTCTGTCATGCTAAATAACGATTAAGGTAAAGGTATTATTTTAAATACTATTTTTAACTTCTTATTTTGATATTCTTCCATAAAATTAAATATATTATATTCGCCACATAAACACATAAAAGGTACGTTTAATTTAAATTATAATATATGATTGTATCATATATATAAAGAATATGAATTTAAAACAAAACTATATTTTACCTAACATACATGAATTTTAATTAGTTTACAATACAAATCCTGTTTGTTAAAGAACAAGAAAAAAAATATATATTCAATAGGTCTTAAGAAAAATCCCGGTTTTATAAGAATTTACGAGATGCATGCATTTCTATAATACGTTATGAAGAATAAAATAACTGTATACAAAAAAATGATGGTTGCATTTCTATTTATATTTATCCATATTCTTTATATACGTAAAGACTTTTATCATGAATGTCAATATCAATTTCATCGCATTTTGATTTTTATAATACTTTCAAATATAAAAACTTACCATTATAAAAATATTCTATTTTCTATACATTTTTAATTATTATGTATAGGTTTTTGAATTTATTTTTAGACATTTACTAAAATTATCTGAACAATTTTACTGTATATAGTCATTTTCGCTAATTATAATTTATCTGATATAATTTTAAAAATACACAAAATCTCGGCAAATGTATACAAAAAAAATAAAACTATACACTATTAAAAAACCAACCAAAAAAAAAACCAAACAAAACAAATAAACTATATCTACTTGTCGTAATATTTCATTAACAATAAAACTATGAACCGTTCAATTCAAATTATAACTACTAACTAACTCAATGTACAATAAAAATTTACAATTTTTCACATTTAGTCGCACATACAACCGCAAATATAAAATATAAATTCAGTTTTTTTTTCTTTTTTCCTCTTGTTAATAATTGTAAATGTGTAAATTCAACAAAATATATTTTGTAGTATTTTTCGTATTCTTTTCTTTTTCATTTCAGTTCTTGAATGTTAAATAATTTACAAGATGATTTAAAATTTTTTTATGTTTTTTTTAAATATTTAAACAAACCATATAAAGGTGCTTTATATTTATCAAAAACGGTTCTGCTTTTTTTTATATTACTTTGCTTTCGGAGTTGATGTAGATTACTATAATTCTGTCGATGTATATAAAAAAAAACAAGAAATATAAAGAAAGAAAGAAATATTGAAAGAATTAATAGAAATTCTATTATGTACGAACAAGATTGAAATTACTTTTTCAGGTTCGTCGCTTATATCTTTCATTTGTTTCCATATCTTTCGCAAAGTAAAAAAAAAATAAAATTTGCCATATGAAAAAAAAATAAAAATATTTTCTCGATTCAAATAAATATTTTTCCTATCCGAATTTAATATTAATTGTAATATAACAATAAAATATTATAATAAAACCTTCATTTTAGCATATCAATTTTCTTTTAATCGTTTATTTATAGTTATTATTATTATTATTATTATTAAAGTGTATATAAATAAATATGATTACATTTTTTTTATGTTTGGTGTGATGTTAAAAGATTTAGAATTGTTTATTTTTATCATTTATATTCAAATAAATATTATTATTCAATTTAAATTGATTAATTAAAATAATTTATTTAAAATGTATTTAATTTATTGTTTATTTGTTTTTTATTTTTATCAAAAAAGATATATATACCATAAAATTTTGAAGGGATTATGGAAGGTTATATTATATATAAATATACATATTAAATTAATGTATTTTCTGTTTTAAAGGCTTTTTTGCATTTACACGGTAATTAAGAATAATATCTATTCAGTATAATTTATCACTATAATAAAAATAATAAATAATAATGTATTTTTAGTTAAAAAATTTCTGTATATTCTGTAGAGATGATTTAAATGAAGGTAAATTTGTATATATATTTACGATATTCAAAATAATATATTACAAATGTATCTATTGATTCTATCAATCAAACAATCATATATAGAGGGATTTCATGTTTAAATTATTTATATTAAAATTACAAATTTGATTTGACACTTTAGATTTAATTTTCATATATGTTTTTCTTTAATAAACATTTTAATTGTATGTTGTTTATCAATTTCTAGAAATATGTTAAAAAAACTTAAAATAGTTTTATTTATTAATTTGTTTCTTTTTGTTAGAATTCATTAACTATAAAAAATAACAACACACTTTTGCTTTTCTTTTTAAAATTAATTATAGGTTTAATCAAATATAAAAAATTCAATAAAAATTGCAATTAATTCAGACATTTATTTTATTTATACTTATGCTAAAATCATTATTAGAAATTCATTACCATCACTTTATTAAAAGTGAAATGATACAAAAATATATGCTTTTATGACACCCTCACTTAATATTTTTATTTCTAAATATCGGTTAATATACAAAAACCATTAAAAAATTATCATGACCGAATACGAAGAGATTAAAAATTCATGTATAAAAAATTGTTATTCATTTATATCACACAATGAATTTTACATATAATTTAAATATCAAAATAGTTTTAAACAAAATATTCAGACATAAAAAATATTATCATATGCTATAATTAAATTACATAAATTATTTTAACTCATTACAAGTTTAATCGTATTTAAAAATTTAAATGAGAAAAACTCATACCATGAATTAATCTTAATACATAATTTATTTATTTATACATATAACTATTATTACTATATATTTACGATATTTAACCGTAAAATAAATGAAGGAAGTTGTTGGTATTTTACAATCAAACAGATTTTCGTTTAAAATGTAATGTATAAAAAAGAATTTTATGGTAATATGGTATCCATTAATCAATTCGATAACGGAAGTTGACAATGTAGGTATGTATTATTCCTTTAGTTGTATATAAATAAATATTTTCTTTATGTAAAATTCTATGTTTGTTTGACGGTCGGATTACTTACGACTGACCATATAGACCTTTGCCATTAATATTTTATTTTGTAAATTATACTATTAATTGTAAGTAAATAAAGCACTTATACATTTATAGAGAAAGTGACTTACATTCAAAAACCTCTATATTTAATTCTTAAAGCAATTGGTAAAATTCATAATTATTAGGCATATAGTGTGATTCTTTCTTTGTTTATACAATATCATATAAACAATAAAAAAAAACACTTACTCTTATCCTTATTACTTATAAACAATACCTTTGATTGAAGGTTTATTTTATTTTCGTTTTTTTTTTCTTCTTTCTTTATTGTAATTTAAAATATGAATATGAATTAATAATCACACGGACGTCATATTAAATTCTATCTATATATATATACACCAATATCAAGGAGATTTTCTCACTATATATAATAAAAGTATATAATTATTATGCAAATAAATAATATGTATGACACATCATTTCATTAATTATTTATATGCAATTTTTCAATTGTACACTTTTATATATATATTTAAATTGATGAATGGCATTTCAGAAATGAATGCTTTAAAAAAATCATCTTTTTTAAATGCAAAATTTTTTTGAGAACAAAAAAATTAATGAATATTTTATGATATATTATATATTACAAAAAAAAATTAAAATCGAATTGTAACACATCGTAAAAAATGAAAAACAAAACAACAAACATTTGTTTTATTTAAAATTTTATAACCTCATTAAATTTCGTAATCATTTTTTTCTATAAATTATATTTTCAATTTTGTCTATATATAACCGAATTTTTTTTTCTCTTTTATTTCTATTATAATTTGATCAAAATATTTCTTAATTTACCATCTACTTTCTTATATAAACAGATTTTTTTAACAATATATAAAAGTTATTATGTATTTAATATTTTTTTTCTATGTGTGCCGACATGTCTTATTATTATTATTATTATTATTATTATTATTATTATTATTATTATATATGAATTACTTAAGAAATTCAATTCATTTTTTACTCAAGCATTCACAAAAAATAAGAAATAGTGTATTACTTAATAAAAGTTTTTTTTTCTTGTACTTATAAATCATTATATATGTATATTTTTAGATACCAAATAATAACAAGCAGTTTATTTATGAGTAAGATATTTAATATATATAATATACAAAATTTTATTTAAAATATACAATCACATATTGTTCTTATTTTGGTTTTTTTTTTCTAAATTTGTATGTAATGTTATTAGAAAAAAATGGTATTTTTTTTATATTTTTAAAAGCATATGAAATTTAATTATTTATAAATGCATTTTGTTTTTTTTTTTGTGTTGTACAGATCATATAAATTTACTTTCAATGCGTTTGTAATACCGTTTTTTTTAAATTAAAATGATTGTAAGTTCAACATAACTTGAAAGGTGAGGTAATCAATTATGTATTTAAGAAGAAATAAAAAATACTAAACAATATTTTATTTGCGGTTTTATTTGATTCAGCACAGTACTTGATGAGGTATCAATCATCAAGTACTGTGCTGAATCAAATGGGATTTTTGAAATTAAATAAATCATATATATAATAAATAGAAAATTTGTTTTTTATATTTCATCTTAAATAATATTGTTTTTACATAATTTAGACTTTAATTTCCATTTTTATTAAAATAAATATGATTTGACCGTGAAAATGAAAAATGTTTGCATTCCGTTTTTTTTATTATACTATGTATAATGATTATCGTGCAAAATTTAATTTGATAGCTATATAAACGAAAAATATATAAAAATAATAATAAAAACAAAACGAAACGTATGCTTGACCGTGATTATAATATTATTATTTTTTATGTTTGTCATTATATATAATATTTACCTCTTAACGCGGGTGTATTTCACATATCGTTCATAAAAAAATATTAAGATCTCTTCAAATAATGGTTTTTTTTTTCTTTTTGGTTTGTTTTTGTTAAATTTTGTTTACATAATTTTGTAATCAGTATAGATGAAGTAATAATTAAATTTAACTTTTGATTAATTAATTGAATTTCTATGTGATAATTAAGTAAACATCACCACAATATAATATAATATTTAAAAAACCTCGTAATTGCTAAATTATATTTTTTTATTTTATTGAATAAGATTAGACTCGAATTGTACAATATAATAATAATGAATAAGGAAATTATTGATTGAAGTTTATTTGTGCAACGATATTATAATGATAATTCTATATATTTACAACATTCCCATAATTCTATATTCAATTTGCGAGAATATCCTTCAATTGCATAATGCAATTTTTATTATAGAAATTCAATTTTTTCTATATTTTCTATAGCAACATTAAATGAATCTTTCCATAATAAATACATATGACACCTTGACCACATACTTATTGACTGATAGAAAATTCATTTTAATTGTATATATCTATATAAAAATATATAAATAATGAATAATATGTTAAATCTTTTGAATGTTTATGGTTGAATTATTTTAGAAATTCTTTTTTTATTTATTAATTTATTTATTAAATACGATGTATAAAAAAAAAATTCTTATATATACGTTAAAATTCTCTCAATATATACAATAATGAAGGTTACCTCAATAATATCATTCATATAAAAAAAATACGATGATAACCATTTTATAAAGCAAAATGTACATTTTACATATATAATTACATGAATATAATTATAATAATTACAATGATTTATATCGATATGTACACTGTGTGCAATGCAAAAAAGTAACATATTTGTATTCAATGTATTTTGAATTTAGTTAAAATACAATAAAAATTTGTCTTTTCTATAATAATAAAAAATCCAACCAAATCGTAAATTTTCATTCATTCCCGTGCTGATTAAAATCTAAATTTCAATCAATATATTTCAATAGTTGTTTTTATAAACATTGATTTTCTATTTAATAATATAACAGTATAGTGTAAATATTTTTCCAAATTCGTCTTTTTTATATTATAAATGCAATAATAATGCATAATAATAAATGCATTTTCTATTTTTATATTATTCAAAAAAAAAATATAATTTATTTCTATAACTTTGAATTTATTTAAAAAACTTAAAAAATTATATTTGCAAATGTAAAAAAAATAATATCCATGTTCATATTACAAAGATGACTGGTCATGATCAAGGTAAATAATTTTTATATATATACACTAAACACTTTATAAAAATTAAACAAAAAAAATTTCACATTTATTTATTATATATTTTTTCATAAAAATCAAAACAATATATATATTTATGTAAATAAATACATATGTGACTTACAACATTAAAATATGTAAAATTGAGTATTTGAACATTTAAAAAATATTTAATTAACTTAATTTTTTTTAATATATCCATTTACATATTATTTTTTTATCACATTATATTAAATATAACAGGTACATAAAAAAACTAACATAAATTTGTTATTTTTCATAACTTGTACTTTTGTAATTTAAAAAAATTTTTATTTGTTTGTTATTATATTTTTATCTATTTTATATTTTACTTCCCATGAACACTAATCATGTTCACAAAAATATTTACATATCCTGTATTATAATGTTTAATTATTATTTGTTAAGTTTACTGTAAGTGAAGAGAAATGATCTATGATGAATTACGATCGTTCATGTATTTTGCCATATATGATGCAAGTTATAATCACCTACGTAACTTGTCCACTATAGTTATTATAAAATTATATATCAAATAAATCAAGGTTAAACCGAAAAAATAAAATTTTGCTAAAAATATTTTCTTTAAATATATACATAATGTTATTCACAGAACAAAGCAAATATTACAAATAAAAAAAATTGTAAATAAAATCAAGAAATATATATCATTTGAATACTGTAACCCTATCGAAATCATATACAACATAGATAATATTTCATTTTCAATCAGATCGGAATTATTATGAAAATTTCTCTTACATAATGTCCGAAACTCATAAATGTTTAAATGTCCAATATATTAAAATCATTATCGAATTTTTATCCAAACCCGCGCATACTTTTATATAAACATAATATATTGAAAACATCCTGTACAAATTAACATAATCAAAATTAAAAAAAAAAAAAATTTATTAATGTTTATCAAATTAAAGCACGTAAAATTTTTTTTTCTTTTGAAAAAAAAAATCACGCGTATCTCTATAATAATACAAAAATTGTTGTTTAACCACAAATATAAATCAATAAACATAACAAAAACAATATTTATATAATTGTTTGTTATGTATTGTTTATTATTAACGTATTGGTAATTAATTTTATAGTTGACTGATTTTCGTAACTATATTTAACTATTTTATTTTTTGGCTTTTTTTTTTAATCCGAAAATAATATATTCGTAATTAAATATTTGTATGTATATAGGAAAAAAACCGCATTTAGAAAATAATTAGTTCCTTGTTGAATTTGAACTTCTTTTTTTATATTCAAACGTAAACCTTTAATAATTTAATCATTCATTTATATAATTTTATTTATATATATATATAAAAATATAGTAAATTGGTTGTATATTGAAACAATTTAATAATTATAATAAAAATGCTGTAATATGTCATTTCCGAATATGAAATTAAAAAAAAAATAAATATAATCTTCAATTTATATTTATTAAGATAATTTTACAATTCTTTAATTTTCAAAAGGCTATATCAAAAAAAAAAAACGAAATGCTAATAAAATTGACCATAAAATTAATGCCAATTTTCGTTAATGTTAATTTTTTAATGATTTTTATTTATTTATAATAATTTATTGTTGTTTTTAATTTTGGATAATTTTTGTTAACTTTGTTATTGTAAGCTTTAAATTTCATTTAATTTAGATAATAAATATTATATTCTTGAAGTATTTAGAGAAATAAAATGTTAGATGCAATATTATAGAAATTTACTAGATAATTATATCTAAAAAAAAAAAAAACATTTTCTATTGATTTTACTAAAATATTTTATAGCAATGCAATTAACATTTATTACTCGATGTAAATATTAGATGTTTTAGAAATGTGTAATACCAAAAATACACGCAGATTAACCCTATCATATTAGAATCAAAAGATTATTTACTCAATATTTGTTCAACTGATGGCTTACGATATTTTTTTAAAATTAATTATTTGATTATAAAATCACCTGTATCATTTTGTAACAGAAAAATTAACTCCAATGTATTCCGTATTCCGTAATTTTTATGTTATTTTTAAATTTAAATGATTTAAATGATCATTGATAATTTTAATTTTATGTTAATATATTCTATAAAAATCTTTGTTAATTTCATTTGCTGTATTTTAGAAATACAATTTTTTTTAAATTATATAAAATTCAAAATAAATAAAAATGTATAGATATTTCCTTTTTATAATAAACATAGTAAATCTGCAGGCGAATAAGAAATATTTGTAGTTATACAAAACTATATTTAAACGCATTGTATATTATTAATAATTAGTATTTATTACAAAAATTAAATATTTGAATATTAATTTGTATATAGAAATTTTAATTAAAAGGATTCCAATGTTAAATGTTTCCTTTTAATCTTTCAATTCATGAACACGTTTCTAGGTTCATAAATTTGAAGAATCGCTTGTCCGAAGCATTCAAAAAGTATCAACATTTTAACTGCAAATCTATACTTTTTAAAAGAGTTATCTTATTTAACTTATTAAAATATTATTTAACTATTTAATGATTCACTTTCATTTTAACATATTTAAATTTATTCCCTTCAAATAGACGAAAGTAATTAGAAAGGCATAGTATATGTATTTTTAATTAATTTAAAAAAACATATATAAAATATATATATACAAAATGCATAGCTAAAAGGTAATACATGTAATTAATTTTATTGTAAAATAATCTAACAATGATATTTTTAACGCTCTGCTTTAAAATTTTAATCTCTTTGTAGATGTTATTTTTTTATATTATTTTTAATTTATTATAATTAATAAAAAAAAAAAAATCATATAAAATTTACCGATTTTTATTTTTCTATTAAAAAAAATAACATATAGAAATTAATTGATAAGATATGAAAATTGTGTTATCATGTTATTTGGTCATTTTGTTTTAATATATTGTTTTGTATTTATATATCGCTATGTATGTATATGATATATCTGATAAAGGTATTTGTATATTAAAATATACAGGTACAAATGTATGAATATATTTTAACTAATACAATTATATACCGAACGTTTTATATGATAATGAAATATTTACAGTTTATATTTTGATAGGAAATATACAAAACACAAAAAATAATGTATTGATATTTTCTATAAAGTTCCATCCAGAGAAAAGTATCATAAACAGATAAACAGAAAAATTATAATCAATATTGTTTTTTTTTTTTTTTGGTCTTTATATTTGATTTAATAACACCTCAATCTAACCATTAATACGTGTTAAAATTATATAAAATAACAATTCAGAGTAATTAATTATTATTTATTGTTTAATCTTAATAAAAAAATTGCGGTAAAAGTGCATTCGCATTATATTATATTTCGATTTGTGTATTAATGTACAAATTAATTATTATATTTGCATGTAGAATTTTGAAGGTATATTAAAATCAGAAAAATTAAATAAACTTTATCGCAGTATTAAAGTTTATCTTGTGAAAGTGCTGTTTAAACAATAATAAACCAATGTTTACCATATAATAAAATTTTTACTTTGGTTTTTCTAACAGTTAAATTCGTTTTCTTTTTTTTTTTTGTTTTTCTTTTTTATGGTAGTTTATTTCATTTTTTTTTTACGAAAATGGAAAATGTAAGTTAAATTTTATTATTTAATAAAAATTGTATTTCTTTTTTTTGGAAAATTACCTTTATCTCATATAATTAACTGAATTAAAATTTATGTTCAAATTAAAAAATCTATACAATTGATTGATTTCTCAAAGGTTCTCATATATATATGTTGATATTTTTTTTTAATGTATACAATTTAAAAATTAAATTAAACAAATTTTTTTAAATAATTATTAATTTAATTATGAAATTTTGTAAATATTTTTTTATCTATTGTGTAATTTTTGTTCATTTTTGTTTTTTTTTTTTGCAAATGAATTTTAAGCTAATTGATAAATACTGTTTTTTTTTCTTGTATTGATAAAAATTTTATACATGATTTTAATTTTTTATTTTAACTTAATATTTATGTTTTGTATAAAGGCGAGTCACGTGTTATTATATAAAATGGTTATGATATAAAAATTTAATTCAAACGAAAATATTAATTATACTTCTTAAAATTATTCATGTTCATTCTAATTCTAATAATCGGTTCAAATAAAAGTATATATAGATGACTTTTTATCAATATGAATACACATATGTATTTGAATTGTTTATGGATAATATTATACGTCGATAATGTTATAAATTACCGGTATTTATTTATATGTATATGAAAATGCGTTAATTAAATTTTATTTCCTTTTTGGTTCGCAAATTTCACATTAATTTATTCTTCATCTCTTTCAATTATGGAATTTTTTTTATTTATATATTTTTTTTATGAAATTTTAATTTTCTTTTATACTGACCTAATGCAATGATAAGAAAATCTTTGATAACAATAATTGATAAGAAAAAATTTTTTTTTGGTCTAATTTGATATGAATTTATAATTATAGAAATATTGTTCATATATACTTTCAAATCGAATATATTTTTTGATCAATAGTAAATATCTTTTGATTTTTCTGATTGATTGATCACCGTCATTTCATCCCTGGATAAATTTATAATCTTTATTTACAAATTATTTTTTTTTTTGTTAATGAAAATATTTTTATTTTTTTTTCTATATGAGATGAGATTCTGTGTATTATTTAGATACATCCAAAATGTGATTAGATTTTCAATTTATATTTTTGTGTTTTTCTATTTTTCGTTTTTATATCAATACAAATCAATACACATTTTATCAATATACATTTATAATAGCACTTTTAAAATTCAATTTCAGTGCATCCCAAATTAAGATATATTTTCATAAGCCCCCTCTGAACTTTATCGCAGTATATTATATAACAATAAAATGATATAACAATTACTTTAATAACAATTAAAAATATATACTGCTATATTTTATACGGTTAATATATAAAAATATCAAATATTTTTTTATAATGTATTATAATTTGCATTTATCATATTATTTATTATAATAAAGTATTTCAATTGTTTCTAATATGGAAATTCTATTCTGCGGATAAAACGCCTATGCATAAAAAGAGTGAGTAATAAAATACTATATAATTAATATAATATTAATTATAAACATATGCAACACTACTGGTTATATATTTTCATATTATTATAATATTCAAAGTTTCAAATTATAATTCAGAAATAAACAAAATATAATTTTTTATAAAAAAATTTATCAATTGTATTCTATATATATATTCTATATATATATTCTATATATATATTCTATATATATATACAAAACTTAAGTGATTTTGACTGCGTGTGATCAGAAGTATGTTAAAATTAATTATAATAAATACAAACAAAAAACAATACATCACTATAATACTTCTGTATAGAATTGTTTGTTTGTACGCATACATGAAAAAAAATTGTATATGTTTTTTATTACTGCATTAATTATTTATTTATTTATTTTTTTTTTTATGAATCAAATGACTAACAAATAAACACATAAAAAACTTTGTTTTTTATATAAAAAAAATTGAATATTATAATATGCGCTATATATATACAAATAATACTTAAATTAAAATTAATTAAAAATAATGTAACCAATTAACATTTTGAACTTTGTGTGACTGCGGCATTCGTTCATTGGCTATATACATATATATATAATAATAACAAAAGAAAAACATTCATCAAATTTATTATGTATGCTGATGATATTAATATGTAATATTAAAATTATAAATCAAGAAAAACAAAAAAGAAATATGTTATCAATAATAATAATTATAATACGGGTAATTTCTGTTTTATCTATTTTTTTTTATTCAATGCTCTATATTTATTTTCTATGCATACATGCCATAAAGAATATAATATATGTATGTATACCTATATAAAAAAAGGGTATATTGTATTTTTCCTATATCAGTTATTATACAAAATATATAAAAATGATAAAAATTTGATATAAAATTGATTTCAACATTATACTACATATAAATATGTATATCTATAAAACACATGTTTATATCTAAAATATTGATATAATTTGATATAATCTTGTTATTATATCAAAAAAAAAAATTGATTACTGACGTCAATGCACAAATATAATATTAATGTCGTAATTATATATATTTTATTTTATCACAAACAATGACAACAATTTTTTATGCCTATAAAATCTGTGTCCCTACCATAATAATATATATAAATAATATAAAGAATTATTTATTTGCATTTAATTAGTATCCATACTATTTTTATATCGCATAAAATATTGTTTATTTATCTTTTGTTTCGTCATATATGTATGTATATATATATATATATATATATATATATATAAATATTAATAATATTATTAATAATACACACATGATATAATTTAATTAGTTTATTTTTTTTTATGTACAATAGGATAATTATATTAATGTTATATACTTTATATATGTGTTCAAAAAGTTCTCATATATTTTTATTGACATACTGACTGACAATTTGAATGAATATAGAATTTTTATTAAATGTTACAATGAAAAACAATTTATAAATGAATATATATAGTTGGAAATGCTTTTCTATAAAAAAAATCCGAATTATATGATTGATATTACAGTATATGTAAAGTTATAATTGGCCTTTGCGATATATGAAGATGAGGAATATGTATATTATATTACATTTATATAAAATGTGTTATTATATTATATGATACTTTTAAGAATATGATAATACTAATAAACATTTTTTTTTATATACATTATTAATGCAAATAATTCTAAATAAAAACTATTTATATCGGATCATATCATCGCATATATATACACAATGATTTCAATTCATAAATTATATCTCAAAACTCTTATAATATATGCATATACATTTATTTGTTTACATTATCTATGTGTATGTGTATAGACATAAACTTTATTCATATAAATATTTAATCAGTTATATTTTATCTTTTAATATACAGGGTGATGAAAAGTTTAAAGAGTTCGTTAAACGGAGTATTGAATGGGTTAATTCTTTTGACATATTACAAATCTAATGAACATATAAAATAAAAACTGTATTTAAATTTCTCAAAATATAGCCGGCATTATAAATTCTTCTATAATCAATCAATTCAATATATAATTACGACATTATTCAACAAATGTTTACTAAAAGAAATCAAATGTTTCGTTTACTAATAACGTTATTAAATGCCAAATCCGATACTTTCGTATAAATTTCATGTTATTTTTTAAACTCATGATCATCCTATTGGTGCATATATTATGCATTTTACAATAAAACATTTTTAACTCATTTAAATTATGCACAATATTTACATATACACATTCTATTTTTTTTTTATTATTCATTAATTTGATAAAATCATCGTCATGAAAAATAATTAAAGTCCAAGTCTATGTCATTTTTTAAATTCCTTAAGAGTCGAAATGTATGTCTTTATTATATCTGCACAAGGATTTTGTTGGGCAGAAATGAAGGTTGTTTTTTATTTAATTCTGTTAATGATTTTATTAGTCCAAACATATTGTTATCTAAACTGTTATAATAATAAAATTAAAAATTTGTCGAGATAATTTTGTTAATCATTTTTTATTTTGGTTTATCTTCATTATTTAAATAATTTTACTATACACATATACGTGATATTATGAAGTATATTCGATTGGGATCTAAAAATATTGTATTTTATTTTCAGATAATCGTTTTTTATATTTTACACATTTCATAAAAATTATAAATATACAAAATGTATATATACAAAACAAACCAAGAACGAACGCTCTCTATATCGTCAATTTAATTATTATTTGCATTAATTATAAACAATTATACAAATATCATATATATAATCAACTATAAATATATACAAATATATATATTTAACATTTCTGTTTTGTTTGGTTTTTTTTTATATTTGTTATTATCACAAAATGACATTAATGTATTTGTGCATTATTAGAGTATTTATATATATATAAATAAATATATACAATACATGGCAAAAACAGAGATAAATTAATCTACATTTATAACAACAACATAACAACAAGATTAATAATAAAATATTTTAATATATTTATACTGACGATGAGTTTATAAATATTATTAAACTTTTTTTTTTAATTTCATGGTTTTATAAGAAAATTTCACTTGCACTTTTATATTAATTTGAACTCACCCCCTTATTTTATAATAATTTTTTTGATTTTTTTTTTATTTTACGTCGTCCAGACTCCAGATACAGTTCAGTGTAGTTTTGTAAATTTCTTGTAGATTCCAAATATTATCATGTAAAATTATTATGTGATAATATCGTATCAAATCTTTTTTTTCGGAAAGGTTTTGAAAAGGTCTCGACTGTCTCGGCTGGAAGAAGAACCTATGTTATCATAGAAATAAGAGTCACGAATTGAAAAACATAAAGTTGACCTCTATATAATCTTTATAAATAATTTGTCCATGTAAATATTAAAATTATCTAGTCAACTATATAATTGGTTAATACATTTTTTAAGGTATATCTTCTCTGCGATAGCCCATATCCTTAAATTAAAGTATAAAAAAATTAAAATTATTAAACTATACAATAAACATATTTTGTGCGGGAGATAAAGTAAAAGTGACCATATCCGTTAAAACACGCACATTAATTTATCTTGTAAATTGACTAAAAATACAATTATGAGATATATTGGCGTGTATATAATAAACATACTGCAGATGTACGACATTACATATATCAATTTTTAAATGTTATATACATTTTTTTTTGTTTTAAGATTATCTTTTAGTTTTTATAATATATAGCACAAATTCTACTCATATGATGGTATATATATTTTTTTTTTATTTACATTTATATTTATTGTTCAAAATACTATATTCATATATATAATACATATTTTACATATCAGTACATATAGTCGTTAAAGTGATGCTACTCTTATTGTGTCAGCATATATTTATATTCCTCTTTATAGTTTAATATAATAATTGAATTCATATTTTACAGTGCAAGTAGTGTATATTTGAATAATATATCATATATACAGAATAATAAATGAAGAAGAAATTAACGCAGATATAAAAATATATAGTTGAAATATTCGTCATATATATATTTATATGCATATATAAATAATATATATTGTATAGTCTAAAATATAGATTCGTTTTTATTTTATTTTTAATTTTGTTTGTTTGAGATTAGTTTAATCAAGAACTTTAAGTGAACGTATACGAGAATGAACGCTTGTTGAATGAATATATCAATTTAAATTTATCTATAAGAAACATGCAAATGGATAAATTATTTTAAAATTTAACATGTTCGATAGTATAAAACAAAAAAAAAATTAAATAAAATAAAAAAAATTCAATTGAAATTCAAGTGTGTAAAAATGTAAATAAACAGAAATGAGTTTTTCTTATAATACATAATTTATATAGAATTTTTTTTTCTGCGTTAATTCTCAACAAAATATAAAGAATGTTTTATTATATATTATAGCAATAGTCTGTGAAAAATTATTTAATTATATGTTATTTTTTTTTCGTTCTTGATTTTGAGAAGGAAGTTGTGGTTTTATATATAATAATAAGTGGAAATTAAAAGATTTTTTTTTAAGTTCTTAATGAATCATTAATAAAAAAGTATAACGCATTGCTATATTGTAATCATATCTGTGTGTGTATTATCGAAAATTGAACAATGTAAATGAATTTAAATTTCAGCATTTAAAATATAATATAATAATATGTATATATATATATATATGATTTTGTATAGTTTTCTTATCTAAAGTAAATAACGACGAAAAAAAAAAATTAATACACAAAAAAATAAATAAAAGTATGTTTATTTTTACAAAAATTTAATATATTTTGTGCTGTGCTCATTTAAATATATTTTTGTGTAATTTATCATTATAGTTTCATTATTATTACATATAATTACTATAATTTAAATATTGATATAAGATATGTATAATGAAATTAAACAATTATAAACTATATGTACACGGCATTTAAATATATTGAGAAACTATAGAATTGTAGAAAAAATGAGTCATATATAAAGATTAACATATTATATTCTATAATCTATATGGTCAACAACACAATATATATATAAATATATATGATAATAAAACGTATTATGAATATATAATACATTAAAAGAATCTGCATATTCATGTGAAAATGATGTCAAGAAATTCCAAAAACTATAGGGCAAACGATCCGATCGACCAAAAACAATTACATACCGAATTTTTGCATATCGAAGCAAATGGTTGTAAATCAAATGAACAATATTTTATTTGCAATAATAAAAAAAATAATATTAAATGCAATTGTAGTAATTTAAATTGTATTGGTAGTTGTGGCACTTCAAACGGCTGTAGTGGTGGGAATCATAATAATCATAATAACAACAATATTGAACACCATAATAATAATAATAATAATAGCAACAACAACAGCACAATAAGAAACGTTAATAATAATAATTTTATGAAAAAAAATAGTTACTCAAATAACTTCATAAGTAATGAAAGTATTTATAATAATAATAATAATAACAGAAAAAATTTATTACAAAATAAATTTTTCGATAAACAACAAATAATTTACGAAAATTTATGTGAATATTGTGGTTGTGGATTAGGTTTACAGTCGATAGAGAATTTTAATAAAACATGTAATTTATGTGAATTATTATTATATAAAAATAATATACAAAATTTTAGTGAAAATAAAGGATTACAACCAAAAAAAAAATCCAAATCAATTAGATCATCAACATCATCATCTGCATCAGAATCAACAATTAATTCATCTTCAACAATAATAACGAATAGCGAAAATATTTATGAAAATATATGTGAAAATTGTGATAATATTTATAGTGGTGAAAAATGTTTACGTTGTTTTAATACAAAAATAACAACAGCGTCTGAAAATACCAATAGCAATAACAACAATAATAATAAATTAAATTATGAAAAAATAATAAAAAAAGATCAATTATCAAAATCATTTCATAAATTTTTAAATACAATAACACAACGGCGTCGTGATAAATTGAGTAAATCGACAACAGAAATAGAACAACAGCAATCAATATTATTAATTGGAGATCATTGTGGTCCATCATCATCATCATCATCATCAACAACATCCGCATTGAAAAGTAATAAAACTAATAATAAAGGTAGAAAAATTGAAATAATCCATAATATAGATAGTGTATTTAAAACAAATGAAACATTTGATTTAAATGAAATTTGTCGTTTAAAAAATTCGACAATTTGTATGAATAATTCAGTTGGAAATGATAATAATATTAGAAGAATAAATGAAGAAAATCATAATAATAATAGCAATAATGATGTTGATGAACGGCGATTAAAATTTATTGAAAAAGAAAATCCATATGGTAAATTAAGAAAAAGTGATGAATTTATAAATGCAAAAGGTATTCATTTAAATTCTATATCAAAAAGTGAGTTAATAAAATATTTTTGGTATTTAATTGCATGTAACAACGAATCCGTTAATAGATATAATTATATAATAATAATTATACACAAATGATAAATGTTTATAAATAAACGATTGTGCTTCTTTTGTTTTAATTTGTACATAAATATATATATGTACATAATTAACATAAATAAAATATTGAAATATAAATAGATAACAATAATAATAATTAATTATTTTTATTTATATTATTCTGAGTGTTTAATGGAATTTTGAAAAATTAAATACAATTTAATTGTTTGTGGTTGAGTTACTAATAATAATATTATATGCGTAAATAATATTTTGTGTTTTTTTAATATGAGTATGAATATATGTAGAAGATTCAAGTGAAAGTTAAAAAATTTAATAATAATTAATATTAAAGCGCATTTTTCGAAAAATTAACATTTTTAAAAGTAGATACATTTTAAATTTATGGAAAAAATATTAATTATATAAAATCATTTTTGTTTAAATGTTTCTTATATATTGATGGATGGATATCTTATACCCGCGTCCAACGGTAAATTCATATACGTGTTTCTTTAACTGCTCATATTCTAATCTAAATATCATGCAATTGCACAGAGCAATTTGTTATGATTTTTTTTTACACTATTATGTTACATAAACATTTTCAAATATTTTAATCTGTATGTAAATTTTTTCTTTCTACCATTTTTACGCAATCTTTGAAAGTAGAAAAAAAATTTTATAACAATTTTCCAAATTATTATTTCAACAATAAAAAATAGAATTCATATCTTTTCCGAAAAAGTAAAATTAATTAATTTTTCATTTTTATTATTTCACAAACAAACACAAATTTATCTCAGTATTTATATAAAAATAAATGAAATATATCATTAGATTATTATTTATGATTTTTAATTGGTTATTATGAGGAAATAAATATATATATATATATAGTTTTCTGTTAAGCATATATGCATGATCGCATGAACAAATAATTCTTGACATTTAATCGAAATTCTAAGAAAATAATTATATAGATATAGAATATATATAAATGGTTTTTATATGAATGGTAAATAATTTTTATAGTAAATAATACGTATCATATATGAATAACATAATATAAATCAAGAGCATGTATAGTTTTTTTTAATTATAGTCATAATTAATTATTATAAGTATATTTTATTGAATGAAATATTTATATCTTTGAAAACGTTTTTCTTACTAAACATATTTATATACAAAATATTACATTTATATATATTATATCATAAATAAAAAAAAAAAAGAAGATAAATAAATAAACAAAAAATGTTTTAGGTTTGCATAATTTACAAGAACGCCCTTTATTTGAACAACAGCAGAATTCAATTGATAGTAATAATTGTATATATTCAACTTTATCAATTCAAACATTACCACAAATATCAACAACCTCAGCGATATCAACAACAATAACGAAAACAGCTACAATTTCAAAATCAACATCACCGCTGCTAGCACCAATAAATAATAATAACAATACATTAATATCATCAGAATCGTTAACAAATAATACTTATAAAAATTATAATAATAATAATAATCATAAAAAATATAATAAATATAATATCAAAAATAACGAGTATGATAAAAAATACGTCACAATTCATAATACAAATACAAACAACGGCTCATTGAAATACTGGATGACATCATTAAAAATACACACAGAAGAATATAATGAAGATAATATTTTTAATGTTAAAAATATTCCATCGGCAGTACTGAATTTCAGTTGTTGTGAATATTTTCATGATAATAAATACATTTTGAAACGAAATAAAGTGAAAACAACGAACAGTAATAATAATAATAACAATAAAATTAGTAGTTGTAGTACAAGTAAAGATATCGGTTGTAATTCAAATAGTGGCAATAATAATAATAATAATAATACATTCATTGAAAGTGATATAGAAAAATTTAAAGAAAATTTTATGGAAACATTAAATGCAAAGTCAAAACGTAAAGCAATTTATTTAAAAAATAATGATAATAATAAAAAATTTGATCCAATATTATTTATATTAAAAGATCCGATATTTTTAAATAGTGTTGATGATAAAATTAATACAAACATAATTCATGATGATGAATCATCATCCGATGTAGTTGTTAAACAACAAAATTTATATACAAGCACGACTGCTACTACTAATATTACAACTAATAATATTAATAATAATTATTTTATGAATGGATTATTTCATACACAGCAAAACCATTCATATACGTTTGATGAAAATAAGAACAGCAACAGCACAAACAACAATAATATTACAACTAATGATGATGATGATGATTTCAAAAAAACCAATAATAATTTAAATGAAAACATAAATGGGAATAATGACGTTATTGAATTAACCACAGAATTAAATACATATGGAAAAAATAAACTGTTGTATACAGCATCAATATGTGATGATGCACAACAATATTTAAAAGAAAATGTATTAGTCACTACTGTAGCAAGGTCAACAACAAACTCTGCAAAAAATTGTATTGGTGATGCTGTAACAAATAATATGTTAATAGTAGATACATTAGTAACAAAACAACCGTCAATAATAGATACTAAATCATCAGCAGCACCAGCATTATTACTAGTCATAAAACCAAAAATATTAAAAACCAAAGAAAAAAAATCAACAATCGATAATTTTTTCACCAGACCAGATAACCAATACCAAATAAATACAATTATCTTATCAATACAATTGTATAGTTATAAATTGATTACCTATAATAGTGATAATAATGTTAAAAACCAATTGAATTTATTTCTCAAGACAATTTATGATAAAAAATTATATTTAAAATTTAACGATAAGCAATTGAAAAACATTTTTATGAAAATTTGTAATATTAATGTACGTAAAAACAGTCATAGCAGCAATAATTGTAGCGTGGTTTTGAATAATAATAATAATAATGAAATTTTTAATAGTTATTTGAATGAAGTGTTAAATTTAAAACAACAAACCGGTATAGTTAAACATCGTCCTCGCAAATATCGTCTTAGTGAATCAAATTCTAATTATCAGCATCATCGTAATGCAATATATAATTTAAATATTTATGATAGTGATGAAAATTTAAAAAAAATCGATTTAAATGATTTTCTATTGAAAACAAAACAAAGTGATGATTTACAGCAAATAAATAAAAAATTTAGTGATTTTGTAAAAAATAAAAAAAATTATTGTGATAAACACAATCAGATTATCAATAGAAATATTACCATCAATGGTAATTGTTTTAAAACAATAAATGATTTTGAAAAATTTCCAAAAAGTAAATCAACTAAAAAACAATTAAGTGATTTTGAATTAAAAGATAAAATAATCTATTGCAAAAAAATGGCAAATGATGATCAACAAAATCGATTAAAAGAAATCAATATAAAAAATCCCAATAGTGCTGGTAATAGTATTAAATGTGATGCGGAAAATGATAATACTATGCCGGATGTATATGATGAAAAGGAAAAATCAAATGATAGATATTCAAATGATGAAGAAAATATTTATCAATCAATATGGAAATTTCGTACAATTGGTAGTGCTCGCGAAAGTTATCAATCTGAATTTAATTCAATTGATCCACTATATGATTCAAATGAATTTTCCGATGCCATTGATGCTAACGAATGGGAAGTTGCAGAAGAATTTTTATATAGTACCGAATTAGATGAAGAATTGGTAGACGATCCCATCGAAAGCAATAATTTGGTTAGTGATGATTGTAAATCATCATCATCAATATCGACAACAAATGATTTTGAAAATAACAAAGAACACCAACAATCGAAAAAATTACAATACGAACATTATCCATATAGTAGAATATGCGTTTTGTATAATGAACAGAATCCAAATTTAAATAAAATTATATATAATTATCATAAAAATATTTTCTTTACAAAACAACCAAAAAATTATCTGCAATCTTTTGATGGTCGTACAAATAATAATACAATAAAAGAAGAACGACGTCAAGAAGATAATCAAAATTGTAATGATAAAAAAGATGTAAATAATAATAGTAATAATAATAATAACAATCATAAAATATTACCGGATTGCGTAAAAGACTGGAAATATATGATATCACAAAGTAATTATATGGAAGATGAAGAAGATATGGTAAGATATAATATAAAAATTATATGAATATGTGTGTATGAATTTGTACAGTAAATATAGATTATATTTAGACAGAGATGAGATATGTATGATTCATTAAGATTGTCAAAAATTTTAACAAAATTATTCACTATATATAGTATTTTAACTTTAATAACACATTCTTTATAGTTTTTCTTTATTAAGAATGTGACTTTTGAATAATAAATCGGTATTTTGCAGACCAAATCAAAGATAATTTCGTTCTCATCAGAATTATTTTTAAAAATCGTTTTCAGAAAGCATCCTCCTCGAAATTTTCCACACATTGTTAAAGGAAAATCTATGGCAATAATTGACAAAGAATTTAAATAATTTTATATTTAAACAATGGGTAAATTTGTTTATGTTCATTATAAAATGTTAACTAAAAATATTTCTTTTTGTATTTTTTCATTATTTTTTTTATTGAACTTATTTAAAAAAAAACTTATTAAATAGCAATTATATTTTTTTTTATCTATAATTAAAATCTTAAAAAAAAAATTTTACATTCCACATTTTTGTTTTTACATTCTGATTATTACCTTATTAATAATTATTCGTGTATATACGTTTCAAGGTGTGTGCTATTTACTTTACTTTATTTTATTTATGAATATGAATACAATGCCTAAATTGTCATACTCGTTCGTATATGAATATGTATTTGAGAATATCTATTTATATCTATTTATTTAAAATGTGTCAATATAATTTATGTATTTGTTACATTTTACAATTATGGAAATAAATATTTGTTGTGCGATATGCGTATATTACTATGAAAATAAATTGTATATATAAATCTATGATATGCTAGAATTATATACGTTTATAAATAATTTACCATAATTGTACTGTTTATATCAGAGTTTTATATTTATATAATACATCTCATATATATATATTTACGTTTGAGTTTGATTTATACCAAGGGTACACCGATTATTGTATACACTATATTTAGTACTATATGATATAGTATCAGCACAATAGTATATTGAAACAAAAACAAAACTTTATTTAAATTTTCTTTATAAAAATTATGTGATTTTATAGTATATAATTAAATATGAACGCAATGCGTAACGATTTTCCTTGTAATTTCTTTGTAATTTCCCTTATCGTAATTATATATACTATAAAAATACCATTTTTAAATGACGTTAAGTGTTATTATACCATATATATTTTAAATTAAACATGTCTATTAAAGCGTAGGAGACATTTTTTCCCGTAGTTTAGATGTACGTAAATATGTTGTAATAAAATAATATATATTATGCACTGTTTGAGTATTTTCTTTTTTAAAAATTAAATTTCTCTTCCGAATTAAACAATATATAATATAAACACAAATCATAATTTATATCGATTTATCTTTTGATGATTCAATTGTATACATTTTTTTTTAACCTAAATCATTTGAAAAATTATATTAACTGTATTAAAATATATTGAATGAAAATATTGTTATGAAAAAAGACTGAAAAAAAATCCCCTGTAACGCAAATCATATACATAATATATTTTTATTTTTTTTTTGATATTTAATTGTCTATCTGAAAAATTCTTAGTCATATAATAATATTTCCATTTCACTTAAAATATATATACAGATACACTCATTCATGTTATAAAACAATATTCATATACATTAAAAAAAACTAACAATTAAAATAATTAAAATCTCAATCAACTTATAAAATGTATTACAGTATATATAGAAAAAAATTTATTAAACATTCATAAAATTAAAATTTTACTTTTGAATTCCCGCATCACAAAGACCTAACAATTTATTTATTATGAATAATACCGCCATATAAGAAATTCACCAAATATACACAATGTTTTAAAGAAAATATTATTTTAATTTTATTTGTACGAAAAAAAAATAAACATGTAGGTTTATTTTTTGTTGTTGATATATTATATAAGGCATTGACATTTTAGTCAACGTGAAATTGAAAAAAAAAATTAACTATATACATTTTGTTAAATTAATAAATCATCAATCAATATTATATATTTTACTTTAGTAATATTATAAATGTTTTTGTTTTTTGCTTAATTTTTATTTTTTTTTATAGAATATACCAGAAACGTTTCTATTTCCAAATACTTTACCAAAATCCCGAACAGCCAGTGAAGATGAATTGTTTCCAACTAATTCAATACATAGTATTAGTACGACCAGTATAAATAGTAATAATAATAATAATAATATAAATAGTAATATCAGTAGTAGTAGCAGTGGTAGTAATAATAATAGTAGCAGTAGCGATAGTAGTTATAATAATAGTCAATTATCATTAAATTCTCCAAACAAATCAACTGTATTGCAAACGCAAACATCAGCGGAAAAAAATCCATCAACTAATATAACAAAATCAACGGAAAAATTAGACGAATTACAACCAACGAATAGTAATCCATCAGAAATACGTAAACGTGATATTGCATTAGATTTTTTAACAAATAATCTTATTGGACATACGGGACGCTTAAATATGTAAGTTTTCAATGATTTTTTTTTTTTATATAATTTAGGTTTAATTGTATATTTTAATAATTTGATTATTCCCCAAAATGTATATGCAGTTCTAAACAACAAAATGAAAAACAGAATATTTCCGTTGAAGGAACATTTTTATATAAAGTAATTTTATTTTTATGTTTTATAAAATTTATTTTAAATTGCATTTTATTTAAACATTAGTTTTAATTGAAAAATATTTATATATTTGTATAGGCTAAAGATGATACAGTTGAATATAATTCACCGGCTGTAGTATCACCAAAGAAACCATGTTCAATTAGTAAATTCACATATGGTGTTGAATTGTGTGAAGTGGAAAAAGATGAACAACATACTAACGTACCGAAATTCGTTATTGAATGCATTAAAGTCATTGAAGAAGATGAAAATATTAAAACAAACGGGATTTATCGGGCATCTGGTAAAAAAGATAGTATTGAAAAAGTTAAAAAAAAGGTATGATTTAATTTAAAATATATTATATTTATTATTAGATACAGCGTGTGTTTAAATTTTAAGAAAGAAAATTCACATAAAATTTGAATGAGAATTTTCTTAAATTTATTATTTATATAAATATATATTAAATATTGAAATATATTTATCATATCGTTCTGTATTTTGCAAAAATAAAGAAACAAGATTTATATAATTTTAATACTATTTTTGAAGTGTTATTTGTATAGTATATTGTAATTAATAGATTTTCTTATTTTAATTAAATATACATATATAGATAAATGAATTTAAAGGAGGAAGTAAATCAAAGAAATTTACATTTTTAAAAAATGAAGATGTACATACGATAACGGGTGCATTAAAACAATTTTTTAGAGAATTAAAATCTGAATTAATTCCATTAGATATTGTTGTAAATTTACCGAATGATTTAGGTATGCTAAATAATTTTATGATATTTATTTTAAATATGTCAATTTTTATATTTTTTTCTTATTTATACAGAAAATAAAGAAAATCTAGTCAAAATTAAAAATGCAATTGATAAACTTGATATTATTCCAAAGAGTACATTAGAATTTCTATTAAAACATTTAATTAAGTAAGTATAATTTATTATTTTGTGTGTTTTGAATGCGATGTGTTAGGAAAACATAATAAGAATTTTAAAGGTTTATCAATTTTTGAATTGAAATGGTTTTTTTTGTTTGTTATTTTACAAACAGTATCTTTATATGTATGTTGAATTCTTACCCAATAATCATTGGTGTTGAAAAAATATTCTTATATCAGGTATTCATCATTTCTGTTAATCGGTGGTCAATGTCTTTATATTAATGGTTAATGGTTTTTTATAGTCATATTCTAGAAAATGTGCTCTTAAGAATTGTATGATTACTTTTTGAATTGCTTTAATAATTGACTGCAAAATGGTTTTATTGAAGTATAGTTTATTTTCATGATTAATCCATTTTTGCTATAAAATCAAATTTCTATATACATATAAATAGTTATGATATGACTCATTTAATATGAAGTTTAATACTTCTTATCTCTAACGCGTTTGTGTATACAAATAATATTAATGCTTTGATAAATCCAAATAAAAAATTAAATATATAGTCATGGTAGACCGCATAAATTCAATTAATATACGTGGGTATGGGTATATACATTTGATAGCAATTGCGGTAGCCGGCGTTTTAATATTATCATTTAATTATTTTGAGCAATTCAAAAAGTTATATTTTTTATAATGAATTGTAACAAATATTAAATTTTATTCCATGTAAAAAGAATAATGATTATGCAAACGCAGATTTTCTATTCAAGAGATTAATTTAACTAAACAAAAAAAAAATAACGGACACGTTTGATTATAGTTTATTTTTTTAACAAATTTTTTAATGAAACCAATATTATACCATGAATGCAATATCACTATTAAATTCTCTCGGCCCGCCGGTTTATATTAAATACAAATTTAAGTAATAAATAGGGCTTTACACAAAAAAAATTGATTTAAATGAAATTAATAACATTATATATGAAAAAAAAAATAAATGAAATCCATTTTTATGACGTTTTGCTAACTTAATATATATATTTGTACGACGCATTACCTACATTAATATATGATATAATATAATTTTTTTTATGTTATATTTTATATGATTACCAATAATAAATATTTATCTATTACAAAATATAAACAAAATAATAATAAATAAATATATAAACATTGATAAACGATATTCAATTCAATAATTGATAATTTTGATATCAGAAATTTATTAATACCATTTTGTTTTTATGATTGTGTAAATTATATTATTTGAATGTTATGAAAATAAAACAAATTGCATAATGCAAATACAAATATATACATATATATGAAAACTAATAGTTAATTTTTATCTATATAATTATTTTCAACAGAGTGGACAGTTATAGCAAAGACAATTTAATGAATTCATCAAATTTATCAATTGTTTGGGGTGCTTGTATATTTACAAATTCGGTAGCTGCAGCAAATGCATTTGATACAACAGATTTAATGAAAAAAAATGCACTTATCAGAATTTTAATAGAAAATTTTAATCAAATCTTTTAATTTAAATGTATAAACTATATATAAACGTGGTGCTCTATATATGTATATTAATATTCTAGTTTTGTATGTTCATTATAATTATTATAATTTTATACAATATAGAGATAGTAGATTTTATATTTAGTATTCATAATTTTTTTTTTTTGTAATTAATATTATCATTGTCACACCAAAATTATATAATGATATATAGATATATCTATAATATATATAGCATTTTCAGATCAACTTCGGATATTTTCATTTCAAACGCACATTTTTTCATTTCTATTTCAAATTTTTTCATTTCAAAATAAGGCTTTTTCATTTCTATTTCAGATTTTTTTTTTTCATAATCAGATATATTTTTAATTCAAATTCAGATTTTTTCAACTATATTTAAGATTTCTTTTTTTTTTCAAATTCAAATATGTTTTTATTGATTTGTATACATTGTAATAACAATTTTTATTAATTTTTAGAAAAATGAATTTATTATTTTAATTCTCGTAAATATTTTAACATATAAATAACAGTTTATTATAAACCATTCCGAATAACCATGTTCATCGATCCGGCAAAGATAATTTTAATATTTTTATAAATCTTTAAAGACCGTAATATCGAATATTTGCAAATTCTTTAACGAACGGATAAATCATCGCTGGGGTAAACTATAAATATATACGATCAATCTGAGATTTAAATTAAATACTTAGTTCCTATAAATATGTATGTAGGATTATATACAAATATGATTTAAATATTTTTTTCAAAGAATTTATTTAAAGAAATGTTATTGTTTTGATAGAGATATTTAATTTTCTTATGAATTAAATAAAACTTATTTTACTTAAATCTTTAAATTTAATACATTAATTCGATGAATTTTCAGCAATTTTTGAGTTCCTATAAATATGCATGTATCAATATTTATAGGAACTAAGTATTTAATTTAAATCTCAGATTGATCGTATATTTATAGTTTACCCCAGCGATGCTTTATACATTCGTTAAAGAATTTGCAAATATTCGATATTAAGGTCTTTAAAGATTTATAAAAATATTTAAACTGTTTATAAATTAATTAATAATAAATTAATTATTCTAAAAATTAATAAAAATTGTTATTACAATGTATAAAAATCAATAAAAACATATTTGAATTTGAAAAAAAAAAGAAATCTTAAATAGAGTTGAAAAAATCTGAATTTGAATTAAAAATTTATCTGATTTTGAAAAAAAAAATCTGAAATAGAAATGTAAAAATCTGCGTTTGAAATGAAAAAGTATGTGGTTGAGGTAAAAAAATCTTCGTTTGAAATGAAAATATCCGAAGTTGATCTGAAAATGCTATATTCAGGGTATCCCAGTTGATATAGCACAAACGCATACTGCTTAATCCTTGGAGTATTTCCAGTAAAAAAATCGGATCGGGAGCAGGGTGGGTCAAACTTCAACATCTGCCGAGTTATAGTTGGTTGAAAATTGAAAATCATTGAAAAATATACATTTACTAATTAAGCTGTAACTTTTAAACTATTGAACCGGCCATAATCAACAGATAATTTTTTTAATAGGTAAGTGAATTAACTTTAATTTCGAATTAATGAAAATTTTTGATATCTGCCAGCCGTTTGGAGATATTGATACTCAAAACAAGAAAATTAAATTTATTGTCATCAATTTTTTCAGTAAATATTCCTCGAAATTTCAACTGACAAAAAAAAAAGTTTTTTATAAACTATTTCGATTGTATTTTTCATGCCGTATAAAAATGTTTTTTGTATGTTTTTTCATACAATGCATATTTGAGAAGGTATTTCACTTTAAAACGCTAACAAATTGTTTGTTAAGGTATAAAATGTTTGAAAATAAATTAAATAAATAAATGGTGAAAAAAATTTCTGTATTATTAACATTATTTGTGAATTTCTTAGCTTTTAAAAGTAAAAGTAAAAATTTTAACCAATGGAAATTTCAAGGGATATTTACTGAAAAAATTGATGAAAAAAATTTAATTTTCTTGTTTTGAGTAACAATATCTCCAAACGGAAATCATATATCAAAAATTTTCATTAATTCGAATTTAAAGCTAATGCAATTACCTATTAAAAGAAATATCTGCTGATTATGCTCGGTTCAATAGTTTAAAAGTTACAGCTCAATCACTAAATGTATATGTTTTTTAATGAACATCAATTTTCAAGCCCATGTAATTCGGCCTGGATTGAAGTTAGACTTTCCTCCCGGTACGATTTTTAGCTGGAAATAGTCCCAGTATTACGTGGTATTCGTTTCTGCTATATCAACTGGGACACCCAATATAAAGGTATAACAACGATAAAATGTGATATTTATATAAATTTCATTTATTATATATTATAATAAAGTTATAACCATTTGATAAAAAAATCAATTACTTTGTATTCTAATAAAATAAATAACGTGTATTTTGTTTTTTTTTACTTTAACATTGAATGAAAAATATTTTATCAACAAAAACATGTTAGAAAATAAAAGAATAATTAAATTGTTCGATAAAAAATATTTCATATAAAGAAATAAAAATAATTATTAATATATGGAAATAAATTTAAATTTTTTAATTCTAAATGTAGTTTACATATAAAAATTGTTATTTCATTCTTTTTTTAATATATTGTATTTTTTAAAATCATTATTAATTAAATCTTGAGGATATATATATTAATATATAATATATTAATTATATATTAATTTTTAATTAAATCTTGAGGATATATATATAGAATATAGATTATTATTGAGCAGAACCTGACTCCTGACCGTTTATTCTGAGATATATTTAGTTGTGCTGCTATCCGATAACAATATTTCATGATAATTATTAGTAATTATTAGTAATAAGAAATTCTGAAGAAATTATGTTCTTATGATATTTACACAAAAATGAGTTCTAACGCAACGGTTCGTGTATGGGAATATATTTTTATTTTTTTTCAGATAAACCTATAAATTCCAATTGGATTATTTATTTTTTGTAGTAGAAAAATATTATTGTTTTTTTATTAGTTACTATTTCATTAAGATATACAATTTATTGACGCACTGATTTCGTTTTACAGATTGTGCAGTTATTGAAAATCATTCAAAATCATTCAAAATCAAACCATTTCATAAGTACAAATCCATTAATCAATCGAATATCGGGTGAATACAATGATCTCAAAGTCATTAAGGTAAGAGATTCATTTTGTACTGTAATATTTAACAATTTTATTGTAAATTTGTTTTGGATTTGTTTTTGTTTACATATATTTATAATTTATTTTCCAGTATTGTTTAAATGATAAGACTTCACTGAAATATTATGAACCAACACTATCAAAATTGTTTTAAGGTAGTTTTCTTTTCAAATAAAATAAGATTAAAAGGATCTTATAGTCTTACAGAAGGTTCTTAGAGTCGTTACAGTGGTGTTGTTCTTATAATCGTTACGCTATCAATAAATAATTTCCGACATTTATACATTTGGATATACAAAAACAATTGTTAATAACACATAAAAAAAAATATATTTCTCATATGCTATTCTTTTAAATCGTGCAATCATTTATTGAATATATAAATAGCATGTGTCAAATAATCAGTCATTATATACTGTCCCTTCATCGATTTTCAATGCAATAACATATACATCTTAATGATTTATAACAAAAATATTTGGTCTACTAAAGAATGTATGATGTATTCGTATGGATATACCTAATAATGTATATCTATAAACTAATATGTTTATATGAAAAGAAAATATTATGATATGTAATGTTCTTTCGATTTCATAATTTTCAATATAGAATTTATTGATATTTTTCTGTTATTATATATCCATATCCATGTGCATATCTACACGTATCTTTATACAATACAAGTATACAAATACTTTTTTTCCATTTGTACGGTACGATATGATTTGAAATCCCAAAAAATATTGGATATAAAAAGTATAATAAAAGAAAATGAAGAAAACATTATCCACACTTGTTTCACATATCTATATAATATATATATATGTATGATACAGACGTACATTTAAACACATAAAATTATGGAATGGAAAAAATATGAAATATGTTATATATAGATATAGATAGATATTTGTAAAAAAAATATATAACATATATATTTACAGGTATGGAAAAAATAATAACCGTATCAAAGCATTTTAAATGATTTTTATATTTCATGCTTTTCGTCAAATTCATTTCCATTTGGTACATCAAAATTGTTCAGGAAAAATGCAGATTTATAAAGAAAATTTTCTATTCCAATTCCAGTATATTCATCAAACTCTATTTAGGTTTGACCTTTGATTGTTTTTTAAAATAATTTAATTTTTACATATAGTATTCATACATATTCTATTTATTATTCCAAAATATAATTTCTGTCTCTTTGTACATATATATGGATTATTTACCACTATATGAATATTTGTATGAATGGCTAATGCATGTATGAAATAGAATGGTGTTGCTAGATATAGAATAAAAATCTGAATTGATATAGATAGAATATATATGTATAATTTTATCGGTATGTAACAAGATCCATATATCCATATATCTATATATAGAATGATAGAACATACATATCAAACAGGTTACATATATATATATGAATGAATGTATATTAGAAGTGTATGATGGTTTTTAACATTGTTCGAGATTATTGTTAACTATATATAATATCATAATATGTATATCGGTTATACCAGTTATACATATAGGTATATCTATATAGATATATAATGCAATGCAGTTGTGTACTTTATTATTATCATTATACATATATATGTATATACAATATCCAGATTCATAAAATAAAAGTGTATTACAACGGTATAGTATATATGATGATGCTGATGATGATGAAGATTCAAACTCCCTTTAATAACATCTATCCTTTTTACATGTATTTATCCTTTCTTCCAAATGTACGATACATAATATTGTGTATATATATTTTGTGTGTAATAACATCTGGAATTTTATAACAAATACTGTATAAATTCGATATCATATAAACACAGAGGTCAATCGGTCGACGGATGGATCATAACATATATATATATATATATATATATATACAATTTAGGATTTGTGGTGTAAATTATATACATATATTTTCAAAATGAAATTTCAGGATATTTACCAAAATATTTATTTTATTATTATAAACAAAGCACAAACTATACATAATATTATTTACTATATTTAAATTGTATATATAAATATCAATATGTATCCTTAAATTATTATATATAATGTGTAATTTGTTACGTTTGTAATCCCAGTATTGCAAATTCCAAGATTTCGCATCTATAATATGTCTGCGGTTAAATTTCTGACAAATTCCAAAAACGAAATTCATACATTTACATTTACATATCTTTTGTTTATCTGCTCCCTTTTTAACAATTATTTTCTTCATTATACATAAATAAATAGTAGTAAAATTTTGCATTTTATTTACTACTAAACCTTTTATAAAAAGATTAATTATCGAAAACAAAAGTGAATTTGAATATAGTATTATTTAAATATATTCTCCATTCACAGATGTGAAATGACACCTAAATAACATACGCACACATTAAATATGAATATTAAGCTAAAATATATACAATTTACATTATTTACAATTTCCAAAAAAAAAAAGAAAAATCAAAAATAAACTATAGAAATTTAAATTGACTGCAACAGTTGAATTTTCATCGAATTTTTATATTGCGATGGTGTAGTGAAACAATATTTTTAGATATGCAAATAAAAAACAAAACATTTGTTTACAAAAACTGTATGCGTATATTGTATATATATATCGTATGTGTATGTTTAATTGTTTATACTATACAAAATAATGATATAAACTCGACTTCCATATACTTTCATATAATAACGAATATATATATTTACGTATTAATACCATATATATCTAATATAATAATATTCATATACACTATTGATACTGTATATTGTATGAAAATCATTGTTTTATATGCAAATAATGTGTGCAATACATGCATATATATTCATATATCGTATATAAATAAATTGAAACATGTAAATTAAAATTTTTTTAGATACAATTTTATATACATATAATATTTAGTTTTTTTATTTTTTATTATTAATACGAAAAAATATCTCCTAAAATTATATTTAACTCCAATGAAAAGGCAATGCTTTTTTTTTATATACAATATATATAGTTTAAGTTAAGTTCAATTGATTTTTTTAATTAAAATATTTCATGTATCTTTTTCATATACAGTAAAAAATTAAACATAAAATATAGGAACAGAATTTTTCCATTCCAATTCGATTCAAAAACTGTTCCAAAAATAATAGATTTAATGTATTTTTGGGATAGACTGCATTTTTGGGATAGATTTTTTATATATATATTATTTTCAGCTTTTAGAATCGAATATAAAACATTGTATATATTAGTTCATTATATTGCAATTTTAAAATGTTATATATAAAACTGGTGCACATGATAATAATTAAAATTAATGATATTATATTACATTTTATACAATTTATTTATATATGTATATTTATATTACTAAATTTAATGCTATCATAGCTTATACAAACATAATTTATAGATATACGTTTAATTATTCGATTTTTATGTATTTTATATCGATTAAATTAAATTCAAATTGGTATATGTAAAATTATTGGTTTGCCTTATGAATAGTTAATATGCAGTCATCCGTATAGATTTAAACTTAAGTAAAAAAAATATATTGTTTTTAAATGTATATGGAAGATACGCGGTTACATTTTTTAATCCTTTCATTGGCTGAGATGTAAATTAGATGTAAAAGTCAATATGTATAAATAAAATATTTTCTTTTTATCCCCATATAAGTCGTTAATCCATTCCACTATATATAAATTTACAAAATCATATAAACTGATTCAAAATATTCGAAATATGTAATCATAATTTAACTATTGTTTATATATTGTTTAAAAATAATCATATATGGTATATAACGCAATCATAAAACATAATATTAATAAGGATATATTACATGTATATATATATGTATTTAATAATAAACTATATCCTCAAAATTAGTCTTTTCCTATAAATATTAGAATTTTCCGCTACAATATCTTCACTATGATATATTTCAAATTATTACATATACATATATTATAAATATATATCATTTGAAAGGCTTAATTCATATTGCGTATATACGATAAATATACAAATTGTACATATACTATATACTATTATGCAATATATATTAACATCAAAAGTGAACGAACGTATGCTAATTTGAATATATACAATGGATGATAAAACATAATTTAAATGGTATCCAATTTACATTTACATCAATTATATAAATAACATATATATTTATATATAGAGAATTTTAGATGGATGGATGAATAGATGTTTATGTATATATATATAAAAAGGTATAAACGATGTCAATAACATGATCATCATATCACATATATAATATTTACATTTATACACTTTATTTATATTATAATAATATCGTGTTACATATAAAGCTCTTCTATATAGATATACCATCCAACCAAATATATGAATATTATCATGTTATTTAAATCACGTATATATTTATAAATGTGAATCTATGTTTGTGTGACATCATTTATTGCTACAGGTCATATGTTTTTTATATATGAATATATTTATAGTAAAACAAAGGCAAAGGCAAATTCCAAACAAATATAAAATATTAGTATATTGTTACATATTTTATATATAGTATGTATTATAGAATTGAAAAAAAAAACATAAAATACTAAACATATTTCTCTATACAACAACTCCCTCATTTCATTGTTTATATTTTATTTTCATCCCCTATTTTACATATATATAATATACATATACGCGCATATATATTTCGATTTATAACCGTGTTTACGAATATATATTAATAGATGTTGAATCTATATACCACTAAATATAATATGAATTTATACCACTGTATATTAAAAATTCGCTACCTATTCGTATTCCTACAATAGGATGCTTAAATTTTTTTTATTCATATAAAATCAAAATTAAAAAAATCAAACGTTTATATATTCAAATACATACACATATATTTGTGTATATACTGATCAAATCAACGATATAAAATTTTCTATTAAAAATAAAATAAAATATTTAAAAGAAGATGAACGAGGGCTTCCACATCCATCCATGATCATAATCTTAATTTTCCTAATTTATTTATTTTTTTTTTTTATTTACATCTTATTTTCTCTTTGTATAACCTCATTTATATATATTTTAATTCAAAGGGGAATAACAGCAATAACAGAGCAACAGCAACAAAAACCACATAACCGGATGAAAATTTATATAATTTGAAATGCCTTAACTTAACATATTTGAATATATGTATAATATATATAAAAGGACAATGTCGCATATATATATATATATATATATATAAAGAAACGTTGAAAATTTAAAATATAATATTTTTTTAAGGGTTGAATAGTATAATATAATATAATATAAATATGTATGTGATGATGCCGCCGAGATGTCGTCATATATATTTTTTGATATTTCTGTTGAAATGTGAAAATATGAGAGAAGATTGTTGCTTTTTATTATTTGTAAGCAAATAAAATTTCTATAATTTTATATATATATGCACTATATGCATATATATTACAGTTAAATTTCTAGTGTATGAAAATATAATAAATTTCTAATTTCTATGGTGTATGAACGGAAAAGAAAATCTAATTTTATCGAAATAAAATGGTACAAAATAATTGGTCAAAATTCCAATAAACCAAACAAACTAATTTTGTGGAGATACAAAACTTTCAATTTTTCTGATATACAATCACAGTTCTTCACACAAAAAAAAATCAATCCGTCGTCCGTCGAATGGATCAATTAAAAACTATTTGTAAATTTACCAAATCGATCGAACGTTAAAACTATGAATTAACAATAAAAATGAAATTATAAAATTATAGTATATAAATAAAATAAATATTGCGATTTATGAAAAGAAAAACTTCTTTTCGAAATCGTTTCGAAATTTGTATCCCTAAGTATTAACATATAAATGGATTATATTCAAAAATTACAAACTATAAGCGACGTACACCAAAGAATTGACTGTATATATATATATATAAATTATTATATACACACAAATTTAAAATTATGTTGTATGTTAAAGTATATATATGAACTTTTAACCAAAAAAAATTGTATGGTTCTGTTAAATATATATGGATGGAAAACAAACTTAATGTTTCATATTATATGTATATATATAGCGATAGATGGATACATATATATATGAAAAATTTTATAGAGCAAAGAAAGTTGCTTTTGATAATGTAAATAAAGAAATTCATAACAAAAATGAATATGATAATATTCATATATATATATGCAATGCAATAATGCTTATATGTATATGTATATATAAATACTTTTTTTATAAGTATATATATGTGGATGGGGCGCTATAAACAGTTTATTGTACATGCATAGAAACATATCCTCTATAATATTTATATATAATATATATATATTTTAACTATATCTATATATATATAGATAGATAGAAATATATTATATAGAAATAATGTATATAATACATTTTCTTAACCTCTGTGGATGAATAAATAAGGGTGCATCCAACAACAATAAGCAGACATATAAATTTGCATATTTATTTAAATTTTATGTTTAACACTTTCATTTAAATGTATTTCTCTATATGTATATACAATCCATAAATAGAATATATATTTTATAGTGAGCGACTATTAAGTGGTGGTAACACATTCATATATATATATATATATATATAACATACATATATTTCTAGATATTATATTGAAAAAGGTATAAGATATATATCTATAGTTATATATAGAGTTATTTTAAATTGTTCACTATTTGAAAATGAAAATGCATATGATGTTCATATATATTTATAGATTAAAATAAATTTTCTCTTTATATAAATGGAAAAAGTTTTATATACACGAATACGGATTGATAATTTCACTATAGATATATACTGGTTTTCCTTTTTTATAATAAATAAAATATTTTGTCATTATAAATATCTTCCATATATACATGTATAGAATATATCCTTATCAAAAAATATTCCATTATTTTTTTTTATATTTATTATCAATCTCTATCTTATTGCTATATATAAAATACAATATATAAGGTTCTATTGTTCAAAAATAAATAATCGTTTTTTGTTATCTATATGTACAAATATTAAATTAATGGTTGGGAGTTTACATAAAAATAATACATAACATTATTAATATATATATGAAAACGAAAAATGTTTCCCCAAAATACTGATCTTTAATAATGAAATGGATTTATATTTTCATCTACCACATTTTTTTTTATATATATAGTAATATATTTCAAAGTATCGCTCTATCTATATACATATATTATGTAAAAATTATATTTTAGTAAATTCAGAATATATTATATATGTATATTAAAAGGGTATGTTTTTTGGTAACAAAATTGATTTTTTAAAATATATTCAACAGTAATAAAAAAAAAATCAAATGAAATTGAAATTTGCATAAAATAAAAAAATTTTAAATATTTTTTTGTTTATTTCTTATTCAAAAATTATTCCTACATATACATATATAGTATATATTGATTTTATTTTTTATTATTTTTATGTATAGACAGACGATGCGTAAAATGGTTGAATATCATTATTTTTATTTTATTCTCCAATGGGATATATATTATATATATATAGTTATTATTTTATAAAAATAAATGTATTTAAAATCTTTGATATTTATGCGTCTGTACAATGTTATTTTTATATATATATGTAATATATGGGCGAGATGTTTTGATTTTCGCATAAAGAAATCGGTGCGATTTCGATACTGTTTCAATATACATATATTTTAATATATGCATATATACATTGTATTTCTTCAAAAAATAATCAGAATAATTGGATTCCTTTTTTATTTTGGGTTTAAGAAATAAATAATAAAAGATTTGTTTTTATAAATATGTAATAATAGGGATGATTCATTTTTTCATATTTTCAAAATATATATTCATTCATTTTTATTTTTATTTTATAATCAAAAGTTAATAAATAATGATTTTATAAACCCTTTATTTATAATTGCATTAATATGCAATATAAAAAAAAATCCAAATCCAAATTTTGTTTATTTATTCCCATTATAAGATTTTGTATATGTTGAAATTTATCTAAAATATCTAAATTTACATAATTTCCCAATCGTTTTCCAATTATTATAAATACATTTGTTAATTTGTTTATTTTTCTTTCCGCATATATATATATTCAAAAGACGAAAACTATTTGTATAAAAAGTTCTTCAAAGTTGAAAAGATAATTGGTATATTGTATAAAAGTATGAAAAAAAAAATATATAAAATATTCTATATGCAAATAATAAAATAAATCAAAATTATTCCAAAACTTTTAATATAAAACTCATGTAACATATATTTAATGATGCAATAAAATATCTTATAAATATTTCATGGAAAATATTCCATGTATCATATAAATAACCCTTGACTCTTTAAATTATACTTGTACATTGTTTCAAAGCATATATATAATAAAATGTATGTATAATAGTTTTGTCGATTTATATATATATATGTATATACAGGGTGTCCCAGTACAGGGTGCCAACCCGAAACAGGCAGGTTCTACACCTCATTTCCAATCAAAAAATGTATTGCGACCCCATGTCTATCTGCCTTGGTTTTCGAGCTAGCCCGAAAAAACGATTTCGTTGAAGTTCAGGGTAGTACGTAGATGTTATTTACCATATCTCAGCAACCACTTATCGGAATCCAATAATTATAACCTTGTTGGAAAGGTATTTTAACTATCTTTAACTGTTTCTAATAACACAAACATCGGTGACAACCCGTTTTCATGCTATAGCTGGTCAAACACAAGAAATTTCAACGGCCTCAAATATTTTTGTTATTTTGCAAGCCGAGAACTATAGAACTTTTATGTTTATCAACTGTCGGTTTTTAGAAAAACTTCTTTGATGTTTTAGCTTTAATTTGATGTACAAACTTTTGAAATATGTCAACTCGTCTTAGAGATATGACGAAAATAATATTGAAATATGACGAAAATAATGCAAATTTTTCAAAAATTTAAAACACATTTTACATTGCAAAGTTCAATGTTCTGTTGTTATCGCGTTATCTAGGTAACATAACTTCAAGGGATTGCAATTAATTTAATGGTTACTTAGAAATAAAAACAGTTAAATCTATTACCGTCATAAATTCATTCACTTCTTTAGTTTCTTATGCTACATCTCTTCGGCATTTGTATGTTACATTGTTTTACGTTTAATATTCATTAGAAAATTAAGTTTGTTTTGCTTGGCTTGTTTGTTTTGGATGCTTGGCGTGCAATGAAGGCTGCTGGTTTACATCCTTATCATTTGCAAAAAATTCAAGCACTTAAAGAAATAAACTACGTCCCCCGAATAACTTTTTGTGATTGGGTGATTCGTTGTTATGAACAAGATCCCAGGATATTAAATCAAATTTTATATACGGATGAAGCAATGTTCACACGTGAAGGGATATTTAATACTAAAAATAATCATCATTGGTTAAAGGAAAACCGGCATTCAGTGTGGCAACACGCATTTCAGGAACGAATAGCAGTCAATGTATGGGTAGGAAAGATTGGAATTCAATTAATTGGTCCATAATTAATTGGACTGGATTCAGATTCATATTTAGTTTTTTTGCGAAATAGGTTATTCGATTTACTCGATGGTGTTAATTTAACTGATTTGCGATTCATTAATTTTCAACATGACGGTGCACCCCCACATTTTGCACGAAGTGTAAGAGAACACTTAAATGACACATTCGGTCAAAGATGGATTGGAAGAAATGACCCATTAAATTGCCACCACGGTCGCCAGACCTCACACCATTAGATTTTTATCTATGGGGGGTTTGTAAAGACCTGGTTTATAAAACACCAGTTCGTACCAGGGAAGATTTAATGAATGGCAGTAATAATGCGTTTGAAGGTTTAAAAATAATCCGAATCAAATTCGATCGGCTACTAGGGTAGTATTAAAACGGTGTCGAATATGTGGATCACATAATGGACCCCATTTTGAACAATTTTTGTAGTAAAAATTTAAATTAAATTTAATAAATATGTTTTAAATTTTTGAAAAATTTGCATTATTTTCGTCATATTTCAATATTATTTTCGTCATATCTCTAAGACGAGTTGACATATTTTAAAAGTTTGTACATCAAATTAAAGCTAAAACATCAAAGAAGTTTTACTAAAAACCGACAGCTGATAAACATAAAAGTTCTATAGTTCTCGGCTTGCAAAATAACAAAAATATTTGAGGCCGTTGAAATTTCTTGTGTTTGACCAGCTATAGCATGAAAACGGGTTGTTGCCGATGTTTGTGTTATTAGAAACAGTTATAGATAGTTAAAATACCTTTACAACAAGGTTATAATTAATGGATTCAGATAAGTGGTTGCTGAGATATGGTAAATAACATCTACGTACTACCTTGAACTTCAACAAAATGGTTTTTTCGGGCTAGCTCGAAAACCAAGGCAGATAGACATGGGGTCGCAATACATTTTTTGATTGGAAATGAGGTGTAGAACCTGCCTGTTTCGGGTTGGCACCCTGTACTGGGACACCCTGTATAGTGAAGAATGTTAAAAAATAAAAGAAAAAAATTTGTGTTTAAATATTTAAATTCATATTCAAATGATATTTAAGTGGTGTGTTTATTACATTCATGATATATAGTATTTAAAAAGAAAAAGGATTTTTATACTGTATGATGATTTATGATATATGTGTATAAAAATTCAATTCTTGATGAAAAAAATAAAAAGAAAAAATAACTTTTAAACAATGTATAAACAAATATATAGTATTGTTTATTTTCCAATATATAGATGCATATACATACATGATACAAATTGTGATTACAATCATCCATCATCATAAAAATAAAATGTATATATATATAGAATATTCAACAAACTTCATTTTTCCTTATATTTTCCTATATATACATTTAAATATATATATTTTCGCTTCATTTTATTTTTATTTTTTCTATATATTTTTACTTGGTAACGAAGTATTTTTTATAGTATATAATGTATAACGGCCATACGTATACATCTATATGCGTTTATATAGAAATGTAATAACACTTCAAGATGACCACCAAAAGGAATTAATCCTCTTGAGAGTTTGATAAGTATGTACAATATCTATATATATATATATATATCTGTACATTTTATATGTACCCAATATTTATTTCTACATATTTATAATATAGAACCACATGTATATAGGTTTGTTAGGCTATTTTATACAATAATATATAGGGTGCGTTTTATGATAAAAATCTCACTTTTAAAAGCTATTCAAAGTTATTTATGTTTAATACATACATATATGCATATATATGAAATAAAATAAAATAAAAAAACATTCTTTACTTCATATATATTATATATATGGTATATAGATGATATGAAGTATTGTATTAAAAAAAAATAAAAATGTGAATACGTGTCCATTTATATGCGTGCCCGTCCTATATACATATAGAATGCGATGGTCGGTCATCGCATATATTAAGGGATTTCAATGTATATATATATATGTATTTATTTGTTTATATATATGCACGAAAAGTAAATGAATATGAAATTTATTTTGCCTTTTTTCACAATCATAATGAACCATTAATATAATATACATATCATACTATATATATGTATGTACAATATATAAACTCTTTATGTAATAGCCTATCTATATTTACACCGCCGTAACCAAATCTCTATATATATAAATATATGTAATGACTGAAGTTATAAAATATTCAATAAAGATCCACTTCATATATAAAAAAAAATAAATAATTTATATGCGGGGATGATGAGTATATCTACTATAAAAGCATTAAAAATGTAAATATATTAAATGGATGGTCATTTATATATATAGAATATAATATCTTAGCGTTTATATAAAATAAAATTTCAATCTATTATACATAAAAAATACAAAGCGATAACTTAATCAAAAATAAAAATGAGTGGTCATTTAATGATTTAATTTCATTTAATTTTTATGATGATCTATTATAAGATAATATGTTTTTATGTGGGGGCGCTTTTCATATACACGTTTTCGTTATGTATTGTATTATACCTTTGAATATTTTTTTTCTGAAAAATTAAAAAATATAATGGTGGTTGGAAAATTATTTATATATATACATATATTTATACAAAAACTTTTAACTTCTTGATGGTATGTGACTCTCTGTGCGGTGTAGTTTATAATAACCTAAAATTCGGATAACATTTTTGGGATCGTGTTTTCGAATCCTACTGAAGATATATGAAACATTTATTCTGTTATTTTCGAATCGCAAATTTCAAACAGAGTTACACAATCCCCATGATCTCGTACGAATGATTACCGACACCGCAAAAACAACAAAATATAAAACTATAATAACTGTTGAACGCTAAAATAATCAATTGTCGATTGCAAGCAAAGAATAAAAAAATGCGTATAGGCCTAGAATAACAATAAAATATATCAATGTCATATGAAAAAATTTACTACTTTTAATATAGAATTCTGTTACATATCTGATATTTAATTATTTTCATATATAGGTATTCAATATTATATTTTTTTAAACCAATTAAAAATTACTTGTAAATTTGCAATACTATCTATCGATCTATCGCCTATATATGATATGTGAACGATATTTATAATTCTATATGGTTAAAATAATTTATATGGTTTAAATCGAATAGAATAACGCTAAATATTTCAATGTATTTTTAAACTTAACACGATAAATTAATAATAATATATCGGATAACATCCCTGGAAAATCACATATATATTTTATATATATATATATATAGAAAAATATACAATTTTTAAAACAATTTACATGTAAATTGATTAATTTATAAAATAAACATAGATTTATAAATTGAATTTGTTTTCCATATATATATAGTTATAGTATAATAAATATATTAGCGGTTATAGTGTACCATAAAAATAAGCATTTATTTTTAAACTTGGTTGAATATCGCGAGAGAGTACTAACTTTTTAAATTAAAAACTTTTATACTATCCACAAAACCAAAAAAAAAACACACTCATTCACATGGATCTCCTTACATCATATTTTATTTTATATACCATATAGGTATATATGCATCCATAAATAAAAATTTGCGTTGAATTCACATATGTCTGTAATAAAAATATGATAAATTTTATTGCTGCATCAGCATCCACATTAATATATATATCTTGCATATATAAAAATGACTATAAAGTTAAAGTGGATCATCCATATATTAAACATGTATATAATGACGAAGAGAAAATATTTAGAAAATTAAAATAGTATATATATCTGTGGAACTGGTGGGGAATGATGATTACATCTATGAAAATATAAAGGAAAAAAAAGTATTACAAGACAAAAATACGTATAAAGTATAAATATAATAGTAAAAAGATGAAAAAGCCACTTAAATCTTATGTATATATATATAAAATATATGTATCTATTATAAAATATATGGTTATCAAATTGTAAAACATCATGAACATAATATATTTGTTTTATAACATTTTTTTTTATTCTCATATCAAACATATACTATATTATAAATAAAAAGAATAGAACATGTTAAAGTTTCCTTTTGGAAAATTAATTTTGATTTTATTTAGTATATATACAATATATTATTATATTATATACATAATATTTATCATATAAAAATTGTGCAATAGTAATTTTTATATATATATATATACATTTATATCTATATATAATATAAGAGCTCTTTAAAATTTTTTATTTTTTTTTTATATATATTTATGTAAATTAAATATACATCAGGAGGAGCATGGCAGAAAAATTCCAATAAAAATCATTCATGGAAAATGCTAATTTGTCTCTTATAGTAAAATTGTTTCAATTGGCATGCATTACTTATGTTTTTTTTTTGTTGTTGTTGAGGACCTAATTTTAGGATTTTTTTTTATTTGTAAAAACTCTTATAGTAACAAGATATAACAATAAGTATGTAGTAACATTTTTTATGTTAACAATTCTTATTCAATCGTGTTCTTATATTCCATATTATTAGTTTTGTGATTTAAATAAATAAAAGTTTTTTCCAATACATAAATTCTATTTCTTCAAGAATAGTAAATTTGTTTATGAAGAATCTATAAACTTTAACAAAACATTCAATAATTTCAATCGTATATTAAATAGGCTATATTTTAAAATAAACCAATTCATTACCATTTAAATTTGAGCGATTTTACATATAATTTATTTAAATAAATCGTAATTTAAGATTTTGGTGTAAAAAATTGGATTTTATTTCTTTGAATTCAATTTAAATAAGTCACCTTATTGAAACAATTCCAGATATAATGCACTTTTTTTTCATATTTTATACTTGAAATTAAAATTGAAAATAAAAAACGACGTAGTACAATTACAACTTAAGTAACATATTATGTATATATTTTATCTTTATATTGATGTACACTTTATCTATATTCCAAAAAAACGATGATGATGCTTATCATTGCTTTTATATGAATTATACCAAATTTGTTTTTTTTATTCTTTCTATTTTCTGTTTAAAAAGAAAATTAAATGTAATAAAGACAATTTTTTTTTGTTTTAAATATACAAACCAATAAAATAAACATACTATCTAGATCTACCATAATAATATGTTTACAGAAAATGATAAATTAAATTAAAGTAGGATTAACTTAAATTAAACTATATAATGATTAGGAAATATAAAGACCAGTAAAAAAGTATATATTTTCATTCACCTATCTGTTAATTTTTTCTTTTATCACATAATTTATTTATCCTTCATCAAATTTTTCATCAATCATTCCATTATTTTTATTAACTATTGTATAGAAAATATGATCACATCACAGATTACATTCCATTTAGACAATGTAAATTGATCAAAATTTCAACTGGTGTGTTATTGACTTGAATGCACCCACTCTATCTATAAAAAACTATACAATGTGTGAATTTTTATGAAATATATGAACTAAAATGTTAATTGTTAATGACATTTACTAATTATATACCCCGGGAATTATATTCTTAATCTAAACTAGTATTTGGTTCTAATTCATTACAAATATCACCTTTATGCATATATAATAAAATAATTATATGTGCGGTTCATTTTATTTATACTTATATGTATAATACGTACACACTTTTATTTTCATCATTATAAATATTTGAATGGTAAAACTTCTTATATAAACATAAATTGTTTAATGGCAAGATTTAAATATTATATACAGACATATACGAATATACGTTTACTATATATCTATATATATGAACAAATGTATATTAAATATATGTGTATACGGATTGCTCATGAAAATTTGCAATCATTAAATAATAATTTGCATATACATAAACTACACATTATGTATTTATATATAATATAATGTATATAATACCACTTTATATATTTAATATTAATCGTTTTTGTCTGGCTCCGTATATTCAGATGTACTTATATGTATATATAATGAAACTTTATAGCATATAAATTTGAAGTTCATTTATGTACATAACCAAACCGACTATGTATCTGGTAAATATAAATATTAAACATGTACATATAATATGTGACTTATTAGTTAAATTTTGGAAAACTTTCCAATCCTTTTGCACATTTTTACTTCAAGTTTTCGGAGTTTTAATCGACTAACATGATGATGGGGTAGGTTAAAACATCTTTTTAAAATTCCTACCTCTCAAAGGTTTGAGATCTGGAAGATATTTATCATATTGAAAAATATATTTATTATTTTGTCCTATACAATATGTCTGGAAGAGTTGATGATTAAATTTAAGTTAATTGGAAAATTATCATTTATCAGTCTATTTAAAATTGCATAGAGATTTTGAATTTTATCATTGAACAAGCACATGCCTATTGCCTAATTAATTATGATTACAGCACTGATAATTGATAAAAAATATATTCAATAAATCTAGTTATTAAATTGTTGTATTTGTGTATAGAATTAACTTGTTGTTTTATATTGTATAGATATGTTTCTATATCAAACACACACATATCATAATTTTATTTCATTTTATATACCGCAATATTTACGGTAGTTTATATTTCTATTCTGCACACATTATAAAATATCATCATTATTCTATCAATTTCGTTTTTTATATCACACGCGTGTATCTCATCATTATAAAATATAATTTATTTATCCATTATTAATATATTATACATATTTTAATCAAATTAGTTAGTTTTATATTATTTTTAATTTTTTTTTTCTGTGTAAATTATTTGGATTAGTTTACGTTATTTATTCCATACCATTTGTAATGTGAATTTGTGATTGTGATTTATTTATTATTAATATAACAAATGTTAAACAAACGGTTTGTTAATCGATTTTTGGAAGAATCAAAAACAAACATCTTTAATTTTCTAATGATTTTATTTATTCAACATCAACATTTATTTTCTCGGAAACGGTGTAACTTACAGACATCACTCATAGGTATAAAATCTTTAGACATTTTTTTTTCCATTATATTTCATTTCATTAAATATTAATTGTGTCAATTTAATTTTTCTCTTTCTTGTTTTAGGTTAGTATCATTCGTTTTTTTATAAATTAGAATTAAACACATGTTTTTTTAAATGTGGGAATTCATTTACGATAATTATTACGATTACGATAAATTGATTATTGATTAAACAACAAAAAATATTGAAATGAAAAGAAAATTTATTGAATCCAAGATTAAAATTGGAAAAATATATAAATGATCGACATATGAAATCCTCGAATCGTATATTATCGTAAAATTTGAAGAATATAAAATGAGAAATGAATTACTGAACAATAAAATCATTATAAAAATGTATTTTTTTAGAAATGCGTTTATATTTAAAAATGTGTATTAAGATTATTATAATTGATGGTGGACTATTTTTAAATTGATCCATTTGTTTCAAATGAAACGGAATTGAAAATGTTTACAAATTTAATTCTATATTTTTTAAACAATGTTATAATCGTTATTGTAGTAAACAGAATCACTATTCATTATTTGAATATAAATAAGTCACATTCAAGCTTAGATAAAATTCAATAATAATGGACAATTTTAAGAAATAACCAAAAAATCATCGGGGATTTGAATCAATAACTTCCATAACAAAATAGGCACATTATATATATTCATCACAATTTCAAATGCATATTATATAATTCAAATTTATAATTACAGCTCTGGGGAAAAATACATTCAACAAATATATAGTTATTAAATTGTTGTATTTGTTACTAATATTTGTGTATAGAATTAACTTGTTGTTTTATATATAGTATATTTTGTTTCTATATCAAACACACACATATCATAATTTTATTTCATTTTATATATCGCGACTATCATACGGTAATTAATATTTTTATTCTGCGCGCATTATTAAATATCATCATTATTCTATAAATTTCACTTTTTATATCACACGTGTACCTTATCATTATAAAATATAATTTATTTATCCATTAGTAATTAGTTAGTTTAATTTTTCTGTGTAAATTTAGATTATTAAATTTAGATTATTTAGATTATTAAATTAATATTTTTATTAATATAAAATATTAAGCAAAATTAACAAAAAGAAAATTCATGAATTGATGGAAGAATAAAACTGTTAAAACCAAGCATCAATAAATTTTCTAATGATTTTTTTTTATTCAACATCATCATTTTTTTTGGAGACGTAGATATTCACATCACTCACAGGTATAAAATCTAATGATTTTTTTTTTTTTAATTATAATAATTTTCATTTCATTAAATATTAATTATATCAATATTATTTTTTCTTTTTCGTTTTAGGTTAGTATCAATTGATTTTTTTTATACGTTAGACTTAAGTATAATAAATTGATTATAATTTTCAAATTGGTATACATATTTACAATGTGAATGATTTGACGAATATTGAATTGAAATTTTATATGAACACTTTAAGAAAATCCACTATCAAATCAAAATTTAAAAATTGGAAAAAATATATCACTAATTGAATATTGAATACAAATCAGTTAAAAATAATATGAATAAAATGAAACGATAAATGATTATTGAACAACATATTAAAATGTAAAATGATACCACGTTAAACATTATAAAATTTATTTATTAGATTATATTTAAAAAAGATAGATTAAGATAATAATAATTGATGATTGCGGTAATGTTTTTTTTTTAATTGATGGATATTGTTTCATGTGAAATCGAAGTGAATTTACAAATTTAATTTTACTTCAGAATAATGGATGTAATATATTATCGATTATTATTACCTATTGAAAAGGATAACTTTTTTGTAAAATATCAAAGTACGATTCAGTTCAATTCAGTTCAAAGCTACATTACACATTTATGTGAAGAGATACTTAAGTAATAACCAATACTTATTTATTGTATAAATTATGGAAAATCAGAAAAAAAAAGTTAATAGCGATTTATATAATAATAAAAAATTAATTGTAAGTTAAATGTATAATTTATAGTGAGAAGATTTTAAAGTAAATTCATCGTGACATTTTGAAATGTAATATTTTAGTCATCTAAATTGGGTTATTTTAGATCCGATTACATAGTAGTTTTCATTTAAATATTTGATTAATATTTTTTTATATAAATATTTATTTGATTCACTTTAAAATGACACTCTCACTATAAATTATATTACTTAGTAATAACAATAATTTTTTTAGATTACCTTAATATTATGATAAAAGAATGACTGTTATATGTAGACAAAAGAAATGCATTTAGATAAAATAATTAGGTAAGGTTGATCAAATAGTCTCGAAAGGAAAATTGGTTATTTTACAAAATGTTCCTTCCAATAACTTCATAAATTGTTTTTTCTTCGCCTGTTTTTTTACTTTTAATTTTAATTTCATTTCGCATAATTTAAAACAAATTATGCATTTCACAATCAATCTTCTAAAGATCTCATTAGGTACATATTCTGAAAATACCCTAATATATACTAAATGTTACAGTTTATCATTTTTTTTAATCAGCTTTGCTTCTCAATTGAATGTGACCTAACTGTATAATTGTTGATCAAAAAAGTTTATATTCATCAATATCTCAAGATGATCTATATATCGATATCGACAAAGATTATTTAATTTCCCATAATAAATTACCTTTTTTGTTTCATTTATTCATTTATATTCAATTTCATACAAATTAAAATATTCAATAATATTTCATATATGTGAGGCAAAAATGTATGCAAGGAAAATGAAAATTTGATCTTTTCCCATTAATTTTCTTTAAATTTGTTTCGGATTTTTATCATTTTCTTAATAAAAATAAATGTAATTAAATAATATAATAAGAAAAAAAATATTTATTTTAAAACTTTTCATGAGGATTTGAACCAATTTTTATCAGACAAATTTTTGTATGATATAATAAATTTCTATTTTAATTTATAATGCATTTTATTTTTGTGTATATATATTTTTAATATATTTCCTTTCACGTTAAATAATTAAAAGAAAAACCAATTAGTTTCCTATGAATTTTTCTTAAAAAAAAAAATTAAATTAGCATAAATATTTTATTGGACTACACAATCCGAATTTGAACAAAATGCGGCCAGACAATTTTCTATCGTTGAAAACTTACATAGAATAAAAAGAAAAAATATATATTAGGAAAACCATTTTTTGTTGGTTTTTTCTTGTTATATTTTTCCTTTTTATCTTATGTAAGTTTCAACGATAGAAATTTACAGTTATTCCTGGTTGTAGAGCGGGTATCCCCCCCCTTGGATACCCGAGAATATATATACACCAACCATACGGGCAAAAACGCCCGTACCGTCAATGTATATATAAACTTTGGGGAGGGTTCATCGTCGAATGATAGGCATTCTGGGACCAGCATAGGAGGTCTTTGTGGCACCAGTGCGCACACAGAAATGGAAATCAAACGACCATGACCCTCCCTAATTAAAAGAAAATCTCACTTGTATTTTTACAAGTGAGATTTTTGTTTGAAAATCGGCGGCTTCGCTACCAACTCGACCATACTTCCATCTTAAGAAAAATACTATAAATTTTTGTTCACATATAATTCAAAATAACAGACACTTTGTATGTGAAAAAATGCGATGGTTGAATGAAAGTTAATTTAATATTTAATCATATACAAATCAAATTTATATTTGCATAGAGATTTTTAATTTTATCATTGCATCGACAAATTGGTAATTACTTTCGTATCAACACTCATATAAAATACATTCAATAAATCTAGTAATTAAATTGTTGTATTTGTTACTAATATTTGTGTATAGAATTAACTTGTTGTTTTATATTGTATATATGTTTCTATATCAAACACACACAAATCATAATTTTATTTCATTTTATATAACGCGACTATCATACGGTACTTTTTATTTTTATTCTGAACACTTTATTAAATATCATCATTATTCATTCAATTTCACTTTTTATACACGTGTATCTTATCATTATAAAATATAATTTATTTTTACATTATTAGTATATTATATTTTAATTAAATTAGTTTTATTTTAATGTGCATTTTTTTTTATTTTTGTGTTTTTAATTTCTGTGTAAATTATTTTATTGTTGTGATTTATTTATTATTAATATAATATATGTTAAACATAAGGACTGCTAATGGATTTATTGAAGAAAAAAAACAAACATCTTTAATTTTCTAATAATTTTCTTTATTCAACATCATCAATTACTTTCTCGTAGACCTTCTCGTATGTGATGTTATATGAAATTACCATATTAATTCCAATCTCAGGTATTCACATTATATGCATCTTATGAAATTTTTATATATAGATTTTCCTAAAAGATTGAAAACACATAGCATAAATCATACATATTTCGATTTTTTTTTTTCATTTAAATTAATTTACAGGATTTTTCCTAGAATTTTCATTAATAATTAAATAATAACAAAACAAAATAATTTGCAATTTAAAAAATATTTGTTAACGACAGCATCGGGATCTGTACTAATAAATTCCATACAAAATTATACTTGTTCTATATAGTTTCTGTGTCGCATATACATATCGTTATTTCTGATGCATATTATAATTCAATTTATAATTACATCACTGAAAATATATATATACATTCAATAAATCAATAGTAAATATAGTTATTAAATTGTTGTATTTGTTACTAATATTTGTGTATAGAATAAACTTGTTGTTTTATATTTCATTTTTTTTTCTATATATTAAACACACGATACACATCAATTTATTTCAATGCGACTATATCAGAAATGTTTACGGTACTTTACATTTTTATTTTAAAAGAAATATCATCATTATCATATAAATTTCACTTTTTATATCACATGTGGAACTTATCATTATAAAATATAATTTATTTGTCCTCAATTAGTATATTAGTGAATCAAATAATATTATTATAATATTAAAAATTAGTTTTATTTTAATGTAAGTTTTTCTTTTATTTTTTTGTGTAAACCATTTAGATTTAATTATTAATAAACATAATATCAAACATAATGGAACATTAATGAATTTATGGATTGAAGAATAAAAACGAACATCTTTAATTTCAAAATAATTTTATTTATTCATTATCATCATTTTTTGGAGATGAAATAGTTTACCTTTTGACATAGTTTTATAAAAATTTTAATTTCATTAAATTTTAATTATATCATTTTTATTTTTTCTTTCTCGTTTTAGGTTAGTATCATTTATGTCTTTTTTTTATACATTATAATTAAACACATGTAGTTTTAATGTGGGAATTGATTTCCGATATTTTTGGATTAAACAACAAATTGAAAATATTGAATTGAAAATCTATATGGCAATTTTAACAAAATTTACCAAATTCAAAATTAAAATTAGAAATAATATATAAATGATTGACATATGAATACAAATCGGCGAAACATATTAACGTAAAATTTAAAGAATATCAATTGATAAAAGAATTATTGAACAATTAAATGGTACCAAAATATCATTATAAAAATTTTATTTATTAGAAATAAGTTTATATTAAGATTATTATAATTGAAAGTGAGACTGATTTTTAAAATGATTGATTTGTTTCATGTGAATCCATTTGAATATTTTTTACAAATTTAATTTTTTCAACATAATTGATAGTGTCCAGACTCCACTATTAATTATTTGAATATGTATAAGTTATTTTCCAAATGTGATTGAATAAGCATTAGCGCAATACAAAATATGTTATCAAAGGTCTATGATATGTAAATTAAGGAAAATTAACAATTAATATATGGTTTTCAAAGTATAATATGTAGATGTAAAATTAAAGTCATCTCTGATAAACAATATTAATTTTCTAACAAAAGCTTTAATCAGTTTTTCACAGATCTTAAATATAGGTTTCAAAACGAAGCACATATTTTTCAAATGCTAAAACGTTGTTATTTTTATAATCTATAATATGATTACCTATAGAAATAAAATAATTTTTATTTTATAAATTAACAACATTCGATGATGTTAATATAGTTCAAAGAACCATTACATATCTTTATGCATTCCGTGTCCTTTTATTATTATATATTAATTTCTCATAATCCTCACCCTTTTTAATCAATGGAAACAATTTTATAATTTAACTATTATTCAAAATAAAGCGTATAAATTGAGAATGGTGTTAATTAATGAAAGAAATTAACAATTGCTTTTGGTTGAGTAATAATCACATTCAACCTTAGATATAATTCAATAATAAAGGACAAATTTAAGAAATACCCAAAATTATCAATAAAATAACAGAATGATAATAACAGAATGAAGAAGTTTTATAATTTATGGAATATTTATATAATTTATTGTGAAATTAAGCTCTACTATATGGGCTATATATTATATATAATCCAATATATTATTATAATCTTATAATATCTTTTTATGAGGTGTTTGATTTGTGATAAATTTTACAATCTCTACCAGCCCCACCTTTTCATATACACTGACATGCTTTCAGTTCTAGGAGCTAACCTGTCAGCTTTATTATTATTATTATACATACCTATAAATATATAATATATATGTTGAAATTGTATGAATGGAATATATACAAATTTATATTAACACTTTGCATATACACAATATAAAAATATTTTAATGATTGTTTATGCCGCGTAAAAATAACATAATTTTATATTGGGGATATAGATATATATATTTATATATGACATTACATAATTGTTACAAATGTGTTAATAAAAATCAAATAAATATGCAAATTAAATGTCAACCCCTCTATTATTTTATTATTACACAGACTATATATTATTACATACCTATCTATATGTTATTTTCATAAATAAAAGGTATATATAAAACACGATTCCCAAATATATATATATAATGTGAATTTGAATATGTTTGAATTAATATTACAATGTATATAATTTACTAATAAAGTACGAAATGTAATATAAATAATTTATAATATTTATTTAAAATTATACGTGCAGTATATACACCGTATAACAATTCAACCTTTATAGCTCTCTCCCTTTATATAACATATATATATATATATGTATAAATGGTAAATGGTCATAAAATACACATTTTACAAAGCCAATATATACCTTTATAATTTGTATGATACTATATCTATAAAGGATATACGTTTATACTTTAGAATTGTCCGTCCGTGCAGCATTACATATATATATATATATATAATATATATTATAAATTATATACGTTCACACGATATTGCAGAGGGTAATCAACATTTTTCTAAGTGTCCGTTCTAAAACAAGACATTATTTTCATAACAAATTTCACAACGAAATCCATTTTAATTCGTTCTATAAATATATTATCTTAAAAGAATCATTATATTAATCTATAAAAATTTTTCATATATTATATTTCGATTCACATTAAACAAAAGTTCTACGTCTACAAAATTATTAAGTAAAATATAATATTAAAGTAATTTCAGCTATAGAGCAAATAATTTCAATGGACATACAACTGTGACCATGTATATATTGGATGATTTCATCCCTTTTTTCCTTATATATATGTAAGTATATTTCATTTTATATAATGACCCCTTATCTCTACTAAACTTATGAATAAAACGTTCTATAAAATTCTCTTGGGATAGGCTCACAATTGTATGCATAATTTCGTAAATACATAAAAATTATGGATACTAAAATACGGGAAATCACAATAAATGTATATATAATATAAAAATAGTAAATAAGAATTTAACACTTACAATAATGTATATATATAGTACGAACCCATATATAAACCTAACGTCATTCGATATAATCTCGTGCCGCACAGACAAACCCTTCGTATATATACAGTACAGAACAGAATGCATTAAAACACATTCAATAAACATAAATTATTATATACACAGCTTTATTTGATGTCCGTCCATATATAGATATTCAGAAATTATACGCATTTTGTGTTAAAAAATATAAATAGATACAACTAAAATGAAAAAAACACAGGGCATTTCAAATTGATCATTTTATGAAAATTGTAAAGATTTATTTTACAATATATAGGAGAATTACTGAAAAATCTTTTTTATTAATTAATATTCAATTTTATAAATCCATAGTTTATTTGTAATCTAAAAGGTAGAAATGATTGGCATCACTATATATAAATTAAAATTAGGATAAATTATGTTCTTTTTATTGAATTAAAATTTTCCATTATCTACACTTTCAAAATCATTTTTTGTAATTTCATTTAGTTATAAATAATTTAAGTGTTATTATTAATGTTTTGACTCGGATATTATTTTGTTGAAAATTCGCATATTAAATCGGGCAGATGTGAGATGGTGTCGAGCCCTTTAGTAGTTTTTTTCATGAATTTTTCAAATTTGTATAATAAAATGTATGCGTTGTCATGAATATATAGTCGATATTTTCAAACACAATCTATACATTATAAAAAATACCTTATCATATTGACCCTCCATATTCGTTAATTAATTTAATCGAAACCAATTACCACTTAATGATAAAAAGTATCATGCTGTAAAAACCATTTCTATTTTGTGTATACAATGTGCGATACAATGACCGAATAGCCAAAGCCAATATACATTTGCAATTATCAATCCCTTGAGTGCTATATCTTCATATGTGCTTGAAAATATATGCATAAATTAAATAATAAACAAACGCATTCTCACCAATAATTTAACACCGTTTAATAATACAATATAAATTAAGTTTAAATTGATGTAAAGCAATCCATTTACTATATATATATATTGCAATAATGATTGTTGAAAAAGAATATTGGTATATTGAATAATAATTTCACTAGCAAAAAGATAATATATAATATGGATTGAATAAATTTAATTCCGAAAACATATATACAAGTTTCAATATTAAAAAGAAATAAACTTTTTAAATAAAATTATCTTATAAGAATGTTATTAAATATGAGAGCTAGCAATACAATAATTGAATTCTTTATAAAAACTAAAAACTTTTACCATGTTTTTGTGTTTTTATTTTAGTTTTTCTTTTTTTTTTTTTGTTTTTTCAAATAGACAAACACATTTATTTATTTATATACTGTGTATAAGAAATTTCATTTTAAATTTTATCTATCATGACATCTTTTGCATGTGCACAATCTGTAATAGATCACAATATATATATATTATTATATGTATATGTATAAAAATATAATTTGAACTATATGTAAAATACTTATAATATAAGAATATTATTATATTATAGAAATGCATAATATTTATTTCAATGCCCTTCACAAACTATAGTGTTATAAATAATATACATTATTGCACATATGTGGATAATATAAAATAAAGAAAGAAAAAGCAGTATAATAATATCGACATTGCTGAAAACCATATATTTATAAAATTATGAACATGCAATGTACTAGATATATATTTTATATTATTATGCACTTATACACATTATAGTGTATATTTGGTTCAAGTGTATTTTCTATTCAAGTTTCAAAACAACGACATAACGACATTATGTAAATAAATATTTATATTATATATATATTATGCATATATGAGAAAACGCAAAATTTTATAATAATATTAATAATAACAATAATATGGGAGACAAAAAGTTCTTTTATATTTCATTTCGATCTAGAATTTATTAGTATATATTTATGTATATGAACCATACGTTTATTGTACATGCATTTTATATTATATATGCATGCATTTCTATATATATATATATATAAATGTATATGGTTTTGTTTAAAATAATACCGTATATTAGAAAGATAAATGTATAATAATAATAATAATATTAATAACAGGCATTACACAGTTGGTAATAGCACGAATAAATTGTGTAGATCTATGTTATTGATATAATAATAATAATATTATTACCACTATTGTATTGTTATAAAAATAATAATAATTATTATTATTACTATTATTCTATAATTATCATTTTAAATTCAATATTTCTCTCAGCAATAATATATGTAAATGCAAAATAATTGAAAATTGTTTTTATTGTTAATGTAAATCAGCGCTTAATTTTGCATGAATTCGATAATAATCGATAAGTTTTACATAAATTTATAATACCTATAATAATAATAATAATATATTTATTTTATATATATATATATATATATAGTGAAAATAAATATTATATATATATATAGCATAAACGATTATAATATATGTACAGGATACTCTAAATGGTATCAGTCATAGAGTCGATGGTTTTTTGAAAATATATATTTAGGATTCATTTCTGATAATTATAGTTTTTATTCAATTGTACCCAATGAATCGACCAGTAATGTAGTTTTTTTTATTACAATATTGAATATAAATAAAATGAATTTGACTATTTTCTTTACGAAAAAACCGATGGTTATTTCTATCATTTTTTGGATAAACTTTTTTTCGAATTTCTTTGAAAAATCACGCTAAAAAGGTTAAAGATATTCTAAATCCATGAGTGTTAAGTTAGAAAATTTTTTTATACGCTAAATTATAATCTAAAAGTAAATTAATTTATTTTTCAAAGCTTTAATTTTTCCAGTAAGATTATCTTCAATTTCCTATCGTCTCAGAATCTCAAAATTAAATACATAAATATATAAAAAAAAAATTGTATATAGAATACATTCAACTTAGAATTTATCATATAGAATCTCCATGATGCTTTAAGGTACCTTTTAAATCAACCTGTATCTTAATAATATATATGTGCTATATAAAAAAGGTATAATAAATGTTATGATATTTTGGCGTGAACTTGCTAAAAATGTGTACAATAAATGAATATAATAATGAGATATAAATATTTGCATGACAATATATGTGAATAAAAATGAATAAAAATTTGTATACATTCTTAACATAAGCAAAATAAATAAAAAGAATAACAAAAAACCGAATATATTAAAAATATTCAATTTTCTATAAAGATATTTATTTTTTTTAGAGGTATATTTTTCATATTTTAATGATTTATTATTTATCATCATAATATTACAGTATGTATAATATGTGCATAATTATTTTTATATTTTTTTGGCATTTACCTTATTTGTATATATAATAATATTATAATGAATATTTTATGCATATGATGTAATAATGTACATATATATGTATGTTCTACATTGTATAGAATATATAATTATATATTATTGTTGCGCGTTATTAACTGTATGTATATACATATAATTTAAAATTATATACTCTCCTTAAAATTATTTGGGGCTTTTGTTTATTAAGTGTACATATTATAACAATGTAACTTATATTCCGCGATTTTAAACGATTTAACGATTTTACATACAATACGTGCGGAATCCATTCCAAAGAGACAGGTGAAGCTATATTACGTAAAATAAAAAAATTACATAATTATAGAATACTACTACTTAAAAAAATTTTTTTTTTAAATAATAAATTAAATATTCAAGATTTATTTAATAAATTGTAAAAATTAAAATAATCACATTTACTTAAAAATATTATTAAAAAAGATCACAAAAAAAGTTTATATTTTAACTAGAAGTAAAGATTTTGTATGAAATATATAATGAAAATGAATCCAAAAAAACCGAAATGGATTGTAACCAATAAAGCATGGATAATTTTTTAAAATGACAATTAATATATCAAACTGGGGGTGGGGAAACTTTTGACATTGTTGCTCTTCTTGACCCCTTTTTTTTAAGAACTTTTTCAACAGTAATCTTTAGGTTTATTATTAATCGTAATCATTGTGCAATTCTGTATATTCATCATATTTTATTTATTTATACTTATTCGTAGTAAATTTTAATATTTAGATAGAAAATTCAAAATAAAGAAATGTATAAAAATATCAATTTTATAAATGACAAAATTTAATTTTTTATTTTTCATTATTTCCTAAATAGGTATCTTTCAGTAACGTATATCCACCACACACACATATATATATATATATGTATATAAATAAAGTATTTATATTGTTATTAATACAAAAAAAAATATAAATCAAAGGAAAAACATCTTATGGATATATATATTCTATTGATTATATATAGACAGACAAATCTTTAATACTCATTTATACATCGTGCCAATAGATATATCATAGAAATATGTAAAAGTTAATATTAGGTCCACATATTTATGTATATTGCATAAATATTTTCTATTAACCCCATATCCATTCTCTATGTATATAATGTTATATAAAATATTTCCTTTTCTTTTCGATTTTTTCTTTTTCTTTTTTAACATTTTGCTGAGAAAAGCATTTTATTTTATACATTTATAAAATGTGATACAAGCAGTCAATGCCATGATAAAAATCTATATATATTTATATACCTATTTATGTACAATATATAGTTTTATTAGACATATAGGATTTTCATATGGAGTTAATTTCCTATAAATATGTATATATTATATGGTATACACTTCTATATCATGAAAATACCAATTTTTTTTTTTGCTTGCGTTTTATATAAATAAATATATGGGATATAAATAAAAACTAAAATGATGCTAGCCAAGATGAATTCTAATGTGTAGTATTATTTATAACTATATATATATATATTTTTATATGTATATAAAATGTTTAATTTTATTTCTATTTTTGTTAATTTTCGGGAAACAAGTGTTAAAAATGTTTTGATGTAGAATATTTTTATTTATTTACCCCAAGAGAGATTGAATTTTATATATGTACGGATATGACTCTATAGAAATACACAGTAAGGGGATGTATATATTTTAAATGAAAAAAAAAATTTACATTATTTTGTGATTTTTGGATGAATTATTTTTCTTTTATATAAATATATATAGGATTATATTATATGGTTTTTACATTCTACTATTAAAATAAAAAAAAACAGAAGCTTTTAGATTTGTTTTATTGTATATACAATATACATGCATGTATTCGACCATAAAATATGTCCGCATATATAGTTTTTTTTTATCCTTGTTTTAAATTTCCACTTTATTTAAATGGTTCATCAAAATTCATAACAACATAACAGCAGTCAGATTATACAATTTTGCACACCCACAATAACAATATATATTATCTGGTATTTAAATACAAATTTAACATATTATATATTTTCATAAAATTTTTACATTTTATTATAAATGCGCCACACTATACTATATATAGTACAGAGTTATAGAGGTATATTTAAATGCACTTTTATTTATAAGTTTTATACAAACCGCATAAACAAAATGCTATTTAAAAAATGATCTAAATCTATAAATGAATGTGTTACTTATCTCATGAGACCTATCATAAATGTGTTTTATTTATATTACATTTTACATATATATAGAATAGATTTCATGTAAAATGTTTACAGGTAAATTTTATTTTACGTGAGGTTGAATTTATGCTTTTTGTTTATGGTAATGTTTATTATTTGTTTTATCTGTTATTATATTTTTAACAGAATATTTATAATGTTTCTCTATGCTGGGTTGAAATAAATTACATGCTTCTCTATGCGAGGTTGAAATAAATCACATGCTTGTTTAAAAGTAATTTTAATATATATAATAGGGCGAACAGATCAGTTGACCAATGTTTGGATTCATCATTTTTAGATTTTACTGTATAACACCGGAATTTCTTTATATATGAAATTGTATTGGTAATATATATATATAATAGCAATGCAATTTAATTTCATATAAATAATCAAAATGTTTTTTCATTTCACAACACTTCACACAAATAAAATTCGGCACATGTATGTGTATGAATTCTTGTTATCAAAAAATTAAAATTTATTCTATATCCATATAAATATTATAAATATATAAAATATATAATATAAATATATATAAATATAAATATTATAACAAAACGGGATAACGCCGTATACAAAATTCTCTGTGTGTTGCCTGAAATAACTTGAAAATATTCAAACACATTTTGATTTGTGTATTATTTTTTAGTTTTATATTTAATTTCAATCATCATAATGCTATAATAAAATTAATGTGAAATATATTTCTTTAATTGTTTTTTTTTATTTCTGGTGTGTGATTTTAATAGAATAAATTGTTTATCTTAATAATTTAATTTTTGTGATTAGTTTTTGCGTGCATAAAATTAATTTTTTTAATCAATCAATTAAATTTAATGAATTAAATTTAATGTATTAAATCGTAATAAATCTATAATCGATGACGAATCTCATGATCACATATCGGTATTGTATGAGTATCTAATTTTTTTTTTATCACAAATGATATTTTATTCAACTTTCATATACGAGTATATAAATATTATATATATTTTATAAAATCACAAAATAACAAAACGGGAAAATGCCGTCAACAAAATTTGTTGTTTGCTGCACGCACCAACTAAAATAAAATAAATGTGAAGTTTTTTTTTGCGGGTGTGTGAATCAAATTGATTAAATTATCAATCATAAACATATTTTTTTTTAATAATTCATTTGTGAATAGTTCTTGTACGTATAAAATTAAATTAAAAAAAAAATAGTGTTTTTTGTCAAAGAAAATAATTTTGTTGTGATTTATTGGAAAAAGTTTTTCCTATCTTATAATATTAAATGAATGGACTTCTATATATTTCGGATTTTATTATGAAAGGAAGATAGTTTTTTTCTCACACAGGTAAATTTTATTCTATATATAAATAATAAAATATATAATTATTACATGATTTCTATTACTATAACCGAAATGTTCGCAATCGTTTTTAATTAATTCTTTGTTTATATTTTCTTTTATATACGTTAGTATATGATTTTTAATTTGGTATGTAACAATAATGAAATTGGTTTACTGATAACTATAAAATGTATTGCAATTAATACTATAGACATGGATTATGTTAAAATGAAAAATTAATCTATATATGCTTAAAATGGAATAAATTGAAGTAAATTTAATTGGATACAAGCCGTAAATCCGTAAATCAATTGAAAAATATTATATGGGTAACTTAAATTGTCATTTATCTATATAATTTAATGAGCTAATTAAATTAATTAATTTAACAACATAAAATCAATAATATTATGACAGAATTGTCGGAATAATAAATGTATAATAATATATCGTTTATTTACAAATTTTACAATATTGATAATAAAATATATGTATTTAAGAATTTCGAAGATTAACAATTAAAATGATAGCATGAATTCAACTTATGCTATATGTTACTAATTTCGTGGCTGGCATATCATTAATTTAAATTACATGATTTTCATCACAATATTATTGTATATAATTAAAAAATAATTGCTAGATTATTTTATATAAATTGAATTCTGTACATATTCATTACAACTTTTCATTTTGTCATATTTCTGGGATATATTTATGTAATGTATGTCACATTTATTATACCGTAAACCTATATATTCATAAATCAAAATAAAAAAATATTGTTTAAATATAATTGATTTTATATTCTATAAGTTTTCTGTAAATAACTTATCATATATATACTTATGGGTACTTTGGTTTATATGCACTTGTTTATATATACCTTTTTTATTATGTAGTATATAATACATAAACATACACTTATAAAATATTACATTTTATTAATAAATTTTCATTTTATAAGAAGATACCACTTGATTTTAATGAATTATATTCTCTCATCTTCAATTTTACGTACAAAATATATGTACCATCAATAATGAAATGAAAACAAATATATACTTGTTCATTTGAAAATTTAACGAAGAACGATTATATACATTTAGTTATATAGTATATGACGTATACATGCGGTATAGCTGATCTATTATCAGCATGTATATTATAGAAATATATTTATAATTATATATAGTAAGATGATGAGAAGACGAAACTCGCAATATGCTTGAATAAGATCATCTTATATGTAGGTTTATAAACACTATACAGTATACTTTACATTTATTAAATTAAATTTTTCTTATATTATTTTAATAAAAATTTTAAAGTCAAAAGAAAAAAATCTAAATTTATTTTAAACTGATATATGATAATGTATTCAATGAGCATATAAAAAAAACAATTCATATATATATCTATATATAAATATTTCTAATATAATTTACTTTTTAAATATAAAGTTTTGCATATATAATTTTAGAATAATATAATTTTATTTTTTTTTAAATTTAGGTGTTGGCAAATATTAAATTTTCTTTTATTTTCCACTATATAATACAGTGTACACACACATAAAGTTTTATAAATGAAATTTATTTATTTACAATTTTCTTTTTATTTTTGAAAATGCAATTTAATATATATATATAAGTAAACACAAACATAATAATATATATAGCTATATATTTAGTTTAGTATGTATATTAACAATGACTTTACTGTTTCAAGCGTGCTTTTATTACATTATTTATATACATTTTTAGTATATTTATTTACATACATATAAATATGTAAGCTCTTTAAATATATATATACATAAATATATATACCTATATATTTATATGACTATAAATAAAATTGAAAACTTTGTAAAATATATTCTATATTCTATTTTTGAATTGCATGTATTTTGTGTCGTGTATATATATATTATAGTATATTAAATAATAGTAGAATTGGATGTGCATTCAAATAGAATAAAAGTGTATCACATATTGCAATGCATAAATGTATATATACATATCATATACACATACGACGAGTAATGCAATTTAATGTATTTATACTATACTCATATATTTATTTGAGTTTTAATAGTACTGCGGTATGTATATATAGAAAATGTTATACGTATTTTTCCTTTTTTTTCATATATATATAGATATAGACAAATACGAGAGAAAATAAACAAACAAAGAAGAAAAAAAAAACGAAAAATAAATATATAAATAAGAAAAACTTTCTTTAATATTATATGTATTTATTTTGTTTTTTTTTTATTTTAGAAAATAAATCATTTAAATCTTCTTGACAACAAGAACATGTCACAAATAATAATGTTATTGTTAAAAAGTTATATATGTGCAAATTCTGTGAATATGTTGTGTTCTTTTTTTTTGTCATATACAAATATATATTTATGCTTTTTATATATATATGTATAATACCAAAAGTATTACAAGTGAATTACGATATATTCTATACAATGTTGCATTATTTGTGCATTGCAATATATGATCTTTGTATGTATAGCTGTATATATTTTATATATAGAGTATATATTCAGCCAGTATTAGAGCTGTGTTAGCGATGCTTTGATATTTTGATATTTTAATGTAAATCTGCGGTATTGTTATATATTTATAATATACAACATAAATTCTGTGGATGTTATATTTTTTTTCGGTTCGTGGTATATATTTTTACCATAAATTATAATAAATTCTATATATATTATATATATTTATATATACTATATAGCAAATATTTATTAACTTATATATGATTATATATAAACTTTATTGTTTGGTGTGTTTTGTATACGTATTATATATATATATATTTAGGATATACTGCGAATGTTATTGTTATGATATTTAATGGTGCTGTCAATCTTATTTTATTAGCATATGATCACTTGCTATATATATCATACAACATACATTATTTATGTACTCTTCTAAATTTTATACATATCACATAGTATAAATATTTAAGTAAATTTAAGAGTTTATGTGAATTTTATATACTTATATTTAAATCTTTCGATAAAAACGTCATTTTTTTTTATTATTTGATTTGAATGATGGATTTGAAAACGTTGATATTAAATATATTTGAATATTATCATATAAATAAATAAATAATAAGATACATTTTTTTTAAACAAAATGAATGAATTTTCATTGAACATAAAATAATGATGTCAATATATATAAATACCGTTTCAATTTTGATCACAGTTCATAAATTCAACTATATATAAAATGTATTAAAATTGATCTAAATAATATATATGGTAAAACAATGAATTTGAATATATTTTTGTTTATCTACCAAATTTAACTTTTATATTAGAAAATTATTTGGAAAACAAGTAAAAATACCTATACTATATTGAATTGTAATTTATAATTCAATTGAATCTATACTTTATATTGAATTGAATTCTGATTACATGAGAATTTATTAGAACTGTTACCAAAATTACTATTTAAAATTTTATTTATAAAGCAAGAAATTTTCCTTATAAAAAATTACATATATCAATTTAATTTTTTAAAGTAAATTTATCAGTTATTGATACGTTTTACCGCGAACTGCAATATATATATATATATATATATATATATATATATATATATATAAGTATACATATATATACATAGTTTTTCATCCGAAATTGATATTAATATGACATTATAAGAAAATCAATTTAATATAAATAACATAATAATACTCTGTTCTGTATATCGTATACTTGAACAATATTATTATATATATATATATATTAGAATATTTGTATAAAATATGGAAATATATTATATTGTATGGTTGAAAAAAAAACCCCCATATACTAGATATTTTTCTATATAACGTAAAAAGTTTTGATTAGTTTTCAATCGAATATATTATTATTGATAAAACATTTGTGTATTATAATATTATTTAAAAAATATATATAAATAGTCTATTTTAACTTTTTGATTAAATATATAATTTTATAATAGTTGCATTTTGTTGCATAATGTATTAGATTTTGATTACGTTGTATAGTTTCATTAAATTGTTGTCAAATATATATTATATTCGTTATCGCATGTATATTAAATTGTTACACGTAATTCATAAATTTATTTCTATCTATCTATATATTTATCCTAATATACATCTAAGAAAGTATTTTATACATTATAAATTTCGATCATTTTCTTATATATCGATTTAGTTTTTTTTGTCCCATATAGAAAATTGGAAAAATTATTTTATATAACATTATATAAATAATATCAATATAAAGATAAAATGATTTCAAATCAACTATGTATAGCTAAATATATATATATATATATATATATATATATATATATATATATATATATATTATTCTATTTATATATATATATATATAGAATAGATATATAAAATATTGCAGATATTTTACATTGTATTATAAAAAAGATTATTTATGTTCATGTTTATATATACGTATATAAAATCAACTTTTACTTTCGATGAAAAAACAAAAGATAAATATATCTATATATACATACATTATATCGTATACTATATATCAGCGGCGCCGCGTAGCCAAAAATTATGGTTGTCAAAATTTTTGAAAGCAACAATAATTCGTTAAACTAAACTAATTTATGTGTTTTTAATTTCATCTAAATATCTTCTGGAATAAAAAAGCCAACTAAATATCTTCTGGAATTTCAATTTAGAACTGCTCAACTATATTCAATTCACAAATAAATTATTACTTTTAATTTGCGCTAAATATCATTAAAATGCAATATGAAATCTCCAAGTTGTTCAAAAATTAAATTAGCAACGTGAATAAATAAAAATAAATGCTCGTACTACAAAAATACTTTGTTAATTTTTAATGAGAATTATTTTATTATATATTTTCTTCTTTTACACACACTACTAATTTCTCTTACTTTTTCTCATTTGTTTTTTTTTGTATCTATATTAAAGCATGTGCGATATATGAAAATGTTAGTTTACCATGTGTATGGAAGGTTGCTAAAAAAAAATATTGACAACATTCTTATAAACACACCATATAAATAAATCAAAAAGGCCACATATTTTAAACTTAACTACAATTTTATTTAGAACAAATTTTACCATTGAGTTGTTACAACAAAGCTTTGACAACTTAAATTCAAATACACATGCATATAGTTGAATTTGTATATAAAACATAATAGGATAATAGGTAAATAAAATAATATGTATGGAATGGAAGTTGTTAGTATTTTATTGTAACAACCTACTGATTAAATGTGTTGGTGTTCTAAATGAAATTTGTGTTTAGAAGAATGTTGTCAACATTTATTTTTAACATAACTAGATGCATTTAAAATCAATTCTATATCGAATAGTACGTGAAGTTAAAAAAACTTTTCGCAAATTTTAAGGACACATTTTTTTTTAAATATTGAATTTTTAAAGTATTTTTTCGTAAAAATCAAGTTGTCATATGACAACTAGGACATTACCAGGCTGCGCCACTACTATATATATATATAGGGTTTAAATCGAAAGATTTTCTCTTATCTTTTCATTATTCTATGTGATGGGAAAATTATGTAAGGGCGACACCAAACAAAAAAAAATGATTTGTTTTATTGCCCCGCATTATTTCTTTTTGTCCTTTACACATTCTTATATATACATATTTTGTATTGTGTATATTCTATCAATATTATATACATTATATTATGTTATCTATATATATATAAATATATATATATTTATTTTATCCATTCATTTTCGATTTTCGATCTTTTAGTCTGGTAATACATGAATATTCTTTATAGAATATATAATGAAGGTACATATTAGAGGTATGGTAAATATACATATATATGGATATGCACATATAAATAGCTATATGTATAGCTATAGATAGATACGAGAATGAATGGTGCACATATTTTATATTCCATGCACAAAAAGTCCTGTACAATTTCTAGTATATATTAAATGTCTATCTGCGGTGAATGTTTTTGTCTATTAATAACATACCTACAACATACAGATATATTTTTGTTTACATCCATATAAAAGTCCAAAATCTATCCGCAGATATCCAGAAAAAAAAACCAAAAAAATTACATAATAGATCAAAAGTCAATTTATCTTATATAGTTTTTTGTAATGTAAGACGGAAAGTTGAAAAAAAAAATACAAAAATTACCATGTCATTTTTTTAAAAGAATATCCCAATTTTTTAATTCCATTTAGTGAAATTATAAAAAATTTCAAAAACATTTATTTTTATAAATTCGATTAAACATATTTCACCAATTTCACATTTGATAATATTTTTGTACGGTGTAAAAAAGGGTTTATATTTTGTTTGCCTTTGATTCAATTTTATTTGTTCACATTTAATTGCAAATTGTATATCAGGTATATTTTATTTATTGATTTTTTTTTTTTTGAGAAAATCAATTTTAAAAATATATATACATATAAAAAAGAAACAATAAAAACGGATTAAACAAAATTACAAATTTAAATCAATAAATTATTTATATTTTACGATGGACCGTCGTTTTTAGTTTTTATTTTTTTTGCATCAATGAAGCAAAGTATTTTTTTTTTGTGTTTTGACTTCTATCAATATTTGTTTTGTGGTCTAGCAATTTATTGATAATGCGGTTTCACTTTTCTATTATTTAGCACTTGTATAATATAGATTTTAGTTTTATTTGCCACTCTCACATCGCGTACACAATTAATTCATATATAAAAAAGTCATTTAATTTAATAAAATATCGCTTTCATTTTTGTTTTTTATTTTTTTGACCAAATTTATAATGCAATAAAATTAAAATATTTATTTTCTTATTATTTCTTATTACCAGTGAATTGCACCAGCAGAGTATTTTTCAAGAAAATTGCTGTAAGAAGTTTCCAAAATGTTCATCTGGCAGAAAATTTCAATTGCTGTTATCAATCGAGCATCCACCGAAAGTCCGAACAGGTAAATATATAATTGTTATTAGAAAGTATATTAATCATAATTTTTATGTCACTTATTAAATGATTTTTTTTTCTCGTTGTTTACTTACAGGTTAGTGTGATTTTGTCTGCCAGCTTTACGAATTTCATATATAAATTCCAACATGTAAGTGAGTAGAAAATTTTTTACATTATATTTCTATATAAAAGAAAATAAAAATGAAAACATTCATATAAAAAAACCAAATTATGATGATTATCATTTGTAAATATTTCCAAATAGATAAAAAAGAGTTTATTTTGCTTCATTAAATGTTGATTTCATAAATTTCTCTTTGACTTAGTTTATTTATAAAAATTTATATTTTTTCAATTTTAAATTTGTTGAATTCGGTTTAATGATTGTTTAAATTAATATCGGAAAATATCGGCTAAAAAAATAAAAAATCTTTGTAAAAAAATCGTAATGTTTTGAAATTAGAAAATACATAATTTAAAAATGTAGTCAGCATAAATAGGATTTATTTTAAAATCGTATTTTGTTATTGTTTTAAAATTGCTATTATAATTTTAACGTAAAAACTAATTAAACATTTTTGAAATTAAAAATAATAAATTAATTATGAATGATTTTTTTTTATTTTTTTAGAAATATAATATTTTTAGAGTTCATGGTAGATCACAAATTAAAACCCCATTGCTTTATGTTACTAATTTCCTAACTAATAAATGATTTAAAATGGTAAATGGAAAACGTATAAATAACTAATCACTAATTTATCACTTTTGTTTGCATAAAAATAAGGTCTATCATGAACTCAAACTAATATTTTTTACTAACCCATTATATTGATTATATACAAAAATAAATATTTTTATAATTCATGTGTCCTATTTTTCCTTTTAACCATAAAAAAGTAATTGTTAGTGGTCAGGTCTTTTTAATAGACTGAGTACGTGACAATACTTTATCCTATATATATTTATAAATATAAACATATATAATTGGGTATTGCCGCTCAGCGTTCAATGTCTGAGTTTGGCGTCAATTATTGTTTATTTTAATCCTATCCAAGGAGTGCTTGGGTCAAGCCCTCTAGTCCTACAGCGGACCGACTACGCGCCAAGTACTCTTCCCTTTCCGATAGCTCTGAGACTCTTGAGAACCCCCATTCCCCTGAATGATCATCGTTGTTATATTGGGCTTGTTAAGGTAGTTTTAATTTAGATTTAATTTTATTTATAATCGCGATATCTCACAATTTAGTTATAATTTATATATTTTATTTCATTATTACATTTTATAAATTTTTTATTTGTAGTTTTATTTAGTATTTATGTAGTTATATTTTTACTAATAACTAATTATTTTATATTTAAATGTTTTTGTTTTGAAATGACAATGAAACGAATATGTGTATATAATTTATATTTATTATACTATATAAAAAACCATTAAGAAAATGCATTCAGCAATGCCAAAAATCTTATATTATTGTGGAAAACATTCACAGAAAACTTTATTCTACGTTTAATGAAAATACAAATTTAATATTTGTTCTACCATTTTCCAATAACAAAAACTTCTGATGAAGAAATTTAAATACAATACTTTTACAATTAAATTAAAAGGATTATGAAAAAATCCTATACACATTATCAGGATAAAATTTCCCAAAATAATACTTAATCCATCGGCTCGTACATTATATTTTACAATTTATAATGAAACCATACATACCACAGTTTACATGCGATATTATCTAATAAATTAATTATTTTCAACATTTTCTATATAGAATATAAATGGTAAAATAACTAAATCTATGAGATATACATGAAATGATGACTTTCTTTGTTTGTATATATGAAAAAATAACAAGTACAAATTATATGATAATAAGATAATAAATACGTGCAAAAACAAACAATAATCTATTTATTTCTAGTCGAATGAAATAATTTAAACAATATAAATTTTCAAAATTCAAAAATAAATAAATCTATTTTACATATAACCACTATATATGTTATATCATATACAGATCGAGTTAAAAACATTATATAAATGAAATTTTCTAGATTCTAGCTATAAATATACGACAATATGTAAATAATCTATCCACTATATATATAGTATACAATGACGAAATACAAAAAAATACGTAATCCATACATATAATTTAATCCTTTTCAGTTGTTGTTGTCAGCAAAAGAAATCAGTTGAATGAATGTATATGTATCTGTTCCTCCAACGTATTTATAAACATTAAAATTCATATATAGACTATCCCTCCACACATACGCTTATTAAAAGAAATATCTATATGATATAAAATTTAGGAAATGTTCACTATGTAAATAAAATGTCAAGACATGCGGAAGTAATTATAACAAAGCACATATATAATTATACCCATAATTTTTTGCTATACATACTTTTATATAAGTAATTTATTACATATATATGATACGATAAACGTATAAATATACGATAAAATTAGAAAATATTTAAAATAAGTATATACTTTTTATAATATAAATATAATATTGAAGATCCATATATAAAATTACGTTTATACATGAATTATGTATATTTATATCCATTATATACAAAATGGATATATAATAAGATAACAAACACATTATTTTATTATTCTATCATTATTATTATTATATCTCATATACATAAATGTAGAAAATTAGTTGTTGGAAAAATAAACAAATACAATTATGTATTGTATGACTATTATATGGATTGGATTGAATAACAAATATAACAAATATAACCCAGATAGATAGATAGATGGATGGATGGATGGCTATATGCATGAATGAATTGGATGGATGGATGAATTAAAGGAATATATATATATATAAAGAATATAAATTATATATATACAGATGAATACAGACGGAATCTATTTATATATATAAAATATATATATATATATATATATTTAAGCTTATTTAGATATACATATAATAAAGGATTCATTTATTTAATTTATCTTTTTGGATTTATTTTATCTATTACAGAGCTAAATTGATGGAAATTAATGACCTTTTCTTTATTTTTAATGTATTATATTTAACAAAAAAACCGATTGTACCGATCTTTTGTAAGCAATTATCCGAACATATATAATATACAAATATTTTGTATTAAATTTTGTCTGTAATTTTATTAATTAAAAAAATTAATTTTGAAAATCATATTGTCTATACGACATTTTAATTAAAATTAAACAAAATTAATAAACAATATAAATAAAGTAAAAGAAAAAAAACAATTATCATCATAATAAAAACAATGTTAAATAAAAATATTCTGTATGCGATTGTATATTTAAACATAGACCAATGAACTCACAATCAGGATTAAAATTTTTATCAGTTGATATAATCATCAGTCGGTATATAAATAAAATATGATATTAATATATATAATAACTCTTAACGAATATGAAAAACAAAAAATTGTATATATATGACTTGATTATTGACTTAAAAACAAAAATAATATAGAAATTGATACACTTGATTTATGTAAATATTATTATTAATATAATATATATGCGGTATAAATATGGTTGTGCAATTGAGCTATTCTTTATATAGATATTTCATATTTGTTTATAAGAAGACTGACTGACTGACTGAGTGTATAGAGTACTTTATCATTTTATTTTTTTTTTTGCATTTGCACATCAAAGAAAATTTATAGATTTTACGAAATGATAATAAACGATATACCATTGACATAAGGGCAAAAAATAGCATAAATTATCAATATATCAACTTCAGAAAATATATATATATATTTATATATATATATATACCACTTTGTCCTTGGTATATTTATAGTCAGTCTTTTTAGATATATAAATTCCCATTCATATATTATATTTATACAATCTCTCGTTCTGTATTTATATATTTATTGGCAAAATATATATCAGCACATTTTAATGAATCTGTATATCCATCGCATGTTGATCGTATATATATATTATATATAAAAAACATAAAAAAATATATATTATGGATGTTGATGTTGTTTGTTGAAAAAAAAATTGTCGTTGGCATGTAATTCATAAATAATTTATAAAAAAAAATCATTTTATATCATCTATATATATATATTATATACCAAACGAACTTTTCTCTATACATTTGTAACAAAAATGATAATAAAATCGGAAAAATGTATAGATTTCAAAGTAAAAAAACTGATGATTTAATAACTTTCTCACAGCAAAAAGCAATTATATATTGACTGATATATGTATTAATAAAAAGGCAATAATAGATATTGATGTTGGTCTTTTTTTTTATATGGGATATTTTTAGAAACTCTAATTTTGAAAAGATAAATATTAAAGAATTTCATATTAGATATATATTGTCTATATATATTATGTGGATAAAAGAGTTTTATATTAAAGATTATGTACATTTTAATAAAAAAAAGGTATTGTTTATATTTTTACATTTAATAATCTAACATATAATAATACATTTTTCCCTATTTCTATCTTCAAATTTTAATTAAAATTCAATGAAAATTCTTAATTAAGTATAATAGGAATCAAAAACGAAATAAATTTTACTTGTATCAAAATTAAATTGTCATCATTCTCAATTTTTATAATTTATTTTACATATATTCTTTGTGTTTTGTATACACTATTCATATAAAACAATGTTAAATTGATTCAATTTTTATAATTTATAAATGTATCTATGCTATACTGAAGAGATCTATTTAAGTATATTGTAAATAATTTCAGATATCTCAACTTTATATAGTTGACATTTTAACAATATATATATATTATAAATAAAATGCATATACATATATTCTTAAGAGGGTGCATTACGTTTTCATCTCTTGTTTAATACCGCCGCATATGTATATACGACATAACATACAAAATTTATTGTATATATAAAAACAACCTTCTTGTACCTTACATACAAATCGTAAAAAAATGGAAAATACTCCCTAAAGAAAAGTCATAACAGCAAAATAAACAACTTGAAAAAATTTCACTTAACACTGTCATTTCCTATACATACATATATTTGGAATATCTATTGTAAGTTTTCTTTCGTATATATATAAATAAAAAATAAAAGTTACAAACGACTGTAAAGTATCGATAGATAATATTTTGAATATATACACATTTGTGGTTACATTTTTCTTTTATATATTTATATGTTATTATATGATACTTTATATCAAATATTTAATCACACCCCTGTAAGATCAAAAATATATACTTTGAAATGTATATAGATAACATTAAGAGGACGCTGATTAAGAAATCTGGTTCGTTAAAGAATGTAAAGAAGTTTACTTTGAAATGCTTGGTAGATAAATGATCGATGAGAAAATTTTGGAATGAGTAGAATATTCATTTTTTAACATGACAAACATTCTAAGAAAACAATACAAAAAATCTCTCAGTTTTGTAATAATCATCCCAAATGATCAGACCGTAACTCATTTAAATTCCTTATAAAGATAATATTAAAAAAAGACTGATCAACGGCAATCCAACTCCAAAAAAATTAGTGAATTTAAGAAGGTTATATTTCAAGATATTTAAGATATACTAAATGAGGTGTATAAAAACACATTGCGGGGTATATAATTTTTCGATAAAGTATATGCATAATTTTGTACGAATAATTTTTCCTTCAATTTTTTTTTTGTCGTTAACTATACTTGGTATGTAATATATAAAGCTCTTATGTCAAAAAATAAAGTATACAACTATGTATATGTTATATCAATGGAAAATTCAAATAATATTTGTTGTTTGTTATTTTTTATCGAATATATTCAAATATGATATTTTATCTTGGAAATTGAAAAAAATGTTTAGAATATTTTTTTATTTTATATTTTAATAATGTTTAGAATATTTTTTTATTTTATATTTTAATAAATAGCTTATGTATAGATAGTTTTCTAATGAGATACAAGGTATTTGTTTATATGATTAAAAAACGGCTCACTGAATTTCCCTGAGTTTCAATGCGGTAATATACTTTGAAATGTCATTATAATATGGATGATTGCTCTTATTCATTATAAGTGTCTTCATTTCAATAGTATTACATATCGATGCGATTTCATTTTTTTTGTTTGCAATTAAAATTTCATTAATTTAAATTTCATCATATTTTTTATGTTAAAGGTTAGATTGTTTCAGGCTTTTAGATAACAATTTTTTTAAACTGCATTCGGTTTGGAATTTAATTCCATAATTATATATATAAATTTGGCCATGTTAAATGAAAAATAAAGTATATGAAAATGGAGTTAGCTGTTAGAGATTTTTTATATTGTTTTAATCTCGACTAACGATATCCAATATCCATATATATATTTATATATATTTATAGTATATTTATATATATATATATAATATATATTGGGATATTGGGAAAGCTCAATAAATAAACCTAAACTTGAAATAATAGAGAAGAAAATAATAAACTTAATCGCAACCAAATTATGTTATATATATACATATATATATGTTGTGTAGAAAAAATGTAAAAATAAAAAGAAAACGATTTATGCTAAAACTCAACAAGTCAATTTATATTTTGTCTCCAATATTTTTGCGAAATTTATTTTATATGTTATTTTGTTTTATATATGAAAATCATTTTTTTTCTTCCCAAATTCTACCGCACAACAACAATATAACAAATTCTATACAGTATAACTTACTTTATTTACTATATACGAATAAGTGGAAGAACAGCACAATATTGTACGCAGTCATAAATTTTTTCCTATGGTTATCATTTTTTTTTGTAAACAATATGTGTATAAAAATATAAGATATATTATATCTATATTGTGTGGGAGATATATTATATAAATAAATAGACCAATAAATATATGGAAAAAATATTATATTATACATTTACTTTATTTATTTATATATACTATTTTGTTTTCGCTTTTATTTATTTTAGCTTTAGATATTTATGTATTAAAAAAAAAAGTAAGATACATCGGTACTTTATAACTTGGGTGTTGTGTCCATTTTTGTGTTTGTCTATAGAAAAACTTTATCTAAACAATCCAAAAACGTTTTACGATATTATATATATAGCGATTAGATGATTTCGTTTTTTCTTAAATTAATCAAATTTAACATTACAGAATTCCAAATTGAACATTAATAAAATTAAACGTTCGTTCTTTCATTTACCATTTATCTCATTATATGCAAATTTTTTTTTTAAACTAAAGGATTTTTCCAATTTGTATACAGAAAACCTTAAAATATGTTAACTGCTAAGGAGTACTTATTTATCTGTATATGTATATTTTCTTCTGTATATTTATATACATATAAATAAAAAAGACCAATTTTTTTTTCTTATTTTCTTTTACTGGTTGATGTTGTTTTTTTAAGCATTTCAAAAAATAAAAAATGCCAAGAGTAAATATTTATAAAAGTCTTTTGCTATTATTTTGCAATTTTATCTTTTCATTTTATTTTCAAGTTTTATTTTTGCTTTACATTCTTCATATATATATATACATTTATATATGTGAAATAACAAGAAAATGCGTTCATTTAATATTTTCGCTTTGTTAGTTCTTTTGTGTTTGATTAAAAAGGACAATATTGGTATATATTTATTTATTTATATTATATATATGTTTCCTTTAAAAATATATAATATTGGATACATTCATCCACTTATTGTTATGTTAGGGTTAAGGTTAAATCTATATGTATATATACGACGGCGTTGGGTAAAAATAGGTTAAGACAAAGGTATATATATATATAGAAAAAGAAAAAATAACAAAATAAAAAAAGAAAACAAATAACAACGAAGTGTTTATTACGATGATGGAAAGTTAATTGGACAATTTGTATTTGTTTTGTATTTTATTTTCGCTTTTTTTTTGTATTCATCAATCTCATTGAATTGTAAATAATTTTGTGTAATTATTTAAATAGATTTTCATTTATCAATTATATATATATAAGTAGGGTGGAAAATTGTTTGTTTTGAAAAAAAAACTTTAGTATATTTCCTTTACTTTGATTCAGTATACAATTAAAAAAAATTTTTACTTAAAAGGCACTTATAGAATTTTAAATATCATAAACGTGTCACTGATAGGTAATTTAATTCTTTTCAATAGATGATGAATGATATTCTTTTTGGTGTGCTCATAAAATGCGGAGATCTTCTGTCATCTTAAACGCGAGTTCATGTTCACTATCAGTGCAAACAGATTTTTACAATCCAGTTACAATCCATTTGAATTTGAACTCTAATTGATTAATTTTGTTTACCATTCGTTTTTTATATATATATAATTAACCATATTTTCCTTACATCCTTTGTGTTTAAGCGATAAAATTTAACCAACAACGAGCAAACATTCAAAATGATAAAAACTAAATAAAATGTAATCGTATCTTATTTAAGAAAATTTATAAATTCTTTTTTTTATAATGAATGTACTTTTTAAAACGTATTTATATATTGATATTGCAACATATAAAGGAAAACAGAAATCCAAACACACTTTTATATTATAATATACCTATCTATATCTATATGTACAATATATTTTAAAGTGCTTAGAAATTTTTATTTTTTTTAACAACTATATAGATATATACATAGATGCATTTTTGTATAAATACATATAAATTCAAAATTTAAAATATATAATACATTGTATAGTTTTTCGTTTTTTTGTCATATATACTATAGATAAATAGATTTTGTGTAATAAAAATTTATAATGAACTTCGTATAAATACAATATCCATTTTCTCAAGAGTGTGGTAAATGTCGAATCTATATATATATATAAATAACAAAAGAATACAACATGATATTATTGTTAATGGTATATATATAATAAAATGCACGATAGAGGTACTCGTTTGGAAATATATATACATGGTATATGCGGATGCTGAAGACATTTAATACATAACATTACACAGAAAATACATGGAATATGTATAGAAACAAAAATATTTTGAAATTCAAAACGCAACAATTGAATTCTAAAAATAAAAAAGAAAATGTCACAAAGTTATTGTCATTATTATTTGTTATTATATGTATATTCAGTTGTTGTTCTTCTATATATAAATACATTTATATTGATGTTGTATATTATATTTATTTCACTATACAATAATTTTATTTTATAAAATTCATCCATAAAGGACCTGCGGTGTGGAAATGATATTATGTTTTTCTTTTTTCTTTTGCAATACCATATATAGGAAAATATTGTCCGTGTTTTAATATACAAAAAAAAATAAAATAAACACATAAATATGATATTTACTTTGAATTAAAGTGATTTATGTATATATATTTTATATTTTATAATAAATTTATATAACGAATATGTATCAACTTTCTTTAAGATTTTCTTGTTTGTTTTTGTATTATTCTTAACTTTTGTCGTCTTTTACTTCATATATATATATATAAACTTTATTTGCTTATATATATATTTATTATTTGTTTATTTATTTTTTCCTTTTTAAATATATATGCTTTTTTATTGTCATTGGAAAACGCAACACTTTCGGTATATATATTCATATATGATGTGGTGTTTGTTTCTTTCTATCTCTATATAAATAATATTATACTTAAAAGAAAATATTCAGATACAATTTCTTGAATTTTTTTTTTTTATATTTATTTATTTAGTTTTTTTTTTTTTGATGCTTTTATATAGACACATTATAAAATGAAAAAGGATTCTTATATATATTCATAATATACATCTTTTTATTTATATTTATTTATATATATACTTATTTATGTACAAATAAAAATAAAATATCAGTGCGATATAAATAATTTTATCTTACACACAAAGCTATACATTTATGTAAAATTTTATATATATAAAAATATATAATTTATATGGTTCGTGTGTAACGTCGTCTATACACTTAAAATATAAATAAAAAGAAATTTGAATAATGGTGTCATACTTAAAATTTTTAACATGAATAATTTTATGTTTTATTTTTTATTTTTTTGAGAAAATGAAATGAACAAAATGCCATTTTAAGTGAATATTTTTTTTTATGTTTATTTAAAAGTGTTCTTACATCTTGTTTTGCTCAAAAATAAATGAATATACATATATGTATGAAATATACGATGAATAACATTATTTGAATATAAAATTTATATATGTTTTCTTATGTATAACGAAAAATAAAAAATTAACATAATAAAAACTATATTAAAATTATTAAAATATATGTGTGTTGTGTGTATAGCCAATTTTCTTTAAAATATATTTTGTTTGGAAACATTTTGAATGGTGCGGTATTTATTTTTACAATATTTTAACCATAAATAATATTCAGAATGTTTTCCCTTTGAGAAAATTTAAATATAGTTTTGTGGCATTGATATTAAAGTAAAATATCCGTTTCGTGATAGAGTGCCAAATTTGCATGATATACACTTATCTCAATAAAATCATTAAAATAATTATTAGATTATAAAGTCATGTGAGAAAATTCAAAATCCGATTTATATTGTTAATTTTCCAATTATGCACAAAATTATATGTAATACTGATAACTTGTATATGGAATTTGGGTGATGATCGAGATATTATTACCCTCGTTATTACCTTAAAATAAAATTACGAATATTTTAAATTATCTTCAAATTAATGTATTCTACAAATAAATTTCATCTTACTAAATACAAAGTTTCCCATATTATAAATCCCATATTATAAAATGTTTAATTCAAAATATACAATTATCTAAATAAATGAATTAATTTTTTCTGTATTCATCGCTAAAAAACACATTTCAGATCTCTTTTTTAATGTTTAATAATATGTTTTTTGCGTTTTCAAATGAAATCTTCAATTCATATATAGTTTGAATTTTTTTTTTTTTGCAAAATTGCTAAATAATTTAGTCCTGTTTTTTATATTATATGTGGTTTATTATAAAAAATTATATATAGGAATAACTTTTCATCTTTAAAGTAATATATATGACTGTCTTATGTTGATAAGAAGAATTATTTATATTCATAAATTATATATACTTTTTTGTATAAATATGTATAAATATATGCTTTCATATATAGTATAATATGCATACACAGATTACACCAACAGCAAATTTGTATTATATATAGATGCATTCTATTATAAATATACATACGTGCGTGTTCCATTTTATGTTATTATTTTAATGAAAGAGATTATGTGACTCATTACATTACATCGCCGTGTATCTAACGAACATGTTTTTATATATCATCCATAATATAAAAATAAGGTTGATATATACAAAATACGGTAGCTATCTATATACAGCTATATGTTGTATGCATTAATAACTTCAATATTATGTCAGATAAAATCCTAAATTAATCTTTTAGTATCAAAATGCCTCAGGTGTTTAATACGATTTATATATATGTATAAGTACATACATATATATAAAACGTATATTATCTCTATTACTTTATCTTAATATATATGGATATGGATATGCGTAAACGTAAACATGTTGTTGATGATAAAATGTGCAACGATTGTTTTACATTTTTTTGTCTTCGTTAGTATTTTTTAAAAAAAAATATTTTGATTTTTATAATTATAATTAACAGATTTATCAATTTTTTTCTGAATATAATAAAACACTCTAATCAATATATATATTTTATGTTTACATAATATTGTGCTTCAATCTGTAACATCTTGTATTTATTTCACATTCATGTTCATATTCAGCGATTCGAGTCTGTGAATAGATATGTATGTATGTCATATTATGTTATATATATATATAATAATTATTTGAGGTGATAATTAGCAAAGCAAATATAATTAATATTATGTAAATTTGTATATAAATTGTCGAAAAAATATTGTTGTAAAAGTAATTTTCAGTATTATTTTTATTGTCACCAAATTCGTATGTCGTCTAATTAAAAACAATATATTTTTATTTCTATTTATTATATATACAACTTATTCATGGTTTGATAATTAATCACAAATAATTTATCTATATTTATATGTTGTTTTATTTGCAAGAATTCTCCTATACGTAATAAAGAATTTATATATACCATTCTTATTTACAACATTATTTACCGACAATTATAATATAATATAATGAACATTTTTACACTTAATTAAATAATTATCCTCACAACATGTGAAAATGAAAATATTAATACCTTTATAAATATACCATATATGTATCGTTTAGAAATACCAATATATATTAAATAATAATATATATACTATATACCTTGTGTCCGTTTTCCAAATAATATGTTATGAAATTCAAAAAATATCTTAAATGTCTAAAAATTGTTTCGGCGTATATATAGAACTTCTGTATATTTTGTATAATATTATTTTTAATTTAGTTTTCGAATAATAACGTATATGAATTGAATCAGTAAAATCCACTTTAAATCACCTACTTATTAGAATTATACCAACGCATATTTAGCGAAAAATATAAATTAAAAATACCTTAAAGCTATGAAGTAAATAAATAAAATTAAAAAAAATTAAAACATTATTTATCTCTCTGAATATTCATATATATATATATATACACTTGATTGGATCAAATCAACAAAATGATACGATATTTATTTACATATATGCGTTTATCTAACCCTAAGGATATCCTGTACAATGCATGTATATGAATGTATATTCAACAATATATATTACTTTAAAGACTTGTTCATTGTTTTGTTTATTATATTATTTTAAATTTTATATAAATTGTTAATTAATTTCATATACATTTACCATATATACAGAAATAGAACGTTAACAAAAGTGGCTCATCACTGTATGGAATATGTATATGAGCAAAGAAATTATTCATATATAGGAATCCGAATACCTTTTTTTTGTTAACGAGGAAAATTCTTAAATTATTTAAAAAAATGTACCCTCTACGCATTGTCCTAAATATTTGATTTATTTCTTCATTTCTTACATAATATATTTTCATTCTTAAAACCAATAAGTATATAATAACGACAAAAAAATGTTGACCTTTTATATATTGTTAAAACAATAATATATTATATATATTGTAATTTGCTTTTGGCAAAATAATAAAACAGAATTTTAACAAAAAAATTTTCATATTTTTTTCTAATTATTTATTTATAGAAAAATAAAGATAAAAAAAATTAGATTTTTCCCAATTTAATTATTTATAAATGATATTTCTCCCCACGTTCACTATATATAATAAGAAATAATAATAGCAAAAAAATGTTCATTTATTTAACATAAACTAATAAAAATATTTCCCTTTTGAAATCCAAGCTTTATAATGAATTATTTAATTTTCAAAGTATGTATATGTATTTTTCTTTATGTTTTTCATTGAAAAAACAATCTTGAATTTTCGCTGTCGGTTTGATTCATAATTCCTCTATATCATATTGTTTTTTAAATTAGAAATAAAATAAAAATAACTTTATAAATATTAAAAATCTTCTATATATATACATATATATATATATATTAGCATATAAAATCGCTAAAATTCACACTCAAATTAATTTATAATAAAATTTTGTTATTTATATTATATAAATTTTAATTTTTAATAATAATAAAAATATTAACAATAATAATAAAAATTAAGTGAGTAAGTACCCTTCACATATTCAGAAATGTGTGTAATTATAATTAACATATACGACTTATGTCGTATATGTTTATATATATATATATATATATATATATAAATAATAAATATATTATAAATAAATAAATATTTTATATATTACACCCCAAACATTATATTATTTCTTAATTAATTTAGTGGAAAATAAAAACACCTTTATGTATAAAAAAATTTTTTTTTTAATTTTCTTTCTATATTTAACAAGTGTAAAATTATGAAATTATTTATATAAAATAAATATAAAAGTTGGATATATAATATATTATATATACACGGATGGCATCATTTAAAATAAGATATTATATTTTGGTGTAAAGCAAAACACATTTAAATTATATATAATATACACACTTTATAATATAACGCGTACAAACAAAAATAACATTTTTTTTATAAGGTTATAAAAATGAGTAAATTATATTTTATATAAAAAATATCCCTTTGAAAAATTCTTAAGTTCCTTGAATTAATTATAAATTAAAAAATAAAAGAAAATTTATTTTAAGCGAATATTTATATGAAAAACAAACATAAAAATGTGATAACTTTATAATATTTTTTTTTTTGATATCATTAATAAAGAGATAAAAATTATTTTATTAGAATTATATAATTTAGACTGCCGCATAAAATTTTTATTTGAATTACATGATTTAAATTTAAGAAATACTTTATTGTATAAATATGCGAATTCTTGTTTATATATATAAGGAAAATCGATTAATATAAAGATGTTATTAAATGTAGGTGATAACTTATAAAATAAAATAACAAGAAATTTTTGTTTTTCAACAATAAGTTTTATTTTTTGCTAAATGACTTTGAATTCTGAATCATAAATGTATAGTTCAACACCATATTTATACTAATTGAAAGTTTAATTGTCATAAATTACATAAACATAAATTTTAAGTTTATTTGAAAATCTTATATACACATTTATTTTATGAAAACAATAAAAATAAAAAAATTGATTGATCGCACAACGAAAAACTCTGAATATTCTTAATAGAATATAATGCATTTAGAGTTGTCATACCAAACAAAAAAAAACATATGCTAAACATCCATTAATATTTTCCAACAATATCATCATTATCCATTTATACAAAATTCAACAATCGTTTAGACATTCATTTTTTGAATAAAATTTATTATACACATAAATATTTCATATTTCAAATATGAACAGTATAGAAACAACAGGAACAATATTCGTTGGGTGAATCAATTTAATCTTCAATTTATATTAATCAAGACATTAATATTAATAATATATATTGTAATACTTTTTTTTTCACTTGAGAAAATTCTTTATATATACATAAAATTATGATACATCTATCATCTAATATTTTAATACCTAAATTTATTATGTGTATATATATATATATATATATATATATATATACTGTATACAAGTATAGATACATACATTCTTTTTATTCCATAATAAATAAATATGTATATATCTATAAATGTAATGTATATGTCTATATATTTATACTGTGTTTCACATTCAATTATGAATTAATGGGGTAGATTGAAAGAAAATAAGAGAAACAATAAATCAAATTCTATATATATATAGGAAATTCTTCACTGTTAACATTCGACGACATCTCAAAACGACAGTTTTTCTGTTTACTACAATATGGGTTATATTTATAATAGTAAATTATGTACAGTAAATTCTTTAATGATTCATGGTAAAAGTACATATACGCAGAAAATTCTTCTTTCGTTTTCTTTCAATAAACAACATATACTTTTTATCATTCAATATATTCATTTAAATTTTCTTTTTTATTTTTATATTTCCAACTCGAGGAAAATAAACTATATATAAATAAAATTAATTAATTATTATACAAAAAAAAAACGAAAGAAAAGTGAAAATTACATATTACGAATGGAAGTATTGTATATATACAAAAAATATAAACATATAATGTGTGAAACAAAAACTTTTTCTTCTTGTAGATGTAATTATTTGTTTGTTTTTATTTTATTTCGTATTTATACTATATATATTTACTTACATCAACAATTTCGACATTTACAAATTTTATGTATTTATTTATTATTCATCTTGTATACCTATACATACACACATACGTATATAGATTTGCAATATAGATATTGTATTATTTTTGTAATCAATCTTAAAAAACATCATCTTTTATTTCCTATACAATCAATTTTAGTGTTGTATAAAATAAAATAAAATATATTATTGCAATGTTTTATTGATGTATATATATAAAAAAAATATGATGTATGTATCCAAAAGTAGAAAAAACCAACATAAAAAAAAAGTATAGTTTAAGTAATCAATAGATACTTTGGTTTTGCTGTTATACATTACTTTTCCTTTTTGTATTCAATATACATAGTGGCAAACTTTATATATACAAATGCACATTGTTATATTCTTTTATTGATTTGTCTTGTTGAATATTTTTATTATAAATTATTTTGTTACGTCGTTATTATTATTATTATTATTATTTTTATTGTAAGTGTTGACACATAACGTGTAGATTATAATGAGGGATGGAAAATTTATGAAACGACATCAAAATATATATATATAATGAAAATGTATGAAAATAATTGGCAGAATATAATAAGGGTATATAAAATGTTTCTTGTATCGTTTGTTTTATTATTATTATTATTTATGGATTAAGAAAATTTATAGTTACTATATACACATGAAGATTCTGAAATGAACGTAAATTCTTTATCTTTATGAAGTCAAATGTCAAATGTCAAATAATACATATATCATATTGATTGGCTATATATATTTATATATATATAAATGGTGGAACACTTTCATATTTTAACGAGAAAAATTCTCTATATTTGATTTAATACATTTATGTGTTTTATAACAAAAAAAAACTGAATTTTTGGAAAATTTTTTTGAACAATATAAAAAGTTAAAACGTAATCAGGAAGTTATAGATTCTGTATTATATATGCGTTTAATTCCGACGAAAAAATGTATTTCATATATATAGTCAAATCTGTCATTTACATTTAATGTCATACGTATTTTATATAACAATAAATGTGTATACCGACTTATATTATTATTACCTATGTTTTTTATTTTATTTCATTTTTTTTTCCAAGAATTATCTTTAATAACGTTGGTACGCCAAAAAACATATATGCGTTTTTTTTTTGAAAAAAAAAAACCAAAAAGAATAATTAAATAATCCACCATATTTTCTAAATATATGCATATATTCATCCTCATCTATTTCTTCTATATATACATATATATTTTTGCACTATATGGTTTATCCGTAATCCAGGTACATTATATCATTATAGGTATATTAAATTCGTATATATAGATATATTTATTTATATGAATGAATACTATATGTATATAGCTTATCAAAAATGTACGTTTATTTACCATATAGTATAATTATAATTAAAGTACACGAGAATTCGTTTATTAGTTACAGTCTGTTCTGTGTACGTACACCTATAGTATATAACATATAGGGTTTTAAAAAAAAATAAATAAGCTAATGAATAAAAGTGAATAACACTTTTCTGAAACATCAAAGGTATATATGTATACTATTTATATATATATATATAGCTAATTTTTCACTCTTTGATCTTGTATATATGAGATCACGTATATATTTTGTTAAACTTTTATATATTACATTATAGCGGTGAGCTCATATATGCAAATGTAAATCTGAATTAATATACTATATACCTACCACCGAATACCTTATAGATATATATGAATTGAAATATATGATCAACAACACAACAGCGACAAAAAAAATTGGTAAAGGAGTTAAAAAGAATTATTGAATGCGAATGGTATTCTATTATTATAATTATTATTATGATTTTTTTTATATATATTTTATATATAGTAAAAGTTGTTTGCTTATTGGCATACGTATCGAACTGAATTTGCATTTGAATACTCTTATATACGGATTATATAGATAATATATGCATATATAGTCGGATGTTACGCTACTCTTATACAATTTTGAATTTAAATGTGATGTACACATTTTAAATTCTGAATGTTATGTTATAATATTTTAAAGATTTTTAAGAGTGGTAATCGAAATTTTGTATTCAATAATGAATGATTTTCCTTCACAAAACTACTTCATTTTTTTAATCATAGATCATTAATTTTCGTTTACAATTTTAAGTAATCTGAATGGATATGGAATTTTTTTTTTAAATGTTTACTGTTAAAATAGAAAAACCTGTGTATGTAAAGCTGTTTATATCGAATATTAAGTATATATTTTACGTTTTCTGATCCAAAGAGGTTTTTTATATATTTCAATTTTTAAATCATATACAGTAAAACGTATCAATATAAATTTAGGATTTTTTGTTTGTTGCATAAAAACATTGTTTGGTAATAAATTGCATTATATTACAAATTGAAATCTTTATAAATGTGTATTGACATTCGTACTATATTCATCCTATATTCAATAAATAAGTATAGATATTATTAATGAAAAATAAAAGCGTAAATCGTATTTTATGCTGTATATTCAATTTAACGTAACACAATAGAAAGTTAATCATACCATCGTTTACTCAACTTAAAATTACGTTTTTTGACATACTTTACTATATAAAAATATAACAATTTATTATATATAAATAACATTCCTTTCCTTTATCTAACTTTAACAATGGAATTGTTACTTGTCTATCATGTCAGTTTATCGAAAATTGTGTGTATTTTTCCGTTTGCTATACTTTTTGTCTATTTATCAATAATAAAAAGAACAATAAAATGCTACAATTGCACTTTTCTACCCTAATCTTTCTATATAATACATGCACTATAAATAACATTGTATTTTAGATATATACGGATTTATACCTAATCTATATAAGACTTTATCAATATATATATAGTTATTTTGGTCAAATTTTCTTTTCCTTTCATTGCTCATCATTCATTTGATTTTTGCGTATAAAAACCAAAAAAAAATATAATAATCTCATATTTTTCATTGGTTTGCATTTTCCGTTTTTTGTTTTTTGTTTATTAAATTCAATTATCTCAATTTATCTACGTTTTCATATGGTAATAAATAGAATTCATTAAACTGTACATATATCAATATTGTTTCATTTTAAATCACTAATTTACTGTATGATAATATTATAATTAAATAAAATAATCAAATTATATTGTGACATAAAATGTAATTGACTTCATAAATTTTTTTTTAAATAAATAATTTAATATTAAATTTTATTGACAATTTTATAAAATTTATACAATACTATTTTAAAATTGAAAAGATAATATTTTTCAATTGTAATCAAAAATTATTAAAATAAACATATGAAAAACAAAAATGTGATATGAGTATATAATAATAATGGTAAAAAAAATTTTTTTTAATTCATTTGTTGATTTGAAATTCATTTAATATAAATAAATACATACTATATATATATTTGTTTGCTTTTTAATGTGAGTGAGTTGTATCAATAACAAAAAAAACAAATAAAAAATATTGATTTGCATATACATAAGTACAGTACATACCATAATATTTTGGATATAATATTGAAATTTTTTAAATATTCATAACCAATTAAAATTGCATATATATTTCACCCATATATAGTTATTATAGTTTCCAAATTCCAAAATTTATTAAATTACCGTCTTTCTATATTTGAATCATGTTTTTGTACATGTGTAATATACTAAATTCAGTGATGTGTCTATAATATTCTATATATTAAATTGCTGCCTTTCAACGTATCGCTCGAGGGGGTTAATGAATGTGTGGGGATATACAGTGTGGTTGTGTTCTGTATATAATGCATAAATATATTAAATTAAAACAAATTTCATTCAATAAATTACCATATATTATATATATATATATATATATATATATATACCATATATTATATATATATATATATATATATATATATATATATATATATATGATAGCAGAGTGCGTATATGTGTATATAAAATAGGGGATTTTTTATATAACAAAAATGTATGAAAAAAAAATACAAATATATCACATTAATAATTAATTATAAAACTCTATTTATAATAAAATATACATACGCGTTATATTTGAATATATCAATAAAATATATATATGATGATTGATCTTAAATTATTAATTTGATTGATTTATCATAATAAATAATATATAGGTGTATATTTAAAGTCATAATAATAAATATTTTATAAATATAATTTTCTTTTATTTTACACATTATGATTTTTTGATATTTGTATGCATTTTATTAAGGTTTCACTAGCAAATATACGTATGATTTAAATTTTAAATATCCTCCATGATTTAATTTTTCATGAAAATATACACTGATATACGAAAATTTATTCAATTTTCCAACTATACTTTATAAGGATTAACAAGTGTTTTGGTTTATTGTTAGAAAGGTATATTAAGGTAAATTTTAGAAATTATTTTTATAATGTCATAAATAAAATCTGTGGTTATATCCACTGGATTTTTGTTAATGTGAACAATTTATTTTTACGTTTTCTTATAATAAATATATTTACATTGTATACTTATTTTTCATTATTATATTTTGAAATTTTCTTTAATTTAATTTTTTTTATTTTTGCAAATTCGTTGAAAATGACCATCCGCCGTTTTCTATTGACAATATACTTTTAAATCAATCCAATTTCTCATTTGAATAACATGAAATAATAATCTTAGTATGGAAACATTGTTAGAAAAGGGACATTATACAATTACGTTATATGTAATTAAATGTCTTGACAAATTAATACTATTTTTATTATAACACATTTTAATTTGATTAAAAAAAGTTATTTATTTTATCAGTAAATTATCTATGAATATATAAAAATTTAAATACATTAATTATGTTACATTACATTGAGTGAATAATTATAAACTTATAAAATATTTAAGAAAAATTATACAATGTAAAATGAATGACCTGCATTCGTTTGGTATTTAATTAATATAATGAGTTTATTGAAAGGTTTCAAATTCTTATACAATTTAAATTTATAATGTATCCATTATGGTATGTATATAAGATGAATTATACCATTTTATTTAATTATATATATATTATTATATCTTTAAAATATCAAAAATGTATACAAATACGAACCTTAAAAAGTATATAGCATTAAAACACATTATTATTCCTATTGGGAAACAAAAAATGAAAGTACCAAAAACAATACAAAACGTTAAAAGCTTTATTCTTTTTGTAAAAAAAAATGTATATGAACGTGATGATTACGTATTGTATTAATATTCTGATATTATTACTTATAAAGAGTTCTGTTCATTTTCAAAAAAAAAACGCTCTATTGTAATAAATACACACAAACCATATATATATCATATATATTTATGCATATATACAGCAGCTATTATTAAACCTGACTGTATATAAGAAAATGTATATACAGGGTGTCCCAGTACAGGGTGCCAACCCGAAACAGGCAGGTTCTACACCTCATTTCCAATCAAAAAATGTATGGCGACCCCATGTCTATCTGCCTTGGTTTTCGAGCTAGCCCGAAAAAACGATTTCGTTGAAGTTCAAGGTAGTACGTAGATGTTATTTACCATATCTCAGCAACCACTTATCGGAATCTAATAATTATAACCTTGTTGGAAAGGTATTTTAACTATCTATAACTGTTTCTAATAACACAAACATCGGCGACAACCCGTTTTCATGCTATAGCTGGTCAAACACAGGAAATTTCAACGGCCTCAAATATTTTTGTTATTTTGCAAGCCGAGAGCTGTCGAACTTTTATGTATATCAGCTGTCGGTTTTTAGAAAAACTTCTTTGAAGTTTTAGCTTTAATTTGATGTACAAACTTTTAAAATATGTCAACTCGTCTTAGAGATATGACGAAAATAATATTGAAATATGACGAAAATAATGCAAATTTTTCAAAATTTAAAACACATTTATTACATTGCAAAGTTCAATGTTCTGTTGTTATCGCGTTATCTAAGTAACATAACTTCAAGGGATTGCAATTAATTTAATGGTTACTTAGAAATAAAAACAGTTAAATCTATTACCGTCATAAATTCATTCAATTCTTTTATTTTTTGTGCTACATCTCTTCGGCATTTGTATGTTACATTGTTTTACGTTTAATATTCATTAGAAAATTAAGTTTGTTTTATAAAGAATAATTCGGAAGTTTGAAACGGTAAAAAACAGTAAAAAATAAATTTCAAAAGCAGCCATCCAAATTGGTGTAAGTAAAAACTATGCTTGGCGTGCAATGAAGGCTGCTGGTTTATATCCTTATCATTTGCAAAAAATTCAAGCACCTAAAGAAATAAACTACGTCCCCCGAATAACTTTTTGTGATTGGGTGATTCGTTGTTATGAACAAGATCCCAGGATATTAAATCAAATTTTATATACGGATGAAGCAATGTCACACGTGAAAGGATATTTAATACTAAAAATAATCATCATTGGTTAAAGGAAAACCGGCATTCAGTTCGGCAACACGCATTTCAGGAGCGAATAGCAATCAATGTATGGGCAGGAAAGATTGAAAATCAATTAATTGGTCCATAGTTTCTACCTGGGCGACTGGATTCAGAATCATATTTAGTTTTTTTGCGAAATAGGTTATTCGATTTACTCGATGATGTTAATTTAACTGATTTGCGATTCATTCATTATCAACATGACGGTGCACCCCCACATTTTGCACGAAGTGTAAGAGAACACTTAAATGACACATTCGGTCAAAGTTGGATTGGAAGAAATGGCCCATTAAATTGCCACCACGGTCGCCAGACCTCACACCATTAGATTTTTATCTATGGGGGGTTTGTAAAGACATGGTTTATAAAACACCAGTTCATACCAGGGAAGATTTAATGAATGGCATTAATAATGCGTTTGAAGTTTTAAAAATAATCCGAATCAAATTCGATCGGCTACTAGGGAAGTATTAAAACGGTGTCGAATATGTCGATCACATAATGGACCCCATTTTGAACAATTTTTGTAGTAAAAATTTAAATTTAATTTAATAAATATGTTTTAAATTTTTGAAAAATTTGCATTATTTTCGTCATATTTCAATATTATTTTCGTCATATCTCTAAGACGAGTTGACATATTTTACAAGTTTGTGCATCAAATTAAAGCTAAAACATCAAAGAAGTTTTTCTAAAAACCGACAGTTGATAAACATAAAAGTTCTATAGTTCTCGGCTTGCAAAATAACAAAAATATTTGAGGCCGTTGAAATTTCCTGTGTTTGACCAGCTATAGCATGAAAACGGGTTGTCGCCGAGGTTTATGTTATGAGAAAGAGTTATAGATAGTTAAAATACCTTTCCAACAAGGTTATAAATATTGGATTCCGATAAGTGGTTGCTGAGATAAGGTAAATAACATCTACGTACTACCTTGAACTTCAACGAAATCGTTTTTTCGGGCTAGCTCGAAAACCAAGGCAGATAGACATGGGGTCGCCATACATTTTTTGATTGGAAATGAGGTGTAGAGCCTCCCTGTTTCGGGTTGGCACCCTGTACTGGGACACCCTGTATATTAAATAAATTATCACAGAAAATGTTCGCCTTTTTAAATCATAATTTGCGTGATAGGAAAATATAATTAAGTTAATAACGTACATATTCATTTATATATATATACTCTTATGCATATATCTAACTAAATACAGAATGGTATGGTTCTATAAATACGCGTATGTATATATATGAATATAAGAGTTTATTATTTATAAAATTATTATATGAAAATTAAAAGTATAATGTTGTAAGGAAAAAAAATTTCTATTGTGTTGTTTTATTTTAAAAATGTTATATTGTACTTTCATATATATACAAAACACATAACTTACTTTTATGAAACATGAGATATTGAATACATTGCACATAAATACAAATAACTGCTACAGTTTATGAATGTATACAAATATGTATAAAAACATTTTTAAATTCATTAACGTAAATATATAAAACGACAGAAATATAATTTTTAATATATACATAACATTTATACATTTGATTTAATCTAAATGCGGTCTAACAAAATTCTAACCACATTGCACTCATTTATCAATAAATTTTTATTTTAAAAATTTTTAGTATATATAAATTAAAAATAAAGTAGTTTAAAAAGAACGAGACATCCTTTAAAAGTTGTCGAAAATAAATAAATATCAGTTGTGCCAAATTTTTATCCCAATTCCTGAAAAGTGAATGCAATTGTATTTTATATGCTATGGTGTCATCAAAAAGCTAGACAGAAATCAGTAATGTTGTTAACATTTTTATGGTTGTATCCGCGTAACAAAACAGATATTTGCCATAAAATATACCCCCATAACGTGGATATATAATAACAATCGTAAATTTATCATTGTCATAAAAAGTTTTGAAGTTCAAATGAAACGATTTATCTATATTTATATATTATTGTTAATATTATTTATACAATAAAATACGTATACAAGTTTTTGAAAATTCATATTCATTTAATACATGAGATATATTTAAAAAAAAAATTTACATTGGAAAAAGAAAATAATAATAATAATAAATATATTTAGTATACATATAATAATAGTAATAATATTGATTTATTTATTCACATGGGCACAATTTTATAGAAAAAAAAATGGAAAACTTTTAAGAATAAAAAAGTATTACCTTTATATTGAAGAAAAATAAAATTTGATTCTTATCACTTTTTAAGTATTTTTATCTTCCATATATTTTATATACTCTAATATTATTGGTATACTTTAATATACAATATATAATATATTTAATATAATTTTATCTTATATTCATTTTTAGTTCATTTTATTAAATTTTTTTTATTTGCTTAACTTTATCATCATCTGTGTGTGCGTGTATTTGTTTGTGTACGTTTTCTTGTTAGTTTGGGATTTTCTTTTTCTTTTCCTATTCTTTTATTTTTAAACATTTTATTTATAGAAAAAGATTTTTGAATAAGATATTTTATTTTATGGAAATGTAAAGACGGAATATGGAAATGTAAAGATAAAAAAGAATAAAGAATTTTTTTTATTATTGGAATTGACTTTTATAAAACTAAAATTATTCTTTACTTATTTTGGCAAACTTATACTTTTTGGTAAATTCTATAAATATATTAATTACTTTATATTATAAAATTTAAAAAGTTAATCCTTATTGTCCAATATTACCAGAATATTCCACTTGCTAATAATTTAAGGACTTTAAATATTTATATCGTACAATCATATATTGTATTTTACAACTTAATTCCCAAGTTAAAAAAAATTTAAAATGCACAAACCATTACGCTGTACTGTATATGAATTTATTTTAAATACGAGAATAAACAAAAAAGTACTAATATTTTTACAGAATATAAAATATAGATTTGTGCAATATTAATCTATATTTTATATTGTATTGTAATATGTAATAAACATTTTTACAAATCATAAAAAAATATTATGGAATTTATGTGTTAAATACATTATTACTTTTTTTTATATATATATTATTAAATTTTGTATAAATATTCAATAAAATCAGATGAATGTAAAAATGCATTTCATCATGAATTTTATATATACTATAGTATATAAAAACCCGTAAAATTATTATTAGTATTTGTTATTATTATTCATTTTATATTGTACTATATAAATAGTTAATATAATAAATTTGATAAAAATATATTTGTAACACAAAAATTTTAACTGCTTTATTTTTAATATAAAAATATTTGCTATAATATATTAGTATATTATTTATGTAACGTAACATAACATAATATAATAAATTATTTATGAAACAAATAAAATATTATATTGTCAAATTTGTGGTTAGAGAGAATCCTTCAAATACAAACCACATTAGCATTTATATATATCATATATGTATCTATTTGAATGAGTATAATGAATTAAAATATTCTAATATAATATATAATAGTTAAGGGGGTGCTTATTATTTTGATAGAAAAATATTATATGAATATGGATATCAAAAATACTAAAAATAAAATGCATAAATTTATATAACATAAAAAATAGAACAAAACTCTTATGAGTTGTAAATTTTATATATTACATGGAATTGTAATAAATATATTTATATATAATGAATTTTATTTACTTATACAAACAAATTTATTATATTCAAATGAATATCGACAAAATGCAATGATGTGATGGAAAAAATTATGTTCATATCTATGGGTTATAAAAAGCTTTCATGATATATTAATATTATTATTTTTTTTTGTTTAAGATTTTCGATACATTTATTATTGTATTAATCATTAAAATTGCTTTTAATATTATTTTTCATATATTTCGAATAACCCCGTATATTTTTATGCATTTTATTTTTTTTGGTCGTCTTTATGATGACACATTTATTTCTGTTTTAACATTATTTTATTATTTTATGTATAGTATAATAACACATTTTCATTTACAATAAAATACAATATCATAAAGGAATATAATTTTCAATTGCTTTTTATTTTATAAGATATGGCTTTTGTTCATTTTATGTTGTCAATTCCATAATGGATTAATGGAGTACAAATTGGTGTATAATTTCTCCGAAGAAATCATTATCAAAATAAATTTTAGAGATAATTCTTATTTATTATCGTTTATATATTTAATTTTTTGAATTATATAATTAATAGTTATCTTTTTTGATGCAAATTATTATTCTATTCTAAAATTTTCTATAATTTCCATTGCAAACTTTGTCACCATTGCCACCATTGATCCGCAACATAAGAATATAAGATCCAATGTTTTACTTTCTTTTAGTAATTTAAAATATAAATTAAGATAAATTAATGCTTACCATTATTTATATTCATTTAAATAAATCTTCTATTTTGCATACATATGGATTATCGATATGTATTGTAGTAAAATATACTCTCAAACAATTATACATTTTCGTTTCAAATTGTAAAATTTTTACTTTACAACTCTATTAATATATAACATACAAATAATTATACATATTATATGTTTACCTATAAAACTTAAAAAAAATAGTATATATATAAATTGCAATTTAAAATCATTTAAAACTAATCGATTTCAAATCTAATAAAATTAGAAAAACGATATATATTTCAATTATACCATTTTTTGTCTCACAATATTGTCACATGAAAGTATTAAAATAGCATTGCATTACATATTATATATAGGCACATATATCTGGTGGTGGTGGTGGTGGATATGTTTTATATGTTATGCCATTTTCATATATACCATTTTCATTTTAAGTTATTTAATTCTCTATACATATAACAAAGTTTTCATACAAGCGTGTACACACAGTTAAATGCATAAATCAATTAAGCTAATTTTATTAAGTACATTATACAATACTTTACTTTATGAAGTTTAAAATATATCTGTATATATGTAAAATGGAACGGCGTTTAGAAATGGTTATATAAAATGGGGGTGTAAAAGGTTATATGTATATCTATATAATGTATTTTCATGTGTGAAGCAGTATAAGTATATACAATAAATAGATATATGAATATGTAAGGAAGGTATGATATGGAAATAAATGCTCAAAACATATATGAGCAGACTAATAATAAAATGTAAGTTATATATTTATACATATATGTATATAGGTATATATTTTTAACATATGTTTTGAATTGTACAAAAGAACATCATGAATTTAAAATATATAAATGTGTATATATTTTGTATATATTTGTATATATAGTGTATATATGGTTTATGCTCTATATTTTCTTATATGAAATAAATGTGTTTATGTTTATTATACATAAATGTAATCCCATGCACACATAAACATAGAATATGTATACATTGAATATAAAACAAAATTAAGATATACAATCATTTGAATGGGTAACAACATTAACATCTCTATTGTATTTTTAAATATATGCAACATATAGTGAGTCAAAAACGTGAATAGAATCTTTTAAAATTTATGTATCCATACATAAAAATATATCTATTCTATATTTAGCATTAGACGAATTTTACTTACAGATAATGGAATGTATATTTATGTATAGTTCTTAAATCATATATCATATAAAATTTTACAAAAATATCAACTATATTTCGCCGTGTTATGATAGTATTTAATATATGTCCTACATAGACAGTTATATATAGACAGTGATCAATGTCATTAGATGTCATGTGGCGTATCTATACATATACATTTCAATTAATAGACTTTTGCTTTGTCAAATACCGAAAATTTGTGTTTAATTGTTATATGTTAAAAAATCATATTCGAATGGATAGTTTTATACAAATAGAATGATATAAAACATTGTGTTTAAATGAATTTGAGCTTAGGGGTCTGAAGTTTCACGACTTTATTGGTATATCGAAATATATATATACATATAGAAATTATTTGGACTGATATTTTCAATTAAATTTTTTTTTTTCAACCCTTTTAATTTTGAGGATGGGGGGGGGATACGAAATGATTATTGTAGCTACAATTTCACTCGGATTCGTTCAATTTACAAAATTCTGTGTCCTATAACTCAAAAGAAATATACTTTATAACATTTTATTATTTGACTTTTTCAATTTATATTTACAATCTTACATACCTTCTTTTATATGATATTATTATTTAGAATATGATTTTTATTTTCATAAAATTCATATATGTTACATCTATATCTATTTAAAAGAAGAAAAAAAACTAATCCTTGTACCGAAATGAAATGTGAAAATGCAATATTAAATATTTTGACGAAGAAAATATTGTATATAGATGTATTCAAGATAATAAAAATCATATTCAAAATGATAATAGCACAAAAAAGATATATGCAAGATTGTAAATATAAATTGAAAACAAAATTTTGTTTTTAAATAAATACATCCAAACTGAATAGAGGAATATATATTTCGCTCTAAATACCCGTGGAATATATTAACTATTTTTATTTTTCAATGAGGGGCTCTATTACAATTCCATACACTTTTATATAAATGTGTAATCGCGAGATGACAACGTATTTTATATGCCTTGCATATATGATAATATATTATTTATAAGAACCTATATGCACTCATTATATATGTAAACACAAATATTGTATAATCTATATATCTGTGAAGATGAATATGCGAATATTAGCAAAGTCTTTTTTGTTGTGTTTTCATGTAACCATGTGTGCATCATATATATTTTCAACGACACAAAAAAAAAATCATATTCCTATATTATACATATAATAAAGCTTCTTAACGTCAAAATACATTATCATTATATATTTTCATCTGTATTATGTATACATTACATATAATATTGTCAGCACTTAGATAATTATTCAACCGTTTTACAATGATGAAAATTAAAGAAAAGTTCATTATATTTACGTATATATATATATAGAATAAAGTGCTGCAGAATGATATTCACGAATCATATATACAAACATATATTACGTATGGAAAATAAGTGTATACCTACACACAAAATTTAATACCATATAGTTTACATGCGTTTTATTAAAGGATGCATTTTTGAATTATATGATGACTGTATATATATATTATAAAATATACGCATAACAATGATATTCGTTAAACAAAATAAATACATGTATATACAATGTGTAAGCTAATGAAGAGATAAAAAAAATCATATAATATAACATTATCAACTCTTTTATTTTGTTTATTATATAGGGATGTATATCGCGGAGTTTATTTAGATCAAAAGGATAGAGCACTATATGTAAAAATTACTTTCTATATACAATTTTCAACCATTTTATCTCTTCAAGATACATATAGATACTTATATATAAAGCATATATATGTATATATGCACTATATAATTAGTAGTATTATTATTATTGTTATTATTATTATTATTATTAGCTATATGTATTGCAGTTAGACATGCAATTTTTATATATATTAAAAAGAAATCTTTTAATTTATTGTAATCTATTATCTAAAGTTATTATTCATGCTTCATTTAAGGATTTACCCTTTAGAATGTACAGATAAAAATGAAAACAGCAAACGATATATATGAATAGAGACGAGTTCGAAATAAATATTATTATCGTATAATTATCCGGATAATAATAATAGTAATACTTTGGAATAGAATATAAGGAATATAATTGCATTTACAATATGGTATATTATGGACTCTCATATTCATTCTAACCAATTTACTTTAACATTTTTAATCTGTAAGTTTAATAAAAAATGAATTTTGTCTAAAGTTGCGTAAAATTTTTATTACAAAAATATAACAAATCATAATACATTACAAATTTTTTAATATTTCAATTTGAATGTTTTCCTTGTACAAAATTACACAAAGTTGAAGAATTTTATTTGTATACATTTGTATAATTATACATTTTCTTCAAAATGTTTACCTTAAGTATATATATAATAACTAATTACAATATTGATTTACCGAATTTTGTTTATACCTATCTATGACCCTTTATTTATTAAAATTATATATTTATGTCATAATCATGGAATTGTAATAATAAAGTTGTATATATATATATAGATATGAATATGTATTCAAATAAAATTGATTAATTATAACATACGTTGATAAATAAACAAAAAATATAGAGTCATCAAAATAATAATAATAAAAATAATGATAATAACAATAATAATAAATTTGTTTTGAGTTCAAACAAAAACCATTTATATTTAGTTAAGGAAAAAATACATAAGTTAATGTAATATATATTTTTGTGACAAAACTTATACAATTGACAATGATTAGTAAAATTTTACTCCTTCGTTAAATAATTTCAAATATAAGTAAATGTATATGTATATATTTAGAAAACAATATTAAATTCATTTGTATATATATTGAAAATTTATGAAGTGAAAATAAAGGTGGTCATTTTCTATGTTTTACGATTTTACTAAATGTGTTATATATATAGTTGTATGATGTATGTATATTTTAGTTTATAACTTATTGTATTATTATCTATACACACATATACACTATATACAAAGTTATATTATTCAGTGGGTATATTATACAACATACAACTTATATATATACAAATTATACCAATTGAAACTATATTTGACTTTGGAAGACTCCATTAAACTAATTAAATCATCTAATTAAATTACTTTACATATATATATGTAAACAATTTATTGAAACATATGGAAAAGTGTTGTTTACCACATAATAAATAAAGTTATGTTTAGAATAATTTTACGGCAGCTTGTATGTTTAAAATTTATGTAATCGTAAAACATGGAAAATTATTCGTAATGGTAAATTTTAATTCATATTTTTTTTTTTGAAATGTGAAGAAATGTGTCTTTTTTTTTATTATAAATACATTTTAAAGGTTAATAAAAATATTACAACGTTAACAGGTCAAAATATTAAATCAGATAACTTTACATGTAAAACCTACCTAATAGCATTATTATAAAAAAATTCAAACTTAATGATTGTTTGTGAGCTCAACTTGTCCTTATAACACAGTGTCAATATCAAATAACTATTATTAATATAAGAACTATTGTCCTATTTTCATACATAGATATAAATATAGACTCATAAAGATATTTGATATTTTTAATAAAGGATATTCATGCTATTATGTGCTCTACGGCTATACTAGCAATATTTCCATAGTTGATAAATACACAAAAAAATATCTATTTCATATATATAGTTTATTAATATATAATACAACACATTCAATTTTGCATGTGTATAATATAAATATATCAATGAACATATATACGTTTGAAATTTTTAATTCTATTATATATCTATTTACCTTTATAGTAATCCCTTATGATTATGCATTGTAATAAATTTAGATATTTATTTATAGTTAGTTTTATAATTAATTAAAATTTTAATATAAGTTTTTAATCACAGAGTAACTAAAGTTTTATTTTTTATGTTATGTAAATATAAATTGAAATATTTTATGTATATACATTTGCAATAAAATGAATGTCCAAAAATGTATTATATATAATTCAATTTAAAAAATTAAAAGTTTATATAAATTGTAAAAATTTACGATATATTTATGTATAATTAAAAATAATTCAACAATGAACGTATAACCCTTTGAACTATAAATGAGTTTTTTTTGCTATAGAATATTATCCTGTTTGATCTAATACAACATTTCATAAATATATATATTTTATTAACATTGGATTTGGATTCTATTGTCATTATGATAAAATTTAACAAAAAAAAAAATCGAATATAACCCTTGATGATTATTTAAATTAAAATACAAAAAAAAAACATTAAATATACGATCATTCAATAATAGAACATGTCAAATTTTTCTATAATGTCAAAAAATGATATATTATCAACATTATATGAATTAATTTGTCTTTAAAAAAATGTATATACACATACATATATTGATAAGATTATCTATATATAAAAATTCTCAAATTTATCATATAAAGTGATGTAAAAATAAAACCTATATATTTTTATTTTTTTATTATTTTGAATGCCAATTTTTTTTTTTTATATATTTAGATTATAAAAAATTTAATATTATACAAATTATACAAAATATTTACATAAGTTGATGTTTTTATATATTATTTACGTTATATTATCATATCAATATCCAATTATTTAAAATGTTACCCATAAATTATATTGATTTTAAAATTACATATAAAATGCATTAAAAAAATGATGCATATTTTGTAAGTATATGCATATATGTATGAGTACGTGCAAAGGAAAGAATGTAATTGTACTTGCATGCCATATCTATTTTTTGTATATACATATATGATTATATATGTAGAAATAATTTTAATAATATTGTGACCGATATATAACCATATCTGTATATTCATAGTTTTTTTCATTTATAAATCACGCATACATATATATACATATACAAAATTTTCTTATAAGTGGCTTTTATGACATATTTTTTGAAAAATTTCTCTATAATTTTCTTATTATATATAATATTATATATGATATTATTAGCATAAAATGTATGGGATCTTCTTGAATGGCTATGCCAATGAATCTATAATATACAAAGAATATAATATTCGTATATTGTATTCATACTACATATAAATGTTTTATATATATATAATAAAATTGTATGAATTGTAAATGGTATTTATACAGCGTGTGTCCTCTGATTTTAACGATTTAATTTCATTTTTGTTATCAATTATAATAAATTCAATTTTCCAGTTATAGAAATTTTGTACAAAATAAAAAAAAATTACATTTTATGAATGCAGTTATATAAACCAAATAATTTCTCGAATTCTCTTTATTTATTTAAACAATTTGTCTACGAGCTATAGAAAAAAATGTAATAAAACAAGTGTCAACATCTAATTCTATTTAATTTTATTTTAAATGAATATGTACGATACACACTGTATACGTAATACTTACATGGTAAATACCAATCTATATGTATTCGTATATATATGAAAGAATATACATTGTCCTGGCATATAATTTAATATGAATTTTAGATTTTCATCTTAAAAGTTATTTTTATTCATACATATTATAATATTATATGTCATATATTTATAATAATAATAATAATAATAATAACATATGAATAATGATACAATGAAGAAAATGATGAAAATATTTTTGATATATATTTATTTTCATTTGTATTTTATTTTTATTTTTTATTTTTTCTTTTTCTTTACATTTATACATTAATGCATATATATGTATAAATGATAAGTTACAACAATAAATGGGAAAATGTATGGTCGAATTTTATTTATAATCATATATCTATATATCTATATATATTATTATGAGTTATTACGGAATGTTTCAGAATATTATTTATGAGGTCAAGGGCTCTCTGTGATGTGACCGTCTAATAGGAACCTTATGCGTATATCGAATTCATGTATTTTCAATATTACTAATCAGGAAATTTTTTTATAATCATTATCTCTATATGAAGAAACAATTTTTTTTTTAATTTAATATCCTGAAAATAACCTGATATTCAAATGATTTCAATTTTCCCTTTTCATGCTTTTACAAACTTGCGAAATCATTTGTAAATTCATGATTATAAATTCAATTATATCAATTTGCATTATTAAAAAGGTGTAAAATGCTTTGGACTTTTTGTGCTCTAGGTCTAGACCGTTGTCATTTTATATAAAAAAAATTAACAAAATACCCTGTGTGTACATTTTCCATCGTATACATTTATATATTTTAAATCTATATATAAAATTAAAAATGAAAATATTTTGCATATATGTCATTAGAAAAACTAAATATAAAGGCATCACATTTATTATATTTACTATATACAAAAAGAAAGGTCTGCCATATAAGGTTTGGTATTCAATATTTGAAAAAAGGAAAATCTTTTACATATTAAAATTGTTGTATAATCTATTAAAAAAATTTTTTCTTTCATAAGAAAATCTTTAGCAATTTGAATTTAATTTTTAATTTTTCATATACCTCAAATGTTTATAAAAATTTTCTATATATACACACATTATAATTTACATTTTAAACAGCTAGTATTTCGCATGAAAATGAATAAAAATTATTATTTTTTTAAATTTGTAAATTAAATTCATACATCAGAAATGTGAATGTTGGCTTCACCATACGCGGAATTAATTTGCATTATGCCATAAATAGATAAAATTTATAAGATTAAATTGATTGCAATAACCAAATACCTTTTATATCGTTTGTCTAAATTTCACATGTTGTAATTTCTATTAACAATCTTATTTTCTATATACTATTACATCAGCTATTACTTCAAGGTTTCCTTACACCGGAATTTTAATATATAAAAATCCATTGCTTTATTTTGGTTGTATCAGATTATATCTATAACTAATAAGTTCATTCATATTAATTTTTAATCGAATTATTTTTATTATCAAATCCAAAATATATACATATATGATAGACAAGTACATTTCATTATTTTATATACATTTCTGTATATATTTCAAATATGGTGCATATATTTCCATTATATGGAACAATCAAAAATGTATTCCTCTTTGTTTGTCAAAACATATTATTGTGTATATATAATATGAAATTGCCTTTAGGCAAATATAATCGTCATATACAATATAATACATTTATATACGTTAAATATAATTTTATATACTTTACTTTTCATAATGAAAATATTTTGTTAATTCTAAATATATATTATGTATAAAAACACAAACAAACAAACACAGCAGCTATAAAATATTATTGTAAATATTTTAATATATATAATAAATTGTAAATATTTAATATTTCAATTTTAATATAAACTGATAATACAGTAAATACAATTGTGTAAGGAAAACTGTTTAAGGATGTTTTGTGATTGAATTTTTTTTACAATTTTTAAGTTTCAAAAATCATAAATTTTAGTTTATTTTAACTCAAATATAGAATAAAACTATCCCCTATATTTGCATTTGAAAATTAGCACGGTTTTATTGGCAGAAATGTATTATGTTGAAATTCAAAATTCTTTAAAAAAATCATCTCATTTACAATATCTTTGAACGATTTCGAAATGTTGTTTATCATATGTTTATAATATTGTTATTAACGTTTATCGTCGATCAACTGTAATTATATTCATATATATTATAATCGTTAGATTGAATGAGGATTAATTTTAATACATAAAATTGTGTTTTTAATTTATTAATTAAAATTATTTTGAATATATACTTTTAAAATATTTAAATTTTATATATAGATATTTACATATATGTATGTTTATATACAAAATATATAAATATGTAATATATAATCATGGATATATTTTATTTATTTGATATGCGAGATTATTTGATAACACCAAAAATATTTTGACAGTTTATGGGATTAGCTATAGTATATTTATTAAATTTATTACATTGTTACATATATTATTATTTACTTATGTCAAAAATATATTATTTAAATGACATTAATTATTAAATTTAATATATATATATATATATATCTAAAATTATTTAATACTACATATTCTATATTCATATTTGTATAGGTGTAAATTATTATAGATTTATTTGGAATTATTTCTTTGGAAATTATCATAAAATCACGATGGTTTAATTTGTTGGTTATCTTGAAATGAATTCTATGGTAATCAATACATTTTACAGATATAGAGATTCCAAAAAGGAAACGAAAAGAATTTGTTTCGTTGATTGTAAAACAAATATTATGGAATAAATAATCGATATTTAGTTCCAATTTTAGAATAATATTTTTCGTTAAATTAATTTATGGTTCATAATCTTTAGCATTATACAAACCCCATATCAAATTTATCAAATTTTCTATATAGTATCTCAGCTGCAATTATATAAAGGGAAGAATATAATAGTAAATTTCCAACTTAAAATCATTAATAATAATATTTTTATATTACTATATATAATATATAAATATACATTCGTGAAGTATTGCCTCTTTCTTTATTCTTTTGTTAATTCGTATTTTAGAAAATCCACCATATAAATAATGAAATATATAATAAAATAGTAAAATAACAATGTGATACAAAAATTATTCAAAAATAAATACATATTATTTAATAAATACGAAAAAATATATACATCTATTTTTAATGCATGTATAAAAAAAACACAAAAGTTAATGTTGTGTACATGATTAATAAGTGTATTTATTCATATTATATATACATATATTTAGATATGCCGGGGATTGTTTTTTTTTTTTTTGAAGGGGTTGAATATGTAACTTTTTTTTTCTTGCGCTGTGTGTGTTGTTTAAAAATACAATTGAATAAATGCGTATTCTATTATAATTCTATATATATATTTATATTTTTTTATAGGATTAAGAGTAATATATTTATTTATTGATATATATCGCGTTGAAAACAAATTACATTTTATTTATTTTGTTTTTCTTTAGATAAAATATATTTTATTTTATTATAGAGTTTTTTTTTACACATTTATTTAGGCGATAACTTGAATCACGTACTGTATAATGAATCGTACTTACTTTTTCATGATATCATAATATTTATACAATGAAAATATTTAGATTTATCCTTAATGAATTAATTATAAATAATAAAAATCAACCATTAAAATCTAAATTAATTATTGTTTCAATTTTTTTTTCAATTTCAATTTAATTATATGGTAATCATTAGTATATTGCTATTAGACTTTTTATTTGCATAATGTAAAAAAATAAAAATGGAATATAAATAGTCGTTTTCAATCTATTTAAATACATTTTCACTAAAAATATACGATTATATAAATAAAATAAATAGAAAAATTTTCTTTATATAGGTATAAATATACATCATTAACATTATTACATACGTATATAGATATAAAAAAAACACCATATACGACAACAATAAAATGTATAAGCGCGAATTAAGTGATTACTTTAATGTATATATTTCTCGTATAACTCCCTCATCAGCATCCCATCTATATCTATATATGAGTATATGTATATTTATTTTTACACAAAATGTTACGTTTACCGCATTCATTCAATGGTATTTATAAAATATAAAATGTATACCATATAGATAATAATAATACATATCTTTGCTGTTTTGTACAACATATATTATATAGATATATATTTTGTATAGCATTGCGTTATATATTCGCACTAAACCATGATTTTATATATGTGTACGTATGGATAATTTTATGAATTGGTATGTATACAAATATAAAGTATATACCCATATTGTGTATATGTTAATATATATACACAACACACTATCTCTAACCATTCTTATATATCCTATACTATTGTAATATGTACACTGTACAGCCATAGTCAAAAATATTACCTTTTTATTAGAAAATTTGCTATTGAATTTGAATTGAATATTGACAGATATAATCTTTATAAAATTTTAATAATTATAAGTATGCAGATTTTAATGATAAATTGATGAAAATCAGGATAATAAGCATCACAAAAGTAACAAGTAGAAATATAATAAAAAATTAAATGGCACTTTCATGTCATTGAAGAGATTAAATAAAAAAATTAATATTATTCGTTTAACAATAAAAAAGACAACCCTTAGTTTATTAATATAAATCATTTTTGTAAATGGAGTTCTATAATTGAATTACGTCTGCATTTAAATTTTGCTAAAAAATAAAAAAAATCACAAAACATTATTTTTTGTCATTGGATGTTTTCTTATATGGTATAGGGTATATACAGAATTGCATGTATAAATATGTACATTACTGTATTATATGTTTATGCATTATAGAGCATAATGTCATACATCTACTAATGGGGGAGTTTCACATAGATTCCATGGCAAAAGTGAAGGATTAACATATAAATTGCTGTCTTTACGACCATCATATTTAACTCGTACATGTACGTACATATACTATAGCGTATATAAGATATGTATGTATATATATAATATATATAAATATTCACTGAAATATCTAACATACGCAGATATAAAAAAAATGTTCATGTAATGTACAAATATACCATATATATTCGTTAATATTGAATTCGAGATTCAAAAATGAAAAATCTATGCCAAAAACATGAAATTTTCAAAACACCTCTATATATCTTTAAAATATATATATATATGTATAATGTCAAATATGCTAGAAATACATATAGGGGTAATCAATATGATTATATCTTTATGTAAATATAAACACACATTTTAATTTTAAATACTACACAAAAATTCCAATAAAACATTTTCTCATTCATTGCTATTACATTATACTATATAGTATATTTTACTATTGATTAAGATATTTCAAAGAAACAAAATCTGCGTATTCTAATTATAATGGTGATTTGAGATTTTTTTTTAAAATAAATGATAAATTAATTTACGTAATATGTATTAAAACTATAATATTTACGCGTATTTCTATTACAATAAAAAACATTAAAAAAATACTAAATAATTTAATATACTCCTATTATAAAAATTCCAATTTAAGTTTATAGACAATAAACTTTTCAATAAAGAGGTTCGCGAAAAACTCAGTAATATAAAGGTAACTTTATAAAATTTGTTTTTAAATTTTGATTTAATATTATATATACCATATTAATTTACCTTGTTTTGAAATCTTTATAATATATATATACTTATATTAGCAAATGTTATTTTTAAAAATAAAATCCATATTGTCCTTAAATAAACTTTGTGTATATCAACGAGTTTATCCATTAATGTATTTATACGCAATCGAATGGAATGAACTTTCATAAATGAACAAAAAAACAATTTTTTTACATATTTAAAATATGTATATGTAATAAATATTATAATATAAATATGTAATAAATATTTAACATGGATGTATATACTAACAACATTATTTATATTTATATATATATACACGAGGAAATGACAATAATATGTAGATTAAAATGTTTGCATTTAATATATTCGTTTATGTTTTATTTGCACATTTATAGATATGTATTTAGGTCATTGAATTGAATTATTGTTTTAATACAAAATATATATTATAATCTCCGTATACTATATATACTACATATTGATATATAAATGCATATTAAACAAAAGGCATCTATAATTCATACTTATATTGGTACAATATTATAAAAAAATATTTTTTTTAACATTAAACAAATATATATTTATACATAAATAATTTATAGACAAAGAACAGAGATACCTATATTTATTATATTAAATGTTAATGTAAAAGAAGTTATTAAAAATATTGTATGTTAAATGAATAGGAAAATTATTAAATCAGAACTTACATTAACTGTGGTTTAGTTTTTGTAATTATAAAAAGAAAAATAATATAAAAATATAATATTGCACCTTGAAAAGATCTGAATAACAATGCCATTTAAAAAAGCGAGCAATAAAAATTTAGTCTATGATTTTCATCCCTGATGAAAACGCATTTTCATGATATTCAATTCACCATATTATATATATGTATATTTAATATCATCCATATATAATATACATTTATATTTTTTTATTTCCAACTCGTTTCCTTTTCTTTTCTTTTTCTTAACATTTCTACAAGATTTTCCTTAATATTATCAATAAATACATTCAGTATAAAAAATAAAATATAATATTCATAATAATATTATTATATCATATTTATATATTTTTTTCATTCTTCGTATGGAAATATATAAAAAAAAGTTTTTTCTTCGGAAAATGTTTGTGCTTTAATATAAAAATTTATTATTATAGTAAAGTATATATAATATTATATATGTATATATGTAAGAATTTTTTCTTGTGCTTACATTTTCTTTTGGTTCACGTTTTTTTCTTCTTCTTCTTCGTCAATATTTTAATGCCATTGTCAATATATATATGAGAAGAAGACGTAAATTTAGATTTATAAATAATATTCACATCCGCACACACTCAAATAATATTGAATTTTCTTCTATTTTTAAATATATATACAATACATACATTTTTTTGATTTATTTATAAATGTATGTATTTGCTATTTTTTTATTTCATAAAATTATCATATGCATATAATTTGTAATGTGATATACAAGATAAAAATAATCTTTATATTCACATATATATTTGTTAATATAATATAAAATATATATACAGTGATGTTCGGTAAAATAGGTGTAAACCAATTTTAATGTATTTTGATTAATTTCAAATACCAATATCTATTTGCGAATCATGCCATCCATACGACAATTTAGTACTTTGTTTACCTTTATTTATCACATGAAAAGAAAGAGATAAAAAATGTTGTCCTTCGTATTTCTGGGAAATTAGCTATGAACATGCTGTTCGGTAAAATAGGTGCGGACTATGTTAATTGTGGTTTATTTAGTTTTTGCGAATAAATTACATTTATTGGTGGTGAGTTTGTGAATTTTTAAATAAATTTTAGGTAAAGTAGTGATTTAAATTTAATTTTTGAAACATTCCGGATTAAATAAATACATATTTCTAAGTCACAATGGGTAGAAGTACACATTGTACGGTATTTGAATGGTAACGTATAAAGGATCTAAGATCATCCGGGCTAACATATAAAAATATTTCTGAAATTATGAAATGCTCCCAAAATATAATTACCAACGCATTAAAATTCAAATATACCACAGAAAGAAGGGGTAACAAACGTAAAACTAAAAGCAATGACGATCGTAGAGTGGTTGTTGCCACAAATAAGAGCCCTTTTTATCATCCAGGGAACTTGTAAGAGAGCTTGATCTAAGCATTTCATCAAGCACGGTATGAAAAAGGTTAATAGCATCAAATTTATAGGGGCGAATAGCTAGACAAGCACCAATGCATACAGCGAAACACATTAAACACCGTTTAAAATTCGCACATGTACATCGTGATTGGTCAGGTGATAATGATATTAAAAAGTGACGACATATTCTTTATTCTGATGAAACCAATATAAATTTGCATGGATCAGATGGCAAACTACATGTTAGACGAAGACCAAATTCAGAATTTTTACCGCAAAACACAAAAAAAACCATTAAGCATGGAGGTGGTAGTTTAATGATATGTTTTGGTATCATCATGGTATGTAGTTGGTCCTCTATATTTAGGTCAAAAATATCCAATGGATGAACAGGAATATATAAGGATACTTTCAATCGAAATGTTGCCATACGCAAAAGAAAACATGCCTATTATATGGTCATATCAGCAAGATAACGACCCAAAACATACGGCTAACAAAGCATCGGTTTGGTTTCCATAAAATAATGTGAACAAAATGGAATAGCCAACACAATCACCCGACTTGAATCCGATTAAAAACTTGTGGAAGCACGTATAAACATCGGTTACAACAAAACGGCTCAAAAAACAAAGTAGAACGGGGGAAAGAAATTGTAAAAGTTTGGAAGCGATTTCTATAGAAAGGTGCCACAAAATTGGTGCAGTTCATGCTAAATCGATGTGAGGCAGTAATTTAAAATAAGGGATATGCGACAAAATATTAAATCATAAATGGTATGTACGCGAAATACTTAGATTTTATTTAATATTGAGGGCATTAATACTTTTTCTTGTGTTTTTGGTAGAACAAAATATATCGCACCTATTTTACCGAACAGCATATTCCTAGCTAATTTCCCAGAAATACGAATGACAACATTTTTTATCTCTTTCTTTTCATGTGATAAATAAAGGTAAACAAAGTACTAAATTGTCGTATGGATGGCATGATTCACAAATAGATATTGGTATTTGAAATTAATCAAAATACATTAAAATTGGTTTACACCTATTTTACCGAACATCACTGTACATAGTACATACAATATAATATAAAATATATATACATAGTACATACAGATATATATTTATAGAGATGCATGTATACATATATTTTCTCTTGACAATTCGTTTGGAAAATAAAACGTTAACATGTATTTATTATATTTTCATCGTGTTATAGCAATTTTTTGTATTGATTTTTAATTCATGAGAAAAATTTTACTATAAATTTAACATTTATATAAATTGTTGGATAAAAATGAAATGATTAAAAAAAAAATATTGCATTTTTGATTTTTAGATATGCATAGATATTAAATGATATGTCATTGAATATATCATATGTATATATTTAGTAACGCTTTTTAGTTTTTTGTGAAATCATATATAGATTTATAATATTAGATTTTTTTCATTGTGTATCTTTCTATAGATATTATATTCGAAATGATAGTCAAGGAAATTTTCAAATCAATATTAAATCCTTTTAGAGAACATATGAAATTTACAAAAATTAATAAATTAAAAGAAAATCACAATATACAAAATGTAAGCTCAACAAAAATAAAAATAATTTTCGTAAATCATTGTATTTCATTAATTTTACCCTGGAAAATGTGTATTTATTTGTCAATAAACACCCGAAAATTTAAAAAAAATTGTGAAATGATTAAACGAAAAAAAAGACAAACTAAACAACTGCATATAGATATTAATTTAGTAATATATGTGTAAATGAATCAATCAATATAATTATGAACGAATATGAAATACTTTAAAAGAATAATGCGATTTAAGTCAATTAATATAATAACATTTTTTATGGTTAAATTATAAGGATTCTTATTGTATATGCATGGAAAATAATTGTTTATATAAATATGAACAAAATCACTGAATATTAAATAATATTATAATAAAATTGTATTTAAGACGATTATTTAATTATTTATATATTATAAATAATCATTATTATTATTATTATAGTATATTATCTTCTCTTTTCTAGTGCGTCCAATAAAAAAAGTTAATTTCATTTTATCTAATAAAATTAAAATTAATGCTAAAATGACCGATGTAGAAAAAAAATAATAATATTTTAAAATTAAGTTCCATAACATTTTTATGTTTTCATTTGAAATTTGATATGTACATGTCTATTTTTTTTTGTTTCTTATTCTATATTTTCGCATTTATATAACTATATAAATGCCCAAAAAGAAAAATATAATTTTATTATTTTACTCTACCTTAGTTATATTTTTTGTTATGATATAATGAATATAGAAATTGTTGTTAAAATATTTATCGTCATCGATAACCATCCATCCCCTATATAATACAAATTTGCCCTTTCTATAACTTATCATCGTTTCATGTTCATTAAGATATATTCGTATCTATATATATATGCATGTTTGTTGTATAAATTGCATTAAATAAGTTGCTATATTGTATATGTTCATTGTACAATAATAAATAAACAATATGTAATATAATTATTTATAGCGATATATATATATATATTAATTTATATGTGATGGAATTAGTTTGCGGTCACTTAGATATTTAACGATATATATAACAAAAGCTCATTCATATATAAATATATTTATTGTTATATATATGTGTATTTTTATTTATACGCATATATACCATATAATTTCTGTATGTATATATTTATAAGAAAATTATATTGGAATATAATACTTTTCCCATTATATTTATCATTATTATTAACCCTCTCTATAAACTTACATGCGTGAACATATCATATTAAAATTCGAATGTTTATAAAATATAGTATTATAAATAACATGTACATGTATGTACCTCTATATAATAACATATAGATAGATATATCAGATCATAAAACTAGTCATGTAGGTATAAATAAGCTACTTTTCGTATAACAATAATATTATCAAGTTATATGAGCTATATATAACATATAAGTTGAAAAGTTAACTACAAAAATATTGTTTTTGAAATCATATTGTCTTACACATTATATATATTATATGTATATATACGAGTATCGTGTGTATAGTATTTATAATGTATATATGTTATATACCTATTTCCATATTTATGTATATGCGAAAATATGTTTTCATCATGCATTTCAATACGAAGAAAAAAAAAATTTATTGAATGTAAAAAGGTGTATGTATAATATGAGGCTTACTGATAAATATATAAATATATATTGTATGTACAAATAAAAATATACATAATATAGGAAACCTTTTAAATCCCTTAACGAATTTCATACTGTATATATGTATGTATACTATATCTGCTTTTATAATGCATACTTGAAATATTATTTTTGTTACTCTGTATATCTATACATAGATATATATATATGTATATATTATATAAACATTTGTAATATATGATGTATATTTTAAAATAACTATATATACCTATATATAGGATAGATTGAATTATACTTATATGATGAAAATGTTATTTTTTGCGTTAAAAATAAAGGAAATTGTCTGAATTTATAATATCAAAATAGGAAATAACTCCTTCAAATCCCTCAAGAATACTGCCACATTAACAGAATTATTGAAACCCATAAATAACCAAACATATAACGAAATAGCTCAATTCATTAAAATCACACAAATAAAAATCTAAAATCCCTCCCTAACTATTCATATTCACTCCTTATGGTGCACGTCGCCGGGAGTATAATAAATAAATAAAAAAAAAAAAAAAAAAAAATAGGAAATAACTTTTCTTGATGTTGCTGTTGTTTTTGTGCCATTATTATTATTTATTTTTTTTTTGCTATAAATCTATAAAACCAAAATTTTTTTCAAATTTCACCCTATGGAAATTTTACTCTCTTGTTTTTACTTTATGTGCACAAATAAATGAATTTCCTTTTATTTTGTTTATTTATTCCTATATATTTTATTAAAGCTTAATAATATTTTAATATGCGATGTCATTTAAAATATATTTATTTATAAATTAAACATATAGATAGGAGATGTATTGTGGGATTCAATAAATTATGTGACTAGTTTTTTAATGTTTTTATCGTGTTTTGTTTTGATGCACATGTTTCGGTTTATTTTTTTTTTTGTTTTTTGTCATTGGTTATAATATTTTTTAATTTAGTTCTGCAATCATTTAGAATATTTTATCTCTTATAAGTTCACCCACATCACAAATGTTAAAATCAAGAAAAAATAAAAAAAATATACATACATTTTATGAGGGTTGCCGCAATGACTTGGCAAATATACTAAAAAAAAACTATACATAACAAAAATATATATAATTATATATATATATATATATATATGATTTATGATACATACATATAATGTTTAAATATTTGCTTTTTCAAAAATATTCCAAATTTCATAATATTCATTCATTCATTTTTATATATACTTTTGTGAACATATGAATATAAAATATATATACAGTTGGGTGTGACATAAAGATAAAAATAAAAAAACCAAAAATAAATTTAAACTTTAAATGCGGTGATGCAGAATTATGTTTTTTTAAATTTATAGTTTATGTAATGGTTAACTATTGTAATTTAAAAACTCAATTTTATCATTCATCATATAAATTCTTTTTATAAATTACTTTAATTTGGAAAGTTTACTTTATAATACAAAAATTTGATGGATTTGTGAAAATCTATAAATTAAAAATTAGTGATGTAAAATTGTACAGCAATGAAAAAAAATTGTATTTAAATTTTTTTTTAATTATTACAACTTAATAAAATCAAAAACCCTTTTTTATCATAAATCATCATCAATGAGTATTTGGTTTTGAAATTAACCAAAGTTAAAATAGGTGAAAAAATTCATTCATTACATATACTTAATAATGTTACTAAAATTTTGTATGCAACTGTATAAATATAACATTGACCAAAAAGCCCAATTTTATCGGTTCAAAAAAAAATGAAAAGGAAAAAATTGCTCTTATATACTCTTGGTTTTTCAAGTAAAGTTTTTAAAAGTTTTCAAAAGATATTTTATATTTTATATTTCAAGTTTGATTGTATGGTTGAATATTTTATATATGAGATATTATGATTTTATTAAATGGTCTCAATTTTCTTTTCATTTTACAATATTTTTGCTGACCAAGAAATGATGGTAAAAAAAAACTAACAATTTTAATATATATTATGTATATGCGGTTGATGAAAAGTTTTTAGATAAATTGTATATATATATAGATGAAATACATTTATCGAATTGTAAATAACATTTCAATGATTCAATATTTATAACAAGTATAAATATGTTTAATGTAAATTTATTTAAAAAGTTTGTTCTTATTTAAAAATAACAAAAAATTGTGAAAAAATTAATTGCTTCTATATTTATATCCTTTCAAAATTTTCTTTTAATTATCCCATATTGTATTCGCTTTAGTCCTTAAAGTATTTCAATTGAATTCATTAACGATGTTACCACATTAACAAATTGTTAATGTTAAATTATGCAATAAGTTGGTAATCAAAAATAAAAAATCCACTAAGCAAATCGTCAATTATATATTTAGATATTTTAAAACAATTCCTTCTTTTTATATACCAAAAAACCATCATACATGTGATGAAAATAATTTATAGATGCGATAAGTTGTCATCTTTTGTTCAAATTACATTTACTGGATGTTATCTTATCTAACAAAGAATTATATAATTCAAGAAAAGTATTTTAGCATCAAATATAAATTGCACACGTTCTTTATATAACATATGATTGTCAGATTTATCATATATTATATATTCTATATATATATAGGTATAGATATACATACATATATATTTTTATATAGTCGTTCTTTCATCGAAGATATTAAAATATATAATAATAGATGATTTAAGCTCAATTTATTACATATACAATCATCATTCATTTATAAAAGAAAACCAATTGATAAAAAATAATAAATTTCCTATTTATATATAGTATATAGTATAAAGAAATGGATGGATAATAGAATTCGATAAAAATAAATTTCATTCATTTATAATATAAGAAATACGCATACAAAAAATACTTGTTTATTTCTAATATATCATACATTTTTCACAATTTTTTAATATTATTTATTTCTATCAGAGATTTTATTTTCTATATTCAATAAAAAAGTCTTGTATAGAAAAACTTATCAACAAAAAAAAAAGAATTTGTCTACAAAAATTTGTTATATAAAATATATTATATTTAACAAAAAAAACTTTTATTTTTGGGTTGACCATATATCAATCTGTCTTTATTTTTTTCTATATTACTTTTAGTTTATATTTCTATATGGTTTATTAATTTCTTTTCTATATGTTAATACCCATATTTGTTATTAATATTGCAATTGTTACAATTTCAATCATATTTTTTTTTATTATTTAAATAATCTTGTCCATATATACTTTCTCATAAAATTACTACATATACTAATAATAATACTCTTTCTTATAATGTTTGAATTTTTTTTATTGTTATTTGTTATATTGAGAAATAATTTGATGAAAATCAAAGTAAAGTTTTCATAGAAAACCATCACACTAAAGGATGTTCATAACATTACATCTATCAAATGATTAATCAACATTCCATATTTTCCGATTAATTCATTTATCATATATATTTATACAAACAATTCACATACAAAATTAATATAATTTAATAGTCTGAATTAATTCAGATTTTATTGCATATATAAAACGAGGTTTTAATAATAAAAATAATTAATGCAAATTTATCTTATATGAAGAATAATATCCTAAAAGAAATTAATTAATTCTATTTTTAAAATACCATATAGTTTAACTTTTCTTTAAAAATTATACAATACAACAAAATATATTCATTTATACAATATAATATTTGTTTAGTATAGAGATGGATCTGAATCTGAATAAATGCAATGTTTTAATAATGTCAATATACAAAATTCGATTGTTCCCTTATTGTATTGTATTATAATATTTTTTTAATAAATGAAAACCTTTTATATATATACTTATATTACATGTTATTAATAATTAAATTAATGTTTATTACAAAAGAATATAATTAATTCTCTCTATATCATATATATACGAAAACGAAACCCATTTGTTTTATTGTTTTATCACAACAAAAGATTATTCCATCTATGCTATATCCATATATAATAAAATAATATATTTGCATTTATATTTCAATTTAAAATGAAATTTTATTTTATATTCATAAATATATGCAGATATTCGTTTTTGTACAATTTATAAAAGAGAATGTGTATTTGTGAAAATAAAATGATTTAATATTTAAAGTCAACAGGTCAAAATTACTTGTAGTTATTGTATATTCTATATAGATATATATTTAGAGGTATATTTTTGTATAGAAATATATATGTAAATATAGATTTATTATGTATATATCCATACATGTTGAATTTTAATGTATTTATGAATGTTCATTTTATGAATGCGAATTTTAGAGTTCATTATATATCATTACACAGCGCATATATATAAATTTATTACATTTTAACATAATTACAGACGCTTATTTTACATGCTCAGTTCATATATATTTAATATTATAAGTTATGTATTGAATGAATGAATGAATATCTTAAACATATAATTTATACATTGAATTGAGCATTGTTTTATATGTTATATTAAAATTACATTATGCCCATAATAAAGAGAAGAAAAAATAAAACATGACCATGTTCATGTAAAATGTAATTTAGAATAAATATTTATTTATTATGTAACCTTTTCTATTTATACATACAAATATATGCATTTAAAAGTATTAAATGGAGTATGTTTAATATAATAAAAACAATAGAAAAGCGTATGTAAATAAATTAAAAAAGGATTTGTTTACTTTACGAAATCATTTTATTAAGTTGTTTTAACTATAATATTGCTGATTTTTCTATATAGAGTTCGTAATATATGGCATAAATCGTATGGTAATTTTAATATCATTAACATAATAAACCTATTTTTCTATATAGAAATTATCAAAAATCAAATTTTTCGGTTTTCTGTGTATACATTCTTTTAGCATACAAATTAATTTAGTCCAGGGTACATTTGTTAAAAAACAAATTGTCACTGTATATTCTAAAGGTTTATCTGTTTAATTTCTAATGAAAAAAAATTCTATAAATTTTATTATTTATAGATAATTAGTTATATATCTTCAATTCCAATTATGTATGTATGTCGTTATTTTTTACGCACTCAATTTACAAAAAAAAACATTTTTATAGTGTTACTGCAGAATTCATATCTTAATCTTCGTTATCGAATGGTGCTGCTGCTGCTATATAAAACATTATATCGAAAGATAAAAAAAAATATCTATTCAAATAATTACCTCAATAATAATATTAAATGCAATTTCGAATAAATGTACGCTTGAAATAAAAAAAAAACCTGGATATAATTTGAATGCACAAACATTCCTGTAGTTATAACAAAACATATCCGGTTGTTAGGGCATTTTTTATATTCTTCTTTATTATTATTCAGAAATATAACAATATTAGAATATATTATAATGGAATTAATTGAATGTTGTTAAAAAGTGAGGAAAAAGAATTTTGAAAGAAATCTACTAATTTAAATATTATGTACATTTATTAAAAATACATAACAAAAAACTATATCTATATGAATATATAACAAGATGCGGCACATAATAGAATTATGTTTTTTTTAAAACAATTTTCAATTACCAAAAAAAAAAATTATGTTCATTGTTTTTTATTATTAACACCACCTGCGTGAATATTTAAACCACATGGTTATATGAATAATAAATATGCCACCGCAATTCAATTAATATACTATATATATATATATATATATATATATATATGTAATATTCGTTGTGTGTTAAAAAAAATTCAATGTACTTATACTTGTGTATAATAAAATAAAATACAAAAAAAAATTCAAAAAGATGAAGTTGATGATAAAAAAATATAAATAATCAAACCACACATACAAAAATAAAACTCACAGAAAGAAAAGTATAGGCATTTATATTGTAAAAGAATGTCTTTTATTTTCGTATAATCATCACAGGTTTATTATATAATCCCTTTTATAGATGTATAAATTCGAATATGATTATAATATGAATAAGGTACGATATAAAAAAAATGTATTTATGTACGTATATAAAATGCAATGTTCTAAATATATACAGAAATATAACATATTTTCAAGAATGAAATTTAATTAAAAAATAAATAAATAAAAATAATTTTTTTGTGTATTGACATTGCACTGCATTTATAATTTACATTATTCTATATCTGTATACATATAGAATTGAAATTTAAAATTTATTTCATTCATAAAAATTGTTCACACCGTTCATTTTAACAATCGATATATTCAGACTAGAATATTAATGAAATCTATATTATTGTATATGTATAGAGTACACAATAGAAATTAATAAAATAAAATTTATTTATTTTTATATTTATAATATTCGATAAAATTGTCTATTTTATAGAAATTGCGTTATTGGGGGGTTCGACGATATATGCGACTTTATTTGGAAAAAAAATATGTTGAATATTGTTTAAAAATGTATAGAAAACAAAAAATATTCTATACTATACTATACATATCACATTTTTATTTATTATTTTATTTTATTTTTTTTATATCAAACCAATATATTTTTCATCATAAACTATTATTAATTTTTTAAACGTGATGTGCATTTTTAATAAAAAATTTCTTACACTCTATATATGGTTATATATATACTTTATGCATTTCTAATATAATTTATCCACGCATTGAAAATGTACAGTAAATATTTTATTTTTATAGACAAAAAAAATATTGAATCTTAAAAATAAAAGCACTTTAAAACGTGATATAATCAACCAAATTCTATGAAATATCATTAGTTCCAAAATATGAAAAGTATTTTTTACTTATTTATATACTTTACCTTTTGACATACGTATTTTCATTTTTGTTTTATCACTATTATCATTTTGTACTTTTTTATATTCGGAATCAAAAAAAATAAATTAATACAAGCCCTTTTTTTAAACCATTTGTTCCCCAACAAATTCATCTTGATTTCAGATTATCAAGGAATCGTAAATTGGTTTTTTTTTGCAATCTATAGATTTTTGTCGATTAATTAATATAACAAGTAACCACAATCAAAATGGAAAAACCCACATGTATGATTATTAAATTATAATTGATGATTGAATACAAACATTAAAAAAAAATTAAAATTATTAATCTTTCTATTGTGTTTTAAAGAAGATTTCTTCACAAAATAAATTTATATTTCAAAAATGATATCCAGCAAATACTTTCAAATAATATTTTATTTTACAAACATTCTCAAATATACTCGTTATATAAATCCATTGCCCAAATATGCGTATGGTATATTTATTTAAGATAACAGATTTGTTTATATAATAACATATAAATTTACCAATAAATCATCAGATAATATTTAGTGATATATCTCCTACATATAAATGTATATATTTAACATATCGGATATGCATAATATATTTCTCAGATATTTTTCATATATGCACTTCAAATACATCAATTTATTTTCAATTTCAATAAGAAGCTTAACATCATAATTTATTATTTATTATATATACAATACATAATATAGTATATGTATATTATTTTATGGTGGCCCCCGTATTTATATAAGATATATATTATTATAAATATGAATAATATATTGAATTTATAGTTTTTTTTATTATTATTAAATCTTTAACAAACAACAATAATAATAATATATATTAAATACGACATATCAACTATACAATATTTACGTATGATTACATTTTTTCAATATCTATTTCGATTAAACCACATCATACACACACACAAAATAAATGATATTATTATTTATATGTAAATTTCACTTATAATGTAAGATTCCAATGACAAGACAAGAATTTAATTAATTACAAGTCAATATTTATTTCATTTCAATACTCTTCTTTTAATAAAACAACATTATTTTTTGTGATATTTTATAACCATTCTACAAAGGCTTTAATTATCATTTGCTATAATAACTATATGTATATATACAACAGATATATAGATAGGTATATACGATTACAAAGTATTTGTTACATTGAAAAAGACCATTCGCTTATTTATCTATATCCATCGATATATCTCAATATTATATACATATCGATATTCCTATATATATATAAAAGATTTGCTCAATCATTGTATTTGATGAGCTTATATTCGCTTCAATAAATTTTGTTATATTGATATAAGTGGACGAGTAAATTAAATATATATATATATATATATATATATATATATAAATGTACGTGTATAATGCGAAAGTATTTAAATGCAATATAAAAGAGTATAGTCTATCTATATACTCTATATATGTGGAAGATAAATTTAATTTGTATATATTTCTGTTTGTAATTTAATATGTTCTTTGTGCTTTATTGATGAAATTGAAATGTGATAAACAAATTTGTTTTGCAAAAAAAAACTAAATAAAAAATCAATTCAATCATTAATTCTATATTGAATATTTTTTATATATATCCAGTATATGCATATTCGTTTTATGTAACAAGTATTTTCTATGATATCAAATTTTATTTGAATAATGTCGCAAGAATTGTACCAAATGTATATATAGCTTTTATCTTGAAATTTTATATACAACACGATTAAGAGTTTTGTTTTTATAAACGATTCTAAATAAATTTTATAAATATATGAACCTCGTCATATTTTTTTTTTTGTATAATTTTTTAAAGTTTTACAAGCAAACTTTTATGCCATTCACGAATCATATCTATATAGAAAATAAAAGTAAATATTTATATAGTACAAATTATATATATATATATATATATATATATATATATATATATATATTGGTATATAAAGTTTTTAGTAATATACGAATGTAGCTTCCGAAAAGTAACAAAATAAAATTTTACCTATATATAAGTAAAAGATGTGATGAAGAAAAGATGATAGGAGCGAGAAAGCTTCATATATATATAACTATATATAAAAAAAAATTAGTTAAATGTTCTTTTCTAAAAATATACACTTATCTTTATAAAAATATATAAATGTTTTACCTGAAATCTATTTTAGTATATAATGTAAAGATAAGCATCCATATATATTATACGATTACTATATATACATAAATAGTAGTGGCAAATAAAGGTATAAAGTTTTTCTTTTTGTGAAACTTGTTGAATGTTTACAAAGTAAACATATACTTTAAGATATACATACATGCATATACGATATATTTTACCAATTTTACTTAATACATGACCTGGTACATATATATACATGATGGGTATATTATTCTTTCGGGAATTAATATAAAATAATATGGACAGATAAGTTTATTGTTGTCACAAACACTATATATAGTGTGACTTTGGGGGTACTTTGATCAAGTAAGTCAATTTAGATGATATTTTTCTATAGGTATATAATAGCAATTTTGTATATTGCAAATATACAATGTATACCTTTTATATAGAATAAATATAGTTCCTTTAGTGATAAAGTTCAAATTCATAAATTAAATATAAATAAAGATAAAAAAAATGTGTATTTCATACTTCAATATTTCTGTTTCTGTATTATAAATGATAAATGTATTATAAATTTTTTATATAATAACTTTATAGTAAAAGTAGATAGAAGCATAATAAACAAATTCTAATGATTGTTTATTATTCTGTACAGTGTATTATTGTTGCACCTTCATATGTTTATATAAATTATTTTCTTAACAATCTATTGTCAATAAACCAAATATTTTTATTGTTTTTAATTAAAATATGCAATTATTATTTTCTTGTTATTAGAGATATATACAATATGATGTTAAATTTCTAAATGGAACTTTTATTAAAACAACTCACTTATGTATACTTTACAATCTATATAAAAGCCTATAAATTTTTAATTAAACAAAATATAAAAAGCATCCAAAGTTTTTAAAAAAATGCCAATTAATTTTGAAATTTATTCAATATCATTTTACCCTTACAAAACTCCTTAACGAAATAAAAGCTCAATCCTGCGTTAAAATCTGTTGACTGAATCCTCTTATCATTATGGTATTTCTATAAAAATAAATGCATAACTGATTTTATTATATATTATTAAATAAAATAAATAAATACAATGAATAAAAATCACAGAATAAAATATCAATAGGTATATTCTTCCAAAAAAAAAAAATCATTGTTATTAATTTGTATATCTATACATATTCAATTGTGTGTCGGCATTATTAAAAATACATTATTAAGTAGATAAATTTTCAAACGATACGCTAATCAATCATAAAAAATAACAATATTTTAATATCAAATAGTCGGTTAAAAGTCTCTCTCGTATATATATATATATATATATTATTTAAAATAATAAAAATATATCTATTGTTACATTTATATAAAAAAAATCATTTATAAAATAAAAAATATATACATATATATAATACAAAAACAAATACACAATAATAAAATGAAAATATACGTCATATATAGGAAAATAAAACAATGAATTCATAAAATAATTTATATACATTTGAATTTCTGTATATGCCTATAAATCTGTATATATAAATATGCAATATTTTTATTTTTTAACTTATTTTTAATCAGTCATCCATAGATCCATAGAAATGTATTTTTAATTAATAATTTATTGTTGGCATACAGAGATGGTATATATAAATGTATATAAATATATGTATACGATAGAATACATTGGTGTTGATTTAAAAATAAAACGAAATAATATAAAAATATCACATATTTATCATTTTACGCAGAAATATACAGACAGACAATATATGAATATGAACAATAGAAAAAATTTTTTTAGTATATTAAATTTTTAAAATTTGAAATAATTCAATACATTTCGTTTTTTACAGAAATTATTTTTGTATGATGCTTAAATGTTAATAGAAATTCAATGTATCATCAATTTGATGATTTTTATAACATATATTCTTAGATTGTGCCCTTTATTTTGATTGGCTTTTTTCGAAACATTAAACGTACTTGTTTTAATATACCATTTTTGCCTTCCAATTCTAATCATAACTCGATTTACAAATCGTTGGTTCTACAATCAAATATATATGTTATAATTACATTGTAAAACATAATTTCATATAAAAGTTTATATATAAGTCTCTTCATGGTTTTTCACATTACAATATACCGATTTATAAATTCAATAAAATTCCAGTTTCGCCGATCAGTTTTAAAAGAATAAAATACATTAAAAAAACAGATTATATACATGAACCCGTGATATGCAAAAATAATAAAAATTCTATACAATAAATATTGGTATTATTAATGATAAATATGGAATGTATAAAATATAGAAAAAATTTAAAGTTAAAAATATCCCATTAATAATTTTTTTTTATTATTTCTTTTAAACTAAAAATTGAAAAAAATAAATATACATATATTGCTTAACAAACGTAAGAATAAATAAAAAATATTTAATGCAAAAAAGATAAAATATATCTGTCTGTGCACTTTAAAATCCTTTTTTTTATGCAATAAAAATATATTTATATATATATATAGGTATAATTTACGATAAATAAAGATTATAAAACAAGATTCAGTTGTATTTTATGTCACATAAATACATATCTGTATAAGAACGAACACTCGCATATATGACAATTATATATATATCCTTATATATATAAACTAATTTGTACAATTAATTATTATTTAAATAATGTCAATTTTTTTTAGTGCTGTGGTTTTTTTTATCAATTATATATATTATACAATATTCTCTGTATGTACTGATTTTGTATGTTACAAATTGTATATCATGCAATAAGTTTTTTGTTTGTGTTAAAACGAAAAATAAATATAAATAAATGAAACGTATCCCATCCCATCCCATCATATATACACATATAATATAGAATATATAAGTTATAATAAGAAAAAAAAACAACATAACTTAAATTTAATGAGCTGCTGTTGGCAACAAACTATTTATATGTGTATATAAAATATACGACCATCATCAATTAAAATGTCTAACTTTGTAAAATAATAAAAAAAAAACTAAAAAACAAAAAAAAACTAATTGAAATACAAATTACACTATAAACTTATAAAGTATAAAAAAAAACAACAAAAAGTCAGTATTTTATATTTTATAATAATTTTTGTGAAGACGCGCGCACATGACTTTGATCATTGATCTGAATTTAATGAGGACGACGGGAATATTTTTATTAAGAGACTATATATAATATTAAACTGACAATAAATTGAATTCACTATATATCTATATATATATAGGACAGGTATAAACATATAAGAAAGAATTATTTATATGTAAGTTGTTGAAAAAAGGTTAAACAAAAACTTATAATAATAATGTATAATGATGATATTTCAGCTTTTATAAAAATTCTTTTGACATTTTATTTTTGCATTATCCCCGTAAACAAAAAATATGTCATACCTATATGGGTACAATTTGATTTTATCGATTTTATAATAAAAAGTTCACCAAACTGTAAGATTTTCAAGGTGCCTTTATTATATACCTAAATATATTGAATATAGCTCAACTATATTAAATAAAAAAATTCATTGTGTTTGTTTTAGAATCTACATATATGCTAAATTTAATTACATAAAGATATGAATTTGCTATTTTAAAATCATTTGCAATTTTCCCTAAAATACAGTTTTTCACAAAATAATAAACAACGAAATTATCTGAAATTTTTATTGAATAAATTAAGTTCATTTTGAATTTATTTTGAAAATATTGTTATTATGAAAGTCAGTTTTTCATTCTAATCATTTATTATGCAATTATGCTTTAACGATATACATTTTTAATATAAATTAGTGAATTTCAGTTGCCTTTCAGTTATTGTTTGGTGGGCGTTAAAGTATGTATACTTTATAATAAACGAATAATGCTTTTTTTCAATTTTGTACGGTTTTAATTCAATAAACATAATATTTTGTTTGGCTAATTAAAATCGAATTACTTGTTTTTTTAATATTGCTTTACAATATCATATATTTTAAACATTTACAAACATTAATGAAATAAATTATCTATAATACGTTTCATTACGCGTATACAAACAAAGTATAAATTGCATATATTTTTTAAATAAATACATTATATGATACTTTTATACTTCATTATATAATATGTATATATGACCGCATATACATACTGAAAATGTGCTCTATATATAAATAAACCATAATAAATACCTAATTATTGTTTTCTCTGGAACCATAAATTAAAAACCATTAATTTAAAATTTATACATATATATGGAAAAATGTTCGAAGTATGTATATGCGGTATATTTGGATATATTCATTATATACGACGACGATATACACAAATAAATAAATATAAATAACAATCAACTGGGTCATTGATTTATGTAAATTTTATAACGTTTTTGTACAATATATGATATGTATATAAATATGTATAATCAACCAAAAATTCTATAATATGAATAATTTTTTATCATAATTATTTTACATTTCTATATATATACAAAGCATTGCGAATAGTGAACATATTTAAAATTTATTTATTGGATTAGTGCGTAATAATGGAATTTAATAAATATCACAATAAGCAATATCACAAAAAAATTACCTAAATAAATTAAATTAAACCCGAAGTCAACAGAAGTCAACAAACTCAATTAATTTAAGAAAAAACAATATAAGGAAATATTTTATTATACCACCCAACAAACATCACATATAGCATTCTAGATAAATTATTTTAAAGCACTTATAATTAATAATTAAAAAATTTCCCCATTATTTTATCCGTATATTATCACATATTGTATATTAATAAAAATGTACTATTATTAGAATGTCGATATATTCGTTGTAATATTATGGGAAATATGTTTGTAAGTTGCGGTTGTACATATGCTAATATTGTTTTGATATGGATGTGGTTTATTAACTATATATGATTAAATATTCAGATTATATCTATTATACAATGAAATAAATCTAATCTAACAATCTCATATCCAAACATATACAATTTTTGATACACATATTTTTTTAAATGATATAATAAATAATTATTTAATTAGCGAGATATTGAAATGAATATTCAGGTGCGCCATATATAAACTATATACATTTTTAGATATGTATACCGAGAATAACGAAATAAAATCTATATTGTATATATGGGGAAGTATAACAATTTTAATATAATTATGATTTCATTAAATATATACACTCATTTCCGTCGACATCAAGGATCGTAAAATGTAGAGCAAAAAATGAAGAAAAAAACATGTTATAAAGCAATTTTTATTTTTTCAAAAGGGATTTTTATAAAATTAATTCTATATAGTAAAACATTTTCTATATTATATAGTCAAATAGATGATATTGAGTCGTCTATTCCGATAGAAAAATATTATTATATACGTACATAAATAGGTTTATAATAAATAAATGAAATCATCAAAGTTTATGTCAGTAAAATAAAAACATATACTTTTAAATAAGGTATACTGTTATATATTACAAAAATAAACATCATTTTATTGAGTTATTCTGATTATACATAAATAGATATATTAAATACAAGTAAGTTTAAATTTTTAATGCAGTAAAATTAAAATATAATTAGTTTGCTTCCTATATAAATAGTGTATATATACATATAACCAAATATTTAAAATACACAAAATACTATATCACCCTATATACAATATTGTAAAATTGCCATTTTGTCTGTTCTCTTTAATTTTAATTTTAGTTTTAATATTTTATATTTATTTTTTTTTGCATATAAAACAGCATTACATTGTTTTATGCTATATGTATCAAGGTACCAATCTCTGGATTATTTTTATAAATTGAATTTCTTAATTGATTTCATTATTTAAAAAATCTACATTCCTTCATATACCTCTGCGCTAAATATATACCTATATATACGAACTGTTGTATATTAAAAAGATTGTGTATACAAATTGAAGATATGAAATTGTCTGTGGTTGAAAATGTAATTAATTTTGTTTTCAGAAAAATATAACCAATGTAAAGGATTTTTTTTATTCTAATTATAAAGGGGTATTATGGAAATTTTTATTTTCTCAATTTAAAAATTGATTATATATGAAGTTATTTATATGAATAATAATCGTGGGTTCTGCAAAGTTAATAAACCAATCACAAATTATATTATTTTTAAATTCAAGCATCAAGTTGAATATCAACTTGATATTGATATTTAATAAAATTAAAAAAAATGTCTTTAAATACGGTTCTGTATGACGTAAAAAAAATAAAAATAATAACCAAAATTTAAATTTCTTTTATAAATATAATAAATATATGACGAAAATTGCTATTATTTTTTTTCTTTTCATTATATTTCATCCTTCAAATTGTGTTTGTTTGTTTATCACAATACTATTTAATTTACACTAAACACCATTATTTTTTTTCAAATTTCCAAATGAATTGATGATGTCAATCAATTCAAATCATAATCTCTAACTTATATGATCAGCATGATATTTTATTAAGAAAATTATTATTATTGTGATAATATCAAAATATTTTAAAGATGATATTTAAAATGGTTTTGTGTCTTAAAATAAAAATAAAGTGATAATTTTTTATTTAATTATAATTTTAATACATATTAACTAATATGTATAAATAAAGAAATAAAATACGAATTTAAGTATCGAATACAATGATGTATAATTTTGTTTCATAAAATATTTTATTATAAATACTCAAATACTGTAATATATTTTAATATATATAATATTTTTTGTTTATTTTGTAAACGAAATATACGAAATTTGTGGTTTTAATAATGAATTGGACTGCACTAACCAACCAATTGTCTGATTGACCACGAATTGCGATAAAATCTATAAATTTTATATATACAGATACAGAATATAAATGAAAAACAAAAAACTGAATTAAATATTTGTATAATAAAAATAAAATTTTTGATATTCAAATAAATAAAATCAAATATATATAATAAAGCGGATTATTTTACATATATAAAAACATTTTCTTCAGATGAGGAGTGTGTCTATCTTTATAAATATATATGTATATATATATAATACACATGAAAATAATCTGCTATACACGTCGAATATTTTTTTAAATAATTTATTGTTGAAAAAATAAACGTACAATCCATTTATTTGTGTTGTTTATGTGAATGGTTATTTTTTTATTTTATTTTTTTTTTTGGTCATGGAGTTTGTAACATACAATATATAAAAATATAATTACAATATACAATTTATGTATATATAATATAATTATTTATCTTGTTAAATATGATGATTTTCGATTTGATGTGATACACATTTTGTTTTTTTTTCATTTTCAACTATACATATATTTATAGTTTTGAATAGATCTCACATATTTCTATTTTGTATGTGTATTTGTATATTGTCTGTCTATAATAATCTTATAATTGATCATTGAAAATGCAAAATATTAATTTGAATGAATTACAAATGAATTTTTGTTTTTATTGTTGAAGAAACACTTTTGAATAATTCTAACAAATAAGATGGTAACCGTTATTTGATATTGATAAAATATATTATATTCATAGTTATATAAAATCGGAATTTTATCATCTCCAATCTGAATATAAAATTTAATGTATAAGCATAATACGATTTTATTTGAATAAAATTAATACAATAGAAATAGAAAAATTGAGTTTGTTTTGTGCGAAAGATGAAAAAAAAAATTAACAACAAATCTTGGTCTAATAAAAACAAATTCCATTTTACAATACTTCATTTAAATTTATATTATATTTTTTTTTTATATATATGTTTAAAGATTAGCGATATTATTTATATATAATAGAAATAATTCTTTTATCACTTTTGATAGTTTTACAAAATATTTATAATTTAATAGAAATTAAAAATATTTTCCAAACTGGTATATTGTCTACAGTCTTTGAAAGTTTTTGATTATTTCAATATCATTTTCAAATTGACTTTGAAGATTAGTATTTTACCATTATAGTATTGTACATAGTTTTTTTTAGATAGGTTCTTAATTATTCCATAAGTTAAGACTATACAACAGTTAAAGAAAAATCATAATGAAATATTTGTATTATATTTTTCTTTATTATTTCGTTTATCGCAATCACAAAATTATGTTCATTAATTAATATTTATAATATGCTTTAACAACTCAACTTCTTTTGCCAAACAAACAAAGTTATATCTTTTGCATAAGATTTCTTCTAAATATAATATTTCCGAATTGAAACCCAAACATGTAATAATAAAATCGAAATTTCTCCGTATCTTATTATTATTTTAAATTTATTTCTGTATATTGAATTGACATAATGGAGTTGAACAAATAAAAAACCTTCGGTAACGTTTAATAAAAAAAAATCAAATTACTATTTACAAAACCATAAATATTTATATAGAAACAATTAATAATTATTAATAAAAATAAATTTAATATAAATTATTAATACTATTTTACATAAAAGGAAAATTAAAAAAAAAAAAACAAAAGCCAATATAACACACCAAAAAAGAAAAAAAAATTAAATAAAAAATATCCGGGTCATCATCACCAATAGAACACTAAACAAATCACGAATTGGTTATTTATATAAAAAAAATAGCAAAATTCTTTTAAAATATATACAAAAAATAAATAAAAAATTAAATTGATATTTTCGTCGCAATAATATTCCAAATCATTATTCTTTAAAATAAATAAACAAAGAGAAAATATTATAATTTATATATTAAATAAAAACTATATTATGTTAATTAACTTTATATTGTATTATATATTATTGTTGATATAAACTTTGAAATCTTAAAAAACCATAAAATAATACATTTATATTGTAATATATACGATTATATAAATGTTGATTTCGTATATATCAATTTAAATTCATTAGTCGAAAAGAAAATCATTATTATTATTGTTATTATAGTTGTTTTATTTAGAGTTATATTTTTTTTTCTTCTTTCTTATTTTGAATCTATGAATATTTAATAGTTTCTGTTTTTGTTTTAAACATTTATTAATGTCAAATCCCACAACAACACATCACAGCACACAAGTGTGGAAAGTGCGTGTGACTATATATATATATATATATATATATATAATAGAATATTTGTTACAATGTTTATACAAAAAAATATTTTAATGTGACGAATCATGTATAATATCAAAATAATATATAGTTTATATGAGTTTGTATATATGCGTTCACGACTATTCCATCGATTTGTCATTCAGGCTACTGAATGAATATGTTAAATATGTAGATTAACATAAAATTTAAATATGAACTATAACCAACAAAATCAATATGTGGTGAACATTATTTAATTGATTTTCGAAAATTTAATCAGAAAAGAATACAATAAATTATTCAGATAAATATACCAACAAAGATATTTAAAAAAAAAATAATAATATATTTAAATAATATTCGTATCTGTTATGTATATAATATATAATGCTGCGATAAGAAATTTTTTCCCATCAAATATATGAAAAATGTTTTGAACAGAGGAAATTACACATTATATATACATGATCACTGATTAATTTAAATTTTTTTAAATGATAATTTATAGCATTTGCATTATTTTTTTAGTCAGGGTCGTTTTAATTTCAATAATATGTTCATACTCTTTTACATATATATCCATTTATAGTATGCGGCTATTATGAAGATATTTAGATATTTAGGTGAATTATTTTTAAAAAAAATAAATATACTTATTAAATAAATGATCATAATTTCAATTACTCTTTGTGATGCTGATAAGATTTTATTATCATTTAAAATTATGTGACAGCATGATATGTATATAAGAATTCCATAAAGAAATAACAAAAAAAAAAACAAATTAAATAAACACTTAAATAACATTTTACGATGGTTAAATTTATGATTATTAAAAATTATATTTCTGATAAAACACTTGAAATAATATATAAAATTTCTTGATTATTATTATATTATGAAATATGAGTTGTATTTGAACTTGCTGCTTATATGCTTTATATAATATACAAATATCGTTTAAATATATATATCGTTTTTATACTAAAGAATGTATTCTCTATATATTATCGGTTTGAGTTTATATGTACAGAAAGTCAGATATAATTATTTTTTAATTACAATTATCCTATTATGTATTTGATATCTAATTAAGAATATTTGAAAATTTTTTAAATGTATATTAAAATATTAAGTTATATTTTATATGATTTTTTCATTAAATCATCAAATTCCAATGTTTACAAAAACAAAATATATATTTTATATTTATATATGAATCATTATAATTTTAATCTCTTTATACTTGATATATAAAATGAATTTACTGAAAATAACTAAAAACTTATTGAAAATATCTATATGTGTATTGTATTCATCACTTATAAATAATATCGATTCGTTATAATACCGTGATTAATATTTCTTTATACCATAAAAACGAAAAAAAAAAATTATAAAACTAATTTTAAAAAGACTTATAATCATATTTTTTTTTATTAATATAATGCATTATAGTTTGAATATTGATTTCAATTTTATACATTATCAAAATAATGTGGGTTGAATGTAGGTAAAAATATTTCAAATATCGCATATATAAATTAAACAATAATGATTAAAACGGTATTGGAATTATAAATAAATAAATATGAAATGGATAAAAGATTTATAATTATACATACTAAAAGATTAAATAAAAATATTAATTTGATTATTTATTATATTATTAGCGAAATATATTCATGATGATGACATTTAAAACGATCGAATAAAACAATGATTTATTGTATAAATAGTGATTCTAATAAGGCATGTTCATAATGTGAAATGAAATACATATAAATCTATATGCGGATTATAGCCTGAAATTCTTCATAAATTATGAATAATAATTTCCTTTGTAAAATGAAAAATGAAATCATAGATAAAATGTATTTTCTTCCTACAGCAGTCCTTTTTACAAAACCCTGTATTTATAATTAACTTTGATTACATGCCAATTATATATATATAGATACTATATCTATGCAATTAAGCTTTTTCTATATGTAATTCAAATTAAAAATTATTTTAAATAACAAAAACATGATATATAGTTGAATTTCGCTTTTATTTTTCAAAGTCTATCCGGTTGTGTATTTACTAGACGACAGCTATAACATTTATACACCATATCATCTATGTATATATATTTTCGAATTCAACGATTTGTTTTTTTGTCACCATCATATGTGAATATAATGTACAAATATAATAAGTGTTAAATAAATACTTGTACTATATATATATATAGTTTTATATAGTAAATGTTTACCGGCATTTATTTACAATTGCATTTATTTATATATACGCGTACGGGATAAATATATACGTATATGTATTTTATAAAAACAAATAATGTTAATGACTGTATATGATGATATTGAGAGATTGGTGTACGTATTCCTAAATATTTTTCTATATATGCTATTCAACAAGAAAAAAATCACCTATTTATAAAAAAAACCTATATTTATATAACTCTTATAAATAGCATATTATAATAATAATAATAAAAATAATAGCGATAAAATGCATAAACACTATTTATAAAATATAATATGTTGTTTTTTTTCCTTCTTTACATTTCACATGAGAATCGTGATACAGATACTTTTAAAATAAACACTAAACACATTTACGTTATTTTATATATTCTTCTTATGCATCTTCTTCGTATTCGTCTTCTTCTTAAATTGTATCCATATTATCTTATATATACCATATGTATAAGATTTGTAATTTTGTTGCTTGAGTGCTTGAATTAATACATGTATCTGAAATAATATATATCTATCTATTCAAACCATTTAAAATATATATTATATATGTTAGGTAATCCATACATTCATTATAAAATATATATATATTGCGATTTATTCTTTTCACATCTGTAGAATGTTATATATTTGTGGTATAATATAATAAATATGGAAGTGCAAAATTCTTATACATATTTAAATGTGGGTGTTTGGAATTTTTCTTTTATTTTTGTATTTTTGATTTTAATTTATTAAAAATAGATATTTTAATGGATTATTATAAAAATAAATTAATTTATTCAATTAATGTATAAATGGATTTATGATTAAGAAAAATAAATATTTTCCACATCTTTATACCTTTTTGCAATTTATATTTATGCCTATTTATTTATATATAATTAATATTATATATGTTATTTTTTTTATAATATGATTTTTAGTCGTACGTTACGTTATTCATAAATAAAAAATAAAAGATGTTTCCCATTATTATATATATATATAAATTACTTTTATTAAAAAATATAAAATAATAATACTCAGCCGTTCAGTTTATTAACCCTGAATGTGGGTTCACCCAAAAGGTGATTGATTATAATAATTGTGATTGATATTATAATATTATAAAGGGATTATATAGTTGTAAAAATTGTAGCAAATATATCTGTAATATGCACATCAGCATTTTTTAAGGCATAGTGAATTTATTTTTCAATGTATATGATCGTTTATGATAGAAAAAAATCTAAAAAAAAATGTTTTATGGTACTTATAAAATTACTCAAACTTATATTGTATTAATTTATATTTAAATTTTCGTTATAAATATGGTCAACGTAGTTTGTCTATAATATATATATAGGATGAATAACAATTCTAGCATTTTATAATATTACATAAAGATAATTACACATTCCGAAATAGTTTTTTGTTAAATAAATTCCCACATTTATATAATATTTATGTATCTATTTAACAAAGGGATATAAATTTAAATTTCATTTTATATACCACCGATTATGATAAAATACCGGAAGTCAAAAAATAAATTTATCAAACCACAAATTTGATATAGAAAAAAAAACACATCAAAATAAAATATATCTATAAACATAAATATTATTAAATATGGAAGGAAGAAAAATTAACATTATTATTATAATTATTTATTATAATAAACTCTTTATGTATAATATTTTATTATAATATACAACAAAAAGAAATTTATCAAACAAATGATAATAATAATAATAAAACACAAAAATATTATTTAAGTAAGAAAAAAAAACATTTCCATTCATTTCTATATCTATATTTTCTTTCCTATTTTGTTTTTTTTTATTACCAAACATTATAGATATAAATTTATTCCACTTGTTCATATAACAAATAATAATACACACATTCACATACAATTATTGTATATAACTAATAACAAAGAAGTAGAAAAAAATCCTAAAATTCAATATTGAAGAATATTTTATATATAGCCTAACTATATTTTGTGTGATATATAAAATATATAGGTATATATAGAAATAATACAATTTATATAAAGTATGGCAATAATATATATAACAATCCACCTTCTGGGCAATTAATTAGTTTCTAAATCTAATTTAACCGCACTATTAGCTTTCCTCATTCATCCTCTCTGTATATATATGTTATATATTTCTATTACGATATATACATACATGTATATCATGCGTTTTACTATATATACGATAGGTACCTATATACAAATTGCTGCGATATTTTATACATTACATACATATATACAAAAATTCATGTATTCCATCCAATATGGTTATGGTTAAATATATATATGCTGTGTCCATTTGGGGTTAACTACCTACCTGCGGTATAATCTACTTTTACGTTAAAAGGATTTTCACATTGAATACACTCTTGGCTCTTGTTGTACATTATGTGTACATAATTTGTTATGTATATTATATTTTTTATACTTAGATATTCACATTTCTATGGCTATAAAGACTTATGAATACTTTTCTATATGGTAAATTTATCCATATTTTTGTTTATCTCATTTTGTAGATATATATAAATGTACTACATATTTATCTACCTTGTTAAACATATATATATACAGATTCATAATCGTATCCCATATATTATTAAAAACAACAATAAAAAAAATAGATAGTCTTTTTTTCTATTTAGGTTTTTGTTGTTAATTTTTTTCGCTTTTTTTCTATATTTTTTGTTTAGCTAATTATCTATCATAAATATTATTATATATGATTAAACATGTGGGAATAATAATTATATATGCGAGAAAGATGATTTATTTTTATCAGATTATTTATATATATAAAACTTTGCACAGTTTATTTCAATTTATCAATATATACTAACGCGAATAAAAGAATTTCGCGAATATACCGATTTTTAAAAAATATATATCATACCCATCTCTATTTATGGATAATTAATTTTTAAAAGATTAGAGAAAAAACAAAAAAAAAGTTTTTTTTATTAAAATGTTTAAATATGTCATTTATTTCAATATTTATTTTTTTATTTTTATGTTTAAATATAATATTTATTTATCAATTTTCCCATTAATAATGTAGGCTGCTTTTATTTTTATTTAACTTTCAAATAAATAACTATATAATTTGACTTACATAAAATGGAATTTTCATGAAAATGTGTAAATGTAAATGTTTTGCAAACACAAAGGAATTTAATCAAAAAGTAAACAAGTAAAATTAAAATAAATTTTTTTTATGTGTTATATTTATGTTCAACAATATTCTGAGAGGAGGAAAACGAAGTAGAAGAAGAAGAAAAAACAACATGTTAAACTTTTTTATTTTATTATTATTTATGCCATTGAAATTGAAGGAGAAAAACAAATTCTTAAGAATCTGATATGGAAAATTTTTAAATAAGAACTTTTTAAAGCACATATAATATCATTTTATATCTGCACACATTATTCATTCTCAGTTTTAACATATTACTGTGCATACAGAAGGTTTTCTATAATAAATATTTTAAATTGTTTTACATGTATCTCTTTGAATGTAATTTTATTTCAATTTAAGTCCAGTTTCAATAGTTTTATTGGTATTATAATTAAATAAAAAAAAAATTCCACTTGATTAATTTTTAATAATACTCTGCTCGGACAAAGACTCGTAGTTAGACAAGTCGGTTTGCCATTCGGTCCATTGATCCATGGATTTTCAACGATTTTCAATATTATTGTGATAAATGTTATTAAATATAAACAACAACATTCGCTTAAAATGTCGATTCATTCATAGAGAATTCTCTGTATATATGTATGTATATAGTATAAACAAGTATTCAAATACATATATTTGTATTATACAATATTTTAATATAATATTTATACAAATATGTATATATTATATAGACATTCTTTCACGGTTTCAAATTCATCTTATGGTATATCAAACGTTTGTGACCGCATTTTGTTATAACATGTAATTTTTTACATGGGTTTTTTAAGCTTTTTTTATTTTATTCTATTTTATATGTTTTTTTTTTTACTTTATCTTCTTCTTGTGAATATTCATTTAGGACTGGTTTATATTTTTTTTATCATGTGTACAGTGTATATGTAAATATATATCTGATTATTTGGACTGAAATTTTATGATACACATTAGTCACATAAAAATTAAACGTGCGGTTACATTATTGTGAGTTAAAATAAAAAAAAAAAGAAACTGTATTGTATATGAGTTTTTAATTTATGATTTTATTTTTAATATTTTGTATCTGATGCATATGTTATGATGATCTTCAAGTTTGTGGCGGTTTTTATATATATGTATATACCAAATAAAAAATATATGATGACTTATATATTTACATATTGTACTTTATATATATGTGGTTATGAAAAGATAGATATATTATTTAAACTATTCAATTTATGGTATATTATGTGCATGTATACGGTATAAGATTTTTAAATTAGGTCCCTCTAACAATTTTTGTTATAGAGATTATCCTTTTTTTATAGTTATTTTAATTACAAAATATCATCTTAAAGTTTAATTTTTTACAATTTTTATACCAAGATATTTTGGTAATAATCTTGATTTGCTTATTATAGTTTTCCAATTGCATCATGGTAAAAAATTATTTTTTTAATTTTTATTTTTTGTTAATAATTTTCATACGAAGTTTCCTTTTCCACTCCGATTTAATGTTCATGATAAAATATTGGATCGATTTAGCTGATTTGGTATTACAACCAATAAAATTTTGATGGATGATGGAGGGATTGTTATATATATATATATGCATTAAAGTAAAATAATGTTAAAAAAGGTGATAATAAAAATTTGGTTCATACAATTTATGAAAAATTACTTAATATCTCATAGTCTGCCCATGCAACATTTAATCAATTTATTAACGGCATTTTACAAAAGAAATAAAATCCACCTAAAAAATTAGCTTAAAATTACATGCAACATTTTTATTGCTTTAATGTATTAATATTCTGAGAAAATTAAATAAGATTTATTACAAATGTTTGTATAATAAAAGCTATAAATTTAATGCAATTGAAATGAATAAATTTAATTAATTAATGAATTAATCATACACTCGTAAAAATAATTTAATGAGAATATATAAATATATACATTCAATTTTTTGTTTTTTTTATTTGTTATACATTTTACATATACAAATTTGTGTATGGATAATAATATATTTTTGTTGACAATACAAAGAATTTATATATTTTAAACTATAATATACATAGTGTCATCGTTTTTTATACACAGACAATATCGTACATATGAAATTTATGTGATATTTATAAAATTATTTTGTACATAATTTAAAGAAAACGAAATATAAAGTCATCAATCTTCGGTATAATATATACATATATTTTCATGTTTATTCATATCTTGCAAATTATATATGGAATAAAATTAATTAATCTTAATTATTTATATTTTTTAATTTTTTAATTTTTTTCATTTATCAAATTCCTAAAGAATGAACAATTTTGTGTAAAAATAGTGCATATATGATAAAAGATAATAAAAGGTAAACATTTAATAAAACAATTTCGAATATTGTATAGGTACAAATTATAGGTATTTGAAATATATAAAGACATTATATTTTGTAATTAATGAACAAAATAACCGGGAAAAATCATATTCGAAAAAAAAGCACTTATTTTAAAATCATAGGCATTTATATAAACAAAACATATAATCGTAATACATATTTAGACATCTCCGCATATGAAAAATTTTTCATTTTACACGTAATATTTACATACCCATTCAATTTCATACACGAATGAATTACGATTAATTTGCATAATCATACTTTTATATAACATTAAATTTATATTAAAATAATTTAAAATTTCAGTTTTATATATTACCGATTTGTGTATCTATACCGCTATATAATAAATACACTTAAGTTAAAATATTTAGTAATATTTTTATTATATCAATAAAATTACAAAATATTTTGCAAATAACTTACTTTCACGATTGTAAACTTGTATGCAGAATGAATATATATACATATAAAATTTTCTTAAATTTATGAATGTACGCGAATATCTAAATATATATATCCACAATTGACGATTTGTATGCATAAGCAATTATTGTGTACTTATACATAATATAACAAATAATATGACATATGTCAAATACGTGAACGATATATACATATACACACATATAATATTTAGAAATATTATGAAAGTGAATGTTGATTCTATTTATTATATTTTTTTTTTAATTAGAATATTTTTCGCATATGTACGTACATTTGTTTTGCTTTACTATATATATATCAGACCTCACACATTTTACACAATTCATATATGTGAAATAAAACATTTTGTATAATAATGAATGTCACATATAATATATTATATATAAATATATAGGCTGCCGTTAATAAATATACATATATAAGACATGTTTTCATTCATATTACATAGATTTTTTTTTACTTAAATATAGCATCCACTACAGGAATCTTGCCAAATTATGACAGAGATCTATATATAAAAATATCTGCATATAGATATTTGTATATATTTGGAAACAACAGGAAAAAAACCAACAAACTTCAATATAAGTTATGTACGACACAAGCCTAACTCACATCTCAACAGAAAAACATATACATTGAGGTATACATTTGCTTTCATATATCCATACAATTTGAACACATTTAACGAGTTCATATAAATGAAAGATAAAAAAAAATATCCGAGAGTAACAACAGCAAAAAAAAAATATATGTATATATTTTCATACGAGTAAATATAAATTTAAAATAATGAGATATGGAAAAGATGGATAAAAATATATAACTATAACTATACTATACAATATATATATTTATAAATATACTGGATTATATACAAAAATAAATAAAATTAAACATATCTGGTGTCATCTGTTTTTGTTCACATTATCGTAACAAAAAATCTGCACTTATAAATGAATATATAAATGTATATACTATATAGGTTTATATATTGAATTGTACTGTATATATATATATATATATATCAAAAGATGTTGGTACATTATATGCGAGTATTGTACAATAAATATTGCATATAGAAATTATAAATTTACATTTTAAAATACAACATACTTTTTGTAAATCCTCATATATATATATGAGGAATATATGCATATAGTCGAGTCGAACACATGAGGAATATATTCAAAATAGACATTAAAATATTATCTCATTAATAACAAAAGATTGAATGTATATAAGAAAATATATCATGTATAAATTATATTATGTATATATATATATATATATAATAACAACATATACGTATATATATATGTATCTTATAAGAAGTATAGCTTCCTGTTTGCATATAAATGTCTTTTAAAATATATATATATAGATAGATAAAGTTAAAGACATATAGTCAATCCGTTGATGTGTAAAACTAATTAAGTTTATATGAACTGGAAGAATTAGATTATTAATAAATTAATTAAATTTTTGAATATATATATATATGTTTTTAATCTCGTTTATTTTTTAATATGAACATAATATTATTTTAATTTTTATACTGTAACATCCTACAACATTTTTTTTTATATTACATATATACCCTTTTACTTCTTTTCAGTTTAAATTAAATTTTTTTTTTACCTAATACAAAATACCCAATAAAAACTATCAAGATTTATTCATTAGTTAATTCGCGGCGGTATTTTATAAAATTAAAATAAAATTGAATATTTAACAGTTTATTAACATTTATTGAATATTTAACAGTTTATTAACATTTATTTAAAAAAAAATTATGAACATGTTTAATTATTAATACCTTAAATGCAATATACATATGCAGTGATAAAAAATGGATATTATAAAATTTGGTTTAAAAATTGATATGGAATAATTTATAATTTTTTTAATACCAATGTATTCGTAGCAATTATTTTTAATTTATTTACAATATATAATCACGTATACAATTAATTTTTTTCTATAGAAATAATTTTATAATTATTGAATTAGATTTATAAATTTATTCAGGTTTTATATATTCAATATCAAAGTAATAAAATTAATACGTTTTGTTTCCATGTTTAGGTATATAAGTTCAATACATACAGTATTGTCAATAAATTTATAATAATTTTTTTTATATAACTTTATAAACGCACACATTAAACTCGCTGGCAATTTAATATATAAAATTTATTAAATAAAAAAAAACAGAACCAAAAAATAATATTATTCATATAAGTTTTACTACACAACACGAAAGGTGTATTTCTTTGTTTCTTTGTTGGCATCGTCATATCCAGATTATAAAAATGTTATTACAGACTAATAAAATTTAGATAAAATAAAAATATTGAATTTAAAATTTTATTTGCTTAATTCTTAATTATTATTATTATTATTTTTGTATCATCGTATTATATATTGATAAAAAATTTTAATGCATATGCAATATATTACAATAAAAACGAAAATGCATTAAAATAACTTAGAACCGCTTTTATAAATATATAATATTACTTGTTCCTTTTATGCCAAGAAAAAAAAAAAAATACACTCACAATCACAATATAAAAATAAAATTAAATTAAAGATGCAAATTGATGGACATTATCTATAATTCACTGTTATAATAATGAATAAACAATATTATATTAATTTTTTTTAATAAAAAATCTTTAAAAGCTGTATATAGAATTTTGTAATGTACGTATTTCGATATTTTTATATGCATTTTGTAGGCCTGGCATTTAATTTTTTTTTTTTATTTCATATGTTATGTCAATGTTCAATTTTCCTTGGCATTTTTATTTCTTATTACAAGCCGAAGTATAAACAATCCGATATACAGAAAGAAAAATGAATGCGTATATAAAAATATACACAACAATGCATATACCTACATATATATTGTATAAAACATTTTGATTAGTTATTTGTATTCCATTGGTATAACTAAAACGTGACAACAAAATTCTTTAAATTCATATCGCATTGTAATATGCAATATATACATAAATTAATGAAATATATAGAATTATATACATAAGCGTATATATAAAATGATTCAATACGTATATATTTTTTTATTTATTCGAATTGTATAAACTTAAAAAATGCATATATGCATTTAGATTCTTATACCAAATATCGATATATAAAATGATTCATTTTTTTCCATATTAGCGATACTATCATTTTTATATTATAAAATTATATAATCAATGGTTAAAAATTTATTATTTTTCATATCTGCTTTTTTTTTATTTATTAAATTTTTATGTATTTATACTTTTAATGTGAAATTTATTTTTATAATAATGTTTCATAAAAAAAAAGTTTTTTATTTTCTTCATTTTGATTATTTTCCTAATATATTTATTATCTTCACATATATAAGAGTATAATAACAATTTAGTAAATTCCTGTGGTTTTAAATTTTAGTTGAATATAAATATATATGATTGGTAAAGTACAAAAGCAATTGCAATTCGGTAAATATTTATGAGAATTTTATATTTTGATGAGTGAACAAAATAATAAAATTTATTTATATGATGTTGCGGTATGTGCATTAATATATGAAAATGAATCATTCATTTAAAGATGTTTTATCGTTTTTCTTTTTTACGATTTCTTATGTTTTTCGAAATGATGACATACGAAATGAATTAAAAGTTGTCAGTACTTTTAGAGATAAAACAAATTGGATTTAATATTAAAAGAAACAATTATAACATACCCGATGATCATTAAAGATTATATAATGTTAATTCAATTATAATGTAAATTTTAACTTTAATAAATTGTTTTTATGGGAAATATGGCCCACCTGATATTTAATGACACTATGATATTTATAATGTCTAGATTTTTTTATTATGTATACAATAACATACATTGTTCTTCCATCTAATATTTATTCAACAGCTGCGATTCCATATTTTTCATTTACAAGAAAGAATAAGCATGTTTTTTTCTTCTCAAAAGGGAAGTAATTATATCATATATTATATATAATAATGAATTTATATAGCATATGTGCGATATTATTTCAATCAACATAAAATATATAATTACTTTAAGATATAAATTATCAATTTATTTATTAAGATCTTTATAAGCATGTAGGGTAATTACAATAAAATGAAAATTAAAATTATAATGTACTTATATATATATATATCATATATAATGTCAGATGGTCAAGCAATGCCCATATGTTGTATGAATACAGTAGTATAAAAACTTAAATTTTTTTTAAACTGCACGCGTACTTTCATTAATTTCAATATATGCTTTCAAGACTATAAATATTCATATAATATTTATTTATTAATTTTTTTTACTTATTTTCCGTGTTTAATTATCAATAAATTTTTTTTAAAATTTTTTTAATTATTATCTGAATATATTGAATTACATTTTTTTTATAGCATACATACGATATATAAGATAATTATCTTAGTTTGGTATCAATTATTGGCATAATATAATACTGAATTGATATAATGACTGAGTGATGAAATTGCATCTGTCTATCATTTCACAACTTATATACAACTTTTGAAATTAAATTATTGTATATTTTTGTAAGAATTTCGATACAGAAAATATCGGATTATGTTGTTTTTTAAATGTATTATTTGTTTGAAGAAACAAAATACGAAAAAAAAAAAACACAAAAAGGAATTTATTTATTTGTAATACTCTTATTACAATTGACATACATATAAATAAAAATATAACCTACCGCTTGGTTATTTAAAAAAATAAATCTATATATATATATAATGTATATACTATAGTATTGTTTGTGATGTATACATGTGATAAATTATAATTACCATCTAATTGCTCCAATTTCAAATGAAATAAATAACACACAGACCCATATATTATTTATATTAGCTTTCAATTCATTATATATTATTATATTTACTTGTTTTATTTGCACATTTTTCTCCATATATAAAAAATATATATATGGTATATATAGTATTATTATTATACATAGTATATAGCTTTACTTATCATATAAATACAATATACAATACAATAAGATCACAAATGTTTACAATTTATATACGACGACGACAGTATATGGACATTAATTTATTTATTTTACATATATATACCTCATCTCATATATACACTTTATATTCTTTAGAATTTTAAATACATACACTTTGATTATTTAGAAAAAATAAAAATACATCACAGAGGTATTTTTATGTATATAAACATTTTATACTAATCGTATATGTTAAGACAAATGAAAAAAAAATATAAATATATATATAATAATAATAATAATAAATAACACACAACAGAGATAAGAAAATGCGAAATTGCAACGAAATTTGATATACAGCAATTCTTGTCTTTGTGTACTATACACGGTCGTATATATTTATAAAAACAAAACAAAAACATGTAATGTATGTATAAATACCATAAATGTTATTTGTTAAACAGGGATTTCAAAATGTAATATAAAATTCTTGTATGGGTTATTGTATCCTTTATAATGAAATGAATATAATTAAATCTTGATTTTATTTCAAACATTAAATTATAGATAGTTTATTACCTTGTGTTTTTTGTATATACCAAAGAGACTTTGGTAATGATATTGTGAAAAGACTAAACATCTAATCCATTCGTTTTTAAATAAAATTGGATGACATTCAAATTTTGTAAATATACCCTCATGAAATACGATGAATTTCAGCAAAAACCAAAAAAAAAAAAATAGTTGATATGTCATATTCAATTTTATTTTGTATGTTGTATAAAAAAAATACGTATATGAATAATATAAAAGTTGTGAATTTGCTAAAAGCCTTAACATTTTGTTTTTTTATTTTTACATTATACCTTATTTATTATAGTACAAAATGTATAAATAAAGCATATACACACGTATTTTTATGCATAGATAAAAAGAATATACCTAACAAACAAATAATACTTAAAAAAATAAAAGAGAAAAAAAAATGATACAGACAAAATATTTTCAAAAAGAAAATAAATATTGCATTGCTAATTAACATCATGCGAACACAGTAGAAATTTTTATCTTTTTTTTTCATTTTTTAATATACATATATACATAGCTTTAGCCATATATATATATATATATATATATATAAAATATATATGACTGCGACTAAATGAAAATATATATACATCCATACTTGAATTATAAGCAAATGAATTTTTATATATGAAAACAATTTTTTTTTCTGGTACTTATATAAATAGGTAATTTAATGGTATTCGCATATGCATATACAGAAACAATTATTTTATATGAGATTTACAGGTATATATATATTTAATAAACAATTTCTTATATATATATATATAAAATACAAAGTATATATATATGAAATACAAAATTGTGATTATTTAAGATTGAAAGATCTGCGTGCAGAAAAGTTCAATCATCAGAATAAACCTAAAGAGTATATAATAATTATCTTTAAAATTATGTCTTTCTTTTGAAACTTTAGTATTGTAACGAAAATCCAATAAGATCTATTTTGAATTGTCGAATTATAAAAGCCTTAACTCGCTATACTCGATATAACATGAACCGCATATATACATATCATAAAAAATAGTTATCACTTAATTAAATGCTGAATATCCAAAATTACATTTTGGATTTTTATATAAGATATAGGAGAAATATCAGGGAAATAAATGGGAAATGAAACATGCATTTCCAACAATTCAAATTCTATCATATACATATATTGATTGTTTCCATGTGCTTTAAAAAATGATATTAATTTATATATATGTATATATAGTTTTCGTAAATTTATATTAAAGATTTATAATATTGATGTGAATATAATATAATGTATCTTGTATATATACAGAAAGAGATGAACTGGGCGACGCATCATTAACATCACATTATGGATAAATTATGTTTATTTTATTATCCAGATTTTTTTATATACATAACATTGTCAATACTAAACTCAATGTATATATATCCCAACAAAAATAAACTTATTGGAGATGACTGAACATGATTCCTTATAAATTTTCTTTTTTTCCTTCGTACATATTCTATATACATTATCGTTTGATAAAACTCAAATATATATATATATAGAATATGATTATCGTCGTATGTTGTCATTTATTGTTGTTCAGAATTTTTCTTCTATTTTATAGTATGTATAAACTCTATATAACCATATAACATATTCATATAAGCCATATCTTATTATATAGTTCTAAATATATATTTATTTACAAACGACCTTATTATTATATCACTAAAGTGTATTTATATTTATGTATATATAAAACATATCCATACATACGTATATATATTATATATAAATACTTACTGAATTTTATATTTGGATTATAGGAATGAGTATACAGTCTCGTACATAAAGATTTCCATTCCATCGACCGTTTTGTTTTTTTAATTTAATACAGATATCCAATTAATATTTATCATATTGCAAACGAATTCGTTTTAATTTTGCAATCTCACAGAAAATTTCAAATTTTTACCTTAATTTTTGCTATAATTGAAAAAACCCCCACCAATTATACATCCAGTTTAAGATGAATACTGTTTATCAGATAACATATAAAAGCGCGCATACATATATGTATATAATGTGATGATGTACAAAAAAAAACGTGTATCAGAAATCTCTTGAGGATATTATAGGCATTTGATGGTATAAATAAATTTTTTATTAACTTGCTAATATATATACATTCATATTGTACATATAGATAATATGCATATATGATCAATGTATATAAAGACAAAATAGAAAAAATCGAAAAAAAATCTCATTGTTTCTTATAATGTAACCACTATAAATATTCTCATAAAATGATTATGAATGTTATCTATACAATTTTCTATTCAATTTTTTCATAATCCATATATCTATTTTTTTTATTATGCATTCTAAATATATTAAAATAAAATAAAAAAAAAATATTAACTTATATATATATAATTATAATAGGAATTTTAATCCCTATTAGATTTGTTGCCATTACGACAAAAAAAAATGATGTAAATTTTCCTCTAAATTCAAATTTTATATTATGGGATTTATAATCTATTTTATTTAAGATGCTTATTTATTCTTAAATCGGTATATACACTCTATAAATACACTATTATACGATTACGAGAAAAAATATAATGGTGCTATATTATGAAGCAAAGCAATGACGATAAAATATTCATGTAATATACTCTGATATATCTAATTTATTTTTATATTTCTATTTTTACAAAGATTTGTAAATAAATTTATGGCAATGTTAATTGAATGCATGTGAATACTAATTAATGTATATTTAAAATATAAAAGATAAAAGATAATTAAATGAAGTAATACATTTTTATTGTTATATAATATTATACAATTTTCATATTATACAACACAGATTTATAGTTTTCATTCTTATTTTTAAGAGGTTTTAATCATTCTGTTGCAATGTTAACAATGAAAATGTTTACTTTAATGTTCAAAATTCAAATATGAATAGTTTAAGCGTTGTCCCCAAAATAAACACCACGACTGAATACCAGCGGCCCTGCCTAATCTCGCAATTGATGATCATATACCAATACGTTCAATTTAGAATATATCTATATAGAAAATAATAACTATATAGTAATTTTTAGTTCAATTGAAAAATCATTAGATATGTCTTGTATGTATATAAATCAAATACAATTATATTTTTCAATGATATTCACATATATAGCATCCTTTCTACATATTCAATATTCTATTTATAAATCAAACATGTAATTCTAAAGTTGTGTGTATTCAATTTTCTATATTTTGAAAATTTCATATATTTTATATTATATATATATATATAAGTGACAATTTATTTATATTCATTTAATAAAATAGCATTCTTCCTTTGCCAATGGAATGATATCATTTTACATATATTCGAATTCGAATTGTATAAGATCATTGTAATAAATTTATTCACTTTATCTGAAATATAATTTTCTAGTATATTTATGCAAATAAAAAATAAAATTCTTTGATGCATAATTTCACAACTTAATATATATACTTGAAACTTGACGTAGTATAATTTTATAAATATTTTTTGTATAAATAATGTTAAAATGTACAATTCTATAATATATATTTTATATTTATATTGGGGAAAGAATATGTAAGGTATATACATAAATAATCGTATATACTAAAATATTATCATACAAAGAGAATATAAACCCTTATATAATTTATTAAATTATATAGTGACAATTTAATTTTAAAATAACTATTTTATATATTATTCTTCTTATATCCATATATATAGATATGCTGGAGATTATAAAGTCAACAATTTGTACAAATATCTGAACATAAAACATTGAAACTATGTATGTATATATTCAAAATGAAAAAAAAAAATACACAATATATTTTATATTTATTTATACAGTATATATATATTTGTATAATATAAATAAAATAACATGTAATCCAATTTTTCATGTTATTTCGTCTCTGTTATTTGTAAATTGTAACCATTTTCTATTTACAATAAAAAAATGCACGTATACAATATCCACATATATATTTTTCTATTTAAATATATAATACGTATACAGATAGATAATAAGCATATATATACCATTGTATTGTTACAAACAAATGTGGAACAACATGTAAAAAAATAAAACATAGAAAAACACAACGAAGACAGTCATTCGAAGTCGACAAATAATAATAAAAAAAACAAAAATTTAATGTTTTATTTTTAGTATTTTTATAAACATAATTGAAAATTATTATCTTTATATACTTGATCAATGAGAAAATATAGATACATATAAGAAAAATCTTTGCAGTTGAAAGTTCATATAACCACAATGCAGAACAATTACAGAATGAAATGATTTATGATGTAAAACAATTGTGTCCGAATTATATGACAAAACATACATATAGTGCGATGCGACTACAATCACATAGAATTTGATCAGAATATGGAATTTTATTACCAATGTCCTCAAATAATGGCTATATATATAAATAAATCCTCTAAATATGTTTTAATGTACTGTACATAATATCTGTATACATATATTCATTGACTTCATGTTGTAATTATTACTGTTGAAATTATTCCCATCATCATCCTGTTAACAAATTTAATTTTTTTTTATATTTATGGTATTTATTTATGGATTATTTTTTAAAATAAGAAAATTTTATTTAACATGAAAAATTTGAAATGTATAGCAATTAAATTAACAATAACTATCTAGAAACCCCTTCAATACGAAATGCATGAAAATGTATAATGAAAACATGACAAATAAAAGAACACTAAAAATATGCTTATATATAGAAAAGGAAATAGATAAAAATATTTAATTTTTCATATTTCTATTTTAACACTTTGGTCTTTTATCAAATGTTTATCTTTCTATATTGTTTGTTGTGTATATGTCACTCTCTTTATAAAACATTATTGTGATATATTTATGTGCATTTGTATCATATTATAAATATTATAAATAGTATTTAGTATAGCTCATATGCTATATAATTTTTTAGATATTTGGACAATGGATGAATAGATGCTGTTTTATGAATATGATTATTATTATTAAACATAAAATGACGAGTAACAATCACGTAATACCAAGTATCGCATATATTCATTTTCGTATAATAACAAATAATGTTTATTTTCTGACTCTGGTGCGTATATACTAATATATATTTATCAAAACAATTTAGATATAATATGCATATATGTGAGAATGGTCTTAAATAAATATATATAATAAATTTATATATATATATATATATATCGGTTCGAAACATGTAAAAGAGAAAACATGACAAAACGCATAGCATATATATCTATGAAAGTGTTTATCTAATATGTAACTTTTCGTTGAAAATATTTATGTGTTTTAATATGGATATATATGCATATGTGAACGAATACACATATATTTCTATATGTAGGTATATAAATAAATAAGGGAAGATGGATTATTATTTACAAATATAGGGTGCGGAAATTCAATTTATCATACTTATATACAAAAACACAGAAATTTATGACCACAAGTGGTACGATAACAAGAATATATATTAAATACACACATATATATATATAGTATAACATTTTTGATATGATGTATATAAATGTATTAGAAATACGTATATTATATATATATATATGTTATATAAAATAAGTAAATAGTCATCATTACAATCTGTTTATATATACATATATATTTGGAATATTTAGTAAATTGAATCCTGTATTTTCCTCATCATCTATTCCAATATATACCGACGAAAAACAGTATATATAAAAAACCTATATGTAAGTATATATGACATATATTTCTAAAACAAATAATGACAATATTTAATAGCTTCTTTTGTACTACACTTTTTAGTGTAGACTACACAATTTTAAAATATTAAAGTGTATGAAGTTTTACGATATATTTCTATTGTAGTGTGATTTGAAAAGATTACATTTTTACATTTGGTGTATTTTCTCAATATATATAAAAATACTCGCAGCACAAATGCGAAAGAGAATATATACGACAGAGACCAAAAATTAATAATATATGCAAATGCATATATACAAATACTCAATATTACGAAATTACAAACAAGCAACATCAAAATCGTATCTACACCATAAATATTCATTGTGTAGAATACCAGTATATGTTGTACAACGTTGTGGTGACGGTATAGTTTTGTTGTAGTAAAAAAGAATAAAAATTCAACACACCATTGTAGCATTCGATGAAAAAAACAGATATTTGATGTTTTTGGTGTATTGTACTCAAAAAAGCGTAGTAGAGAAGAGGCTATAAGTTTTCCTCAATTTTAGATATCCACGCATATATCTTTTATATATTTATGTGAATCTTATATTTATAATATAAATTATTTAATATTTTCCTTAAACAATATACACATACGTTCTGCTTATCATATTATATATATATATATATATATCAACGATTTATACATGTGTTATATATTTAAAGAAGCATATATATAGAAATATAACCTTATTTATAGATTTACATACATAATGTTTTATAAAATTATTTTTAGGGTACAATCTATTATAAATAAAATTCATTGTATATGTATCACGAAGTATAAAATTTTAATATTGTTTCTATCAGAAAACTTTAATATATTCATTAATTATATTTATATATAATATATGAATTATACATGCGTTTAAAGATGAATATTTTAAGTGCGTTTATTATTATGTGTAATAAAGCAATTAACAAATATATTATATATTTTGTTTATAAATAATTTTCTTAAAATATTATAAAAGCATGAACGTATATGCTTTGGTTTATTTTACATTGAATAGTATATATACGCTTTACGCAGCCATATATAATTGATGCCTATATTTGTTTATATATAATTGAGTGGTGTTATTTGTGCATATTGTACATATTCTTTTTAATATATATTGATAACCTAATTGACTTTAGAAATATTCGTATCTATACTATAATTTTCATAATATTTTAATCAGAACGCAGTTGCAATTCATATATAAACAATAATTAATGATTAACGCACAATATTTATTTAATTTTTTAATCTCGCTTATATAGTATTGATATATATAGTTAATTAACAACGACATATATATATATTTAATGTAATTATTGTGTGACAATTTCAAAATATGATAAATATGTAAAAGCGACCAATAAACTTTATTTTGCATTCTTTTAAATATCATATGATTATATTATTATAAGTTATCGATTTAAAAATAATGCTATTCCAAAACATTTATGAATAAAACTATTTATTATTTTTATACGATTTATAGAAATAAAGGAATGAACATTTTCCGTTATTGCCTTTATCCCGATAACATATATATTGTACTTTGTTTATATAGCGATTCAAAATATATAGATTAAATTTCAGAGGGTAATTTTTTTTTCATATTCCTCACAATGACCGAGGATTTGATTTATATAGTAAATCCTATATAGACAAATAACGTATAGAGTTAACGAAATTGTACAATTTAATATAGATTGCCGTTGTATTCGAATCTCATAAAAATACAGTGGTCTCTTAATTCAATTTAAACTCAATATCTTTTTAACGATATGTACACATCAATAACCGCGTAATATTTATTAACTTGTATCACTTGTAAATAAATTAAATATATACTTTTATATTTATTATATATAACTATATATAAACATATAGTAATAAATGTAATTATTATTTATGGACTTTTATATAAAGTGTTAAATGCGTGAATAGAATTCGAATTCATATAAATATATGTAATAAAACAATTTAAAATTTATATACATACATTAAAATATTTTTATGTTAAATTTTAATCAATAATTCACTATTAATGATGACAATACTTTTAATAAATAAAAAATTTTATTTTACTTATAAATATTCTTGCAGAAATTCTGTAAAGTTAAAATTACGAGTATATACTCGATGAAGGTGCAAATATAAATAAATATCTGTAAAAAAAATCATAAATATTTGTGTAATATAACATATATGGAATAATAATAATAATTATTAATATTTATTAATATTATTATTATTTTATATTCTTATAGATAAGAAATGTATAGAATAAACTTCTTATTTTATATGTTACATATGCACGCAATTGTTCGACGGCGACGATGACTACGAATTAATATATTATATATTATGATATGCGGCGATATATATTTTGTACTTTTTGTAGTTAATATACGAGTTCGCAGTTTTCAATAAACAACACATTAAAGGTTAATTTTATAGTTTATTTTATACCTTGCTTTTTTCATATTCTTTTAATTATATAAAACCACTTGCATAAGGTATAGATTTATACATACCGAAAACAATAATCCATTAACCAACATTTTAAGGTATACATATACACTATGTATATATATTATTATATGCATACAGAAAAAATGAAATTCATATATGTAAATCATGGTTTGATTAAATTTATATATACTGATATATATTATATTGAGAAAAGAATTCATCTCGACGAGTCAGTCTTTACGTACAACCAAAGATTTTAGAAAAGAAGATGTGTATGCAGAAGAAGATGATGATGTGAAATTGTGAATAACAAGTTTTAAAATGAGTATAAAAATATAACATCATCAACATTTCATAACATTACTGCAAAAGCATTTTGAAAATCAAGAAATTATTTAAATAACTCTTTGTTTCAATATATAAACAGGAGATTCTAGTACTTTTCAGATGATAAGATGATTGTAGAAATATATCAATATACGAAAAGATGTTTATAAAAAGATACACGCATAGGATCATGATGAAAACATATATGTATATGAAAGTTATATATAATATAAATGAAAGAAAAACTGGTATTTTTCTCCATTCAACCAGCATCCATACACTCACTGATGAAAACATCATCATAAACACTGAAATACCGAAAAAATATATTCAATTTATAAAATGTAGTAGATCAGAATAAAAATCCCCTGAAAATTGCTCCTACAAAATAAAACTCTGAGTGTTTGTATGAGAACAAGCATTTGAAAACAAGTATATTTTTACATGCCAACAACATACTGATACCTTCCATCGAACACCATTGTTTTGTATCCCATCGTCATCGTATTATATATATATATATAAAAAGTGCATGTACAAAAGTCCCCTACTGTATTTATAAATATAATATTTTTATATTCTGCACACATAACAATACAGTAAAATTGTATACAATTTTCAATAAAGAAGAAAATTTTATTTTAGTATAGAAGAAACTTTCATTACGTTCAGTAGTTTATTTACGTAAAACATTTGTTTAACATATATTTTCGTTCTTTCTGTATTTTATATTCAATTTTAAATTTTACTATAATGGAACAAAATCTTATATTGATATTAATTTAAAAAAAAAAAAAGTCGTGTAATATTTAAATAATAGTTGTAATTATTACATTTTTGGTGTATATAATTTAAAAAAAAATAATCATTTTAATGAAAATTAAAAATCATTATAGTTCGGATTATTGAATAAAACATTTTTTCATTGAATTTAAATCATAAACAACATTTGATTTTGTTGCAAATAAAATTCGATAGTATTATAAAGAAAAAAAAATTAATTATAATAAAAAGAAAAATGGTACATGATCTGTTTTTTTAAATAAATATTTAATAAAATTTATGATCGTGTTTTCAAATGTGAAAGGTGTTTTATTTTTTGTTCAATAATATATAGATATATATAGATATATAGAATTAATAATATATAATTAATAGGCGCCCAGTTTGTGTTCATTATTTAATATAATGATTAATTAATTAATAAATAAATAAAAATCATACGTACAAATAGAAAAGAATTAATAATAAAAACATAATAAATGAAATGTTTTATTATTTAGTGTATTTATTTTTATTTTAAATTCAAAAATAATATTAAAATATAGTAAATATCCACAAAAAATATTTATACTGTATATGATGATTTAAAGTGAAATTAAGTTCGCTATTTAAAGTGTTTAATATTTCTATTTTTTTTGTTTTTGAAAAAAAAATACAAAAGAGTTCTTTTATGAATAAGAAAAGTTTTTGCTGTATAATATAAAACGGATATTTAAAAAATATATTATTCCGAATATATTATAAAGGTAATTATACATATAATGATATTTGTCTTTTTATCTTTGTTTTTATTTTGTGAGTGTTTGCATTTATTCCTTTTTGAAATGTGTAGTATGAATTTTCTTTAAAACTATTATATATTACATACACGCACGCATTCTTCATATGCGATGAATATATAATGAATATATATTATAGAAATGTAACCTTTTTGAAAATACTTTTATATACTGCCAACACATAAATTCCATTATATATATTATAATATTCTTCAAAAATAATATTATAAGGGAAACTTCAATAGAAAAAAGAAATTGTTGAATATAAATATATATATATATATATAGAAATAAATGGTATGTGAGTGAGTGTGTGTGTGTGTTTGTGTTTATATAGGACTTAAAATAAATATTAAAATAATTTAAAATTTTGTAGTTTATGTATGATGCCTATTTATATATAGATAGATAGATACATAGGAATATGTGTAAGGGATGAAAAAATATTTTGAATTCTATATAATATAAGATATGGTTTTTTTTATGTTTTGTTTCGTTTAGCAAAACTTAACTATAAATAAATGTTTTTTAAAACTAAAATACAAACAATTATAATATAATATAAAAGTTTTTTTTTATATAATAGTTATTTAGGTTTCACATTCACTTTTAAAAGTTGTTTTGGTTTTTTTCTTTTTTTTTTTAAAAAAATAAATTATTTTTAAAGAATTAAATTATATGGAAAAAGTATATATAAAATAAATTTTCGGGAGGGATTATTTATTTATTTGATAATTAAACTTGAACATTATAATTTACAAAAGTTGTGAAATTTTTTTTTTTTTTAATATTCATTGAATTTGATGAGTTTGAAAACTATAAATTATAGAAGGGTGATTTTCAAGGGTTTTATAGTTGAATGAATAAATGGATTAGTTTAAAATTTATAACCATTTCTATGAAATGTAAAAATAATGAGTTTTTTTAAAGTTCTTAAATCAGATGTGACTGTGAGAACCATAAAGGAATTCTCATCAAAGATCATTTCAACAAATTAATTTCTAATATCCGTTTATCTCGGCTATAATTTTGTTTTATTAAAAATATCTACATTATTTCATTGTTACATCGAATTGTTAAAATTCTATATTAGTACATTTAAAAAATATTATTAAATAAGCAATTTTCACAACTTAAAACAAAAATTCAATTTAAAATAATTATTTTACCGGAAAAAAATCAATTTCTTTTTTTTTTGTCATTTATAATTCCAATATAAGTTCGTTAATATAATAATAAAAAAAAAACTATATAAAATATTATTGATGAGCTTTTTTTTATTCTTTCTTTTATTCGAAAAGAATAAATTCCAGAATATATTATCCAATTAAAGATATATGTATGTGAAATAAATGCTATAATACAGATATATATTATATGAATATATTCAAAGAAATTAAATGTTTAAAACAATAAGAGAACGATAAAAAAAAATCAAATATTATAATGAAATATTTTTTGAATTATAATTAACAATTTTCTGAAAGAATCGCTTTTTTTTTTATTTTGAAAGTACATCTTTTTTGCATAGTTACATATCAAATTGTAAAATACTAAAATATTATATATTCTATACAACATGAATTAAATATTTTTTATTGGTTTTTTTTTCATGTCTTTCATTTTTTTTTTAATTTAAAAAAAAAAGAACATTTATGCAAATTTTAATCAGATAAATATTTTAAATTTTATTTTAACCGCATATATGTATATTTGATGACATACAAAAATGTTTATATACTTATTTTTTTATATTGTAATATAATATAACAAAGAATTTTATTTTATTTTATTTCTGTCTGTATATACACATATTTTTTTTTGATTTCAAATTATTGATAAACCAATAAAATATTTTTATTTAATTTTTTTTTATTGTAGTTATTCACAATTCCACGATTACATTTACTATATAAAATTAAAATTTAAATGGAATTGATATCAAATGAATTTACTCTTTGGTTATTTTCTATATGTATATGTATCGATGAATATGTATAAAAAAGAATTTATTTATATAATACAAGATGTATTTTAAAAAAAAAATAAATGAACGATTTATTGTTTTGTATTATATATGCAATCAATGTTATTGATATATAATGAAAATATCGCATTTTTATATAAATATTTATATGTATAGATATATTTTGTTTTTTTTTATGATAATATGAATATTGACATTAACTTATCATAGAAAATTCATCATTTACCATGCATATAAATTATAAACCAATACGAAATCATATTATTATATAAATATATTATTTATTTATTTATTTATTTATATTTAGAAGTTTGTTTATTAAATGTCAGCTATGTTTGCTTAATACCATATATTAATATTGAGAGTATATAAAATAAATAATTTTACATATACATGTCATTTTATAATATGCAAAGTACAGATAAGCCATGCATTATGTAATCATAATCCTATAATAATATATATATATATATATATTATTCACAATATATATATGCAATCTAGCATATATGCATCTAAAATATAATATACAATTATATGTTTTATATGTTCATATGCAGATAAGAAAATTATAAATTTATATAATATAAATATAGAGAATTTTATATAAATATTTCTATAACAAAAATGAAATAATGACTAATGTTTTATATTAAAAAAAAAATAAAATATAAATGCAAAAAAATGAAATTTAATAATCTAAAATTCCCATTAACATTTTTATTTGAATTGTAAAATATCAAGTTATTTTTCCAGAAAAAATTTAAATTATTCATTATAAAATTAAACCAATAATTATTTAGTCTAGGATATCGATAAAAATTTTCAATCATTTTATAAATAAAATTAGTATGTTTGATATATAGATTTTTCCGTGAATCACTATTGAGAATAATCGCATATGGCTTTCAAATGAATTATGATTTCACAATATAAAAACGATACAGAATATATTATATCAGTTAAAATGAATGTAAATAATATAAAAAAAATATTCTTATATACACAATGATTTGACTTTATTATATTACTGATTATAAAATCGAAATGTATACACTAACTTATTCAAATAAAAATTCAATTTTTTAATTTTATAGCAAATATTCAATATTTATTTCTTAAAATATAAAAAGTTCAATTCAATAATCAATGTAAACATAATAATTTCTTAAATTAAAGAAGGAATTGGTTTTCCGCTGTCAATTATTAACAACATATAAACTGTTTATATGATGGTATAAAATCAATTGATTAATCAGATTATAATTGCATACAAAATTGTGTAGTTTTAAAATCTATATATAGTGGTCAAGTTTCGTGCTTTATAAATATTTCAATACTATTTTAAAACAATTATTTAAAAAAAATATCTATGTGAGAATTTAACATAGACAATTATATAAAAAACTATTATTTGTTTTCAAAAAAATTAATTTATTATTATATAAATAAATGGTTGTCAATTGCATCAAAATTTTTTCTATATAATTTTCATTATATTCAATTAATAATATACATAATCAACTTTCAGTTATATAATCTATATATACTACATTACATTTATTGTATAGTTATAAATGCTAATAATTATATATATAAAATATTCTGATAAATATTTATATTATAAAATTGATTGTGATGGCACATCGCATATAACAATGTAAATAAATTAAGCATTTTTTGATTGACTTGAATAGCATTTATCCAATATAAACTTTCTTACATAATATAAGGACTAATACAGTTTCTCATATATACGCAAATTTAAGTTACAGACATTTACTTTAATATAATATGTTTAGTAACGTATAAATATTTTTTAACAAATATAATTTATATACATTTTATATTTGACATATAATATATAGTATAATATAAGTAAAGCAAATTTATCTTATCATCAATTTATCTATATAATACTATAAAGGTACCATTATATTATAATGTAAATAAATATATTGCGATCATATATATTTATATAAATATTCTTCGTTATATGTGGATAGATTGAATAAATATATAAATCATATTTACATATAATTTATTAACCAAAATAAAAATATATATTATATTTTCGATAAAAATTATAATCGATATAAGGAATTAGGGTAAAAAAGATAATATCAATAATATTATGGTCGACCTATCAAAATTCTATCATATACACAATATGTATGTATATATTTATTACGAATAAATAAATTTAGCTATACAAACAGAATGTATATATATTTATTATATTGATATATATATTATTGTTATAAATTTACTTTATTAAATTTATTTCAAATGTTTTGCAACATATCTATACCATACCTATACATATATTAGTATATATGTTTATCTGTTTATATATTGATTTTGAATAATAAAGGCGAAGGATAATTAATTAAATATATTACCAAAAATATATATGACCTAATTCATAAATATATGTATATGAATAAAAATGTATTAATATTATTTTCTCTGGAATGATTTAAAAAAAAAACATTTTACGAATTTTTATTTGAATATATAAATTGTTTAGGTTAACAAAAAAAACAATTTATTTTTATTTTGTTAAATTTATAACCATAATTGAATTGAACTTTCAAATTACATGTTGAATAAATTATATATAAAGTTTAATGTATAAAATATGGGATTCTGAATACGGAACTGTACACTTGGCGCGTTATTTTAACATTTCTTTACATAAAATCCACTCTATATAGATATTTAAATATATATTTTATAAATATACATAAATGTGTATATTTATGGAAGCATTTATATATACGTATTGTAAAAGGGAAGAAAGGTCACATTCAATACATATACCATAAATATCCTTCTTTTGAATATATATATATTTAGATATATATATTTAGTATATTAAATATATATTATGATATTATGTATGTATATAATAAAATCAATATATCATCAAGAAATTCGTTTTGTATGCATATATAAAATATAAAATAGTTTATGCATTTAAAAAATATGTCTTTGCATATACAATTTATACTTTTATAATATATACTTGATGTTGATACCATACAATATATTAATATGATACTTATGTACTTTAATCTATAAATATTGAATAGTTATTTTCAGTTTTAAGTTGTTTTTTTATTTCATATATAATTATACATTTTTTTCTTTATATGTTTGGTATTCAATAAAACATTAAATATAACATTTCAATATAATATGGATCGCGCGTTCTCACTTAATATATCATATAACGATATAACTAATAACGTTATTTATTATTGAATAGCACCATTTCATATATTTATGAAAATTGTTTTCCTTTTTTTATAAACTTACTTATTGATTTCATATAACATATTTTCAGATTATCACCTTATTATTATATATATATTATAAAATGTACTTATTGAAAATATTTATATACCATACAAATTGGTATTATTTGAAAATACTGTAATACAAATATAGTATATATCCATTTCGATTTAAGTATTTAATTATGAACCGTGAAAATTGTGAGGAAAAAATCATTTATAAAATATGATTCCGTTCACGATTCGATCCTTTATATGTATATAATATCTATATAATTTTTTTTTGTTAAACATTTAAGTCGCGTCCTTTGTCACATTGAAAACGAAAAAAAAAATCCGTCCTTTTTTTTTGTAATACAAGTTTTAAATATTAATATAATATATTACAATATATAAGAAATGCGATTTAACATTTCTAACAATTTTCTTATTTTTTTTTATATTATTTTGTTCGATGACTTTCATATGCTCGAGCGGTTATTCAATAATTAAATGGCGCGGTATCTCTATTTAATAAAGTTAAAAAAAAATCCTATTGTATTACAAAAAGATGATTTATATAAAAAAAAAAAAATACATAAAAAGGACACATCAATTTCCTTTAATTTTTATTCAACTTTATATTCATATTAATATATAAATATTTTGTCAATTGTATAAAGACATCATATATGCAGTATTATTATTTTTCTCATGCAAAAGATACGCATTAATAGCCGCACATATCGTATAACTATATATATTTAAAAAAAAATATGCAACGACATTAACAATAATCGACTTTAATATGCGTTGGGTTATTTGTATTATAAATACATTTTATGTGTTATTTTGTCAAAATATTTTTATTTTTATAAATAACTGTATTCTTATATTATATTATATACGTATTGTTATACGATCATATATTTTAAATCTTTACAATTTCGTAGAAATTTAAAAGACACACAAAAAAAAATAAATAAATAACTAAATGGAAACTGTATATGTATAGTTTCCATTTTATTTCATTCTTTTCCTTAATATTTTACCAATTTTACGCACAATTTTAAAATTGTCATTATATCTATTGAAAAAAATTATATGGTTGTTTATAGTATAAACACTAAATATCAATAATATCATCATAAAGCATTTTTTGTACTAACTACCCGCATAAAGTTATATATTTGGTGCCAGGAATTATTCTTAATCGTATTGTATGTATTTGTATATGGATCATTAGAAATCGTATAATATTATATAGGACTATTAGCAATTGTATATAAAAAAAAAAAAGTAACACAATCAAAGTATTTTTTGTTGTTGATATTTATTCGTTGTATATCTGTTTTCAATGATATTAGTAGCCTAATTTTTGATTTATTTTCTTTATAGAGAAATAGTAGTATTTTTATAGCCTAATTTTTGATTTATTTTTTTTTATAGAGAAATAGTAGTATTTTTTTTTATATATTAATTTTATATAGATAAATTATTTTAGATCATTGAAATGTCATCCGGTCAATGCTTTCAGATCCTTTGAATGATATTTCAAAATCGATGGATTTAGGTTGGCTCCTAAAATTCTGATATATTTTCTGGTTCAATCTGTATTTTGACAAAATAATATTATACATTGAATATGTCACATCATTCAAAATTGAATCCCTTAATGTTATTAAAGACTTTTGCGAGTGCATATCCGCGATTATATAATGGTTGCTCGTGTAAATATGTATATTATTATTTTTTATATAAAATAATGCTTGATTGAAATCAATTTCATTTTCTCGGACTATGAACGATACAATCAATATTATTTATATTCATATTTGTATCTGGAAAGCTATAAATACCATTAATTACAATAACACATTTTGTATTTCATTGCACATAAAAAAACTCGTTTTAGAACGAAACCCTTCATGCATTTGTTCATTTTATATACCGCTTTTCATTTATTTGATTTCCAAAAATTGATCGATTGATATGTAAAAAAAAAATTCATTTTAATGATTACATTTTGCTATACATAAGCAAAGAAGTCGTAAATATGCATATCTGTTTCTATTGTTTTGTAATTCAATATTTTCATTTTGTCAAATTTTATTTACATATGGAAAGGGAAAATATAAAATTTATTGATTAATGCGATTATGTAGCAATGAGTTCATTGTTTTGTTATGTATTAAACAAAATTTTTAGTATAACCAAAATAAATTCCTAAATCATGATTGTAATATAATAATATTGATGTATTTAGATAACCGTAGCTAATACGTATAGCTAATGCTTAATTATTCAATTAAACAATAGTGTGTTAATTATATGATGTAATGCGTAAGTCTTCTACTCCTCCCTCCCGTATATATATATACATAAATTTATGCAATTTAAATGCATTTTAAATATGCACAAATTTTATGCATATATTAATTGAACTTATACACATATATATATATATATATATATTATATACTTATTGTTATTTGGCATATAAATAATGCAGTCGAATTCGTCGTAATGTGCATATGCAATGAATTTTGAATATATAAATAATATTGAAAATAAAAATAAAAGGGTTGTGTACGTGCAAAATATATAGTTTGATGTATATATGCATATATGAATTGTATTTGTTTAAAAATATATAAAAGAAAACCCTCATATATTTGTAGTAAATGAAAAAAAAATACACCATTTATGTTGTATATCAACCATCAAGTATAATAAATAATATTATATAGATAAAAAAAATTTTTTAAGTTTAATATATGTATTGCATGTATATGTATGAATATTGAATATATTTATATAATAAACATCCATGCATTTTTAATGGATTTTATTTTTGACAAATTGTTTGTTGAATATTATTATAATTTGTTATTTTATACATGGTTGGCATAAATGACTTTTCTGTGGGCGTGTAATTTCTTTCCATTCTTATTATTTTGTATTGATCAGCAATTTGCGATAAGGACACTTTTATTTACATACATAAATCTATATAGGAAATAAAATATAAAAAACATGATTTATTAGGTAATTTTTCTCTTTAGAATATATTAAAAAATTGAAATTGTATTTTATATGATTATATAAATTACATATACATATTATATTTATTATAAACGATATACAAAGACTATGAACAATATGCATCATCTTTTATCCAAAAAATAAACTATAAACATAAAAAATAGATCTATTTTTAGACATTTAAAGTATAATTTTTCTTATATATACAAATTTAATAATTGACATTGATTGGAAATAATTTTAAATAAACAATTTGTTTATTTAACATTTTTTTCATTTTTTATTGTATATCAAATATCAAAGAATCTTATGAGATCTATCGCAGATGTTGAATATATAGAATGAATAAATATTTTATATATACATATGGGTGTGTTTTACAATTATACCTTTAAATATTTACTTTAAGAACATAAATTCAAATACTATAAAGATTAAAAGAGAATGAAAATAATATCGCATATAGGACGCACAGTAATCCGTTGTTCTTTTTAACACTGAAGGGAATAACTTAAAATTAAATTTCAATAGAATGCTTACTATACAATTTCTATATTAGCTATCCTATAAATAACAAACGCACATTTAACTAGCCGAATATTAAACGTGAAAATATATATAGAAAAAGAATATTTTACAAATATTATTAAAAATTTTTACCAATAATGTATTTCTTTATTAAAGTAAATATAATAAACAAATAAAGGATCTATATTCTATATATTATATTTTTGTTTGCCCTTTTCCATTTACATTGTATTTAGACAATATTTTCGTTTTTTTTTTATTGATACTTCGATTTCTTTTATGCATTGAAGGTGCACCACTATCTTATATTTCTATATAAGATTATATTTTATAAAAATAAATATGAAATGTTGTAATAAAAAAAAATTGGATAAACACACTACTTTATACAAAATACCTTTTTTTTTTAAATACATATAATAAGGACATGTGCCCGTTCTAATATAGAAAGGCCAAATGCATAGTTTTTTTTTTTTTCAAAAAAATAATCTTAAAATCATATTTCATAAAATTTAATATATACACAGAAGAAGAAATATTTGTTAAGAAAAATAATTCTTATTCCTTTATTATTATTCTTTCTCTCATTTTATTTGAACATATGCAACATCATGTAGTACATTTTTAAAATATTCCTTTTTTTTTGTTGGTATTTTTTATGGATTGGATATATAGACGTAAACACCCACAGTGCATCGGAACAACTACAAAGTTATGTTTTATTTTTGATTGCGCTATTTATAATGTATAAATTTGTCTATGTGAAGTTATGTGAAACAATATTTGGGACGATGCAAAAAAAAATGTTTGAAATAACAAACAAAATAATATTTCATAAATGAATTGTGATTTATTTTATTTTTTACCTATAGTTTCTATATACATATATTTAAAAATATATTAATCTATATTAATTCGGGAAAAAATACTATTGTAAAATCAAATTTTTATTATACATTCTTCTTTTTAAAAAAAAAAAACAAAATGTTTTCTGTTATAATCTAGATTGTATTAAAAGATTTATTTATTGATTGTTAGTGAAAATTTCCCACCTGTTCATGTCAAATATATGAATCATTTACACAGTTGTTGTATAATAAATTTCTTTAACACCATTTTTTTTCCATTTGGGATAGTAATATATAAATCATGTAAAAATATAAGAAAAAACAGTTTATTACATTGTTTAATATTTTTAATGTGTTGCATTGAACTATTAGAGAAAATAATCAATTTTTGCAAAAAATTACATAAATCAAATACATTATTATTTAATTTTTTTGAGCTATTATTTTTTAAATAATCATTATTTATCAATAAGTAAATGATATATTACACTGCCCTATATGACGAAATTATAAGATTAAAATAATAAATTTTATTCAAAAAAGGGCAAACCAATTATATTAACAGCCATTAGCATAATTTGAACAATACCTCATATACATGAAGAAAAACGAATTTTAATTTTAGCATACCAAAATCAATGAGCCCTAGAAATTTATTAGTATTTTCCATTTCCCAAATATGAAATAATAGATCGGCTATATCGCTATAAATCAAACCATAACAGAATATATATATATATAATAGTAGATTAAATAATCGCCACATTTGCATATGTAAAATTATGAAGTCAACAAAAAAATAAAAAAATAAATAAAAGAGATTAAAAATTATTGTGTAAAATGGTATAATGAATAAATATATATAATCTGTATTTGGCAATTTAAATTAAATTATACTTTTATCATTAGACCAACATCAATTTCATATATACATTCTATTTATATGTAATATATATATACGTTTAAGTACAATAAAATCTAATATATACTACGGTGAGGATTAAACAATTTTAACAAAAAGGGAATAAAATGAACAGATTATATTTTAAATACTTGGTTAGTGGGTATATAAATACAAATTTTAATTTTCTTCTCTTTCTCCATGCACACATAACGATCTTTATCAATATGACTATTTGTATTATTAGTAGAATAATACACTGGAATATATATATATATATATATATTTAGTCATTTATATTCAAAAACAAATGTTTAAATTACTTTATATATATATATAGTTAAACTTCATTTATATATTCATTCACTTAAAATATTAAACAAATGTATACAATGGAAAAAATTATACATTTGGATAACATTTTTCGCATTTATAAATGTATATATTTGCAGTAATTAAATTATCAAAAAATATATTATCATGAATATTTTAATTTAAACACAGTACAATATCAACCTTGGTTTTTTTGTGTATAAATGATACATATATTAAATGATATATATATTTTTGTATACGTACCAAATTGAAAGAAATGAAAGATCTTAATTAAAAAATTAAACGAAAATATAGTCATCATTTTTGATAGCGAACAAAATATTTCGACAATATTATAACAAAAATAAGTGAATATACCAACTAATTTCGCAAAGGCAATGCTAATCTAAATTACTGATAACATTTAGCAACTATATTAAATGATTATCTATTTAGAAATTAAACTAAAACTAATTTAATTCTATCAAAATCTTTACTATAGTATTTTACAAATATTTACAGCATTAAAAAATCGTTAAATTTCTTTATATAGGAAATCCATTCAATAGTTCTTACTTTTTATGATCAAAACCGTAACCACACATAAATACCATAATGTGGTCACATCAAATCGATGGATTTTTAATTTTAGTTTTTATTTGTTCTGGGTAAATATCTCTTAAAAAATGTACGTATATATCAATTTCAATTGATATTGTGTTACATGAATCATATATAAAAACTATTATTATTTGTTTTTTTTTTTATTTTTCGAAAATTTAAAAATGCCTTAATTATAAATATTTACTTATCTCATAATAGAATATAAATTAATTTTAACTTTGCAAATGATATTATTCATTTTATTTAAAAAAAATGGATTTTATTGATTTTATCCATTGTGTATATATTCTATGTATGTATGCATAAATAAACATATGCAGTTTAAATATAAAAACATAATAAAAAATTGTTTATCTAAAAGGAACTAAAAAAAAACAATACCCATTTTATAAATAAACTATAAAAATTAAATAAATATTATATAACCTATTATATAAATAGGTACAATTTTAAATACAGGAAAAAAATGTTAAAATAAAAGCTGAAACGCATATAACGAAATGAAATGTACAGATACATTTTTAATTTCCTAATAAAAAATAAATAAATTACCATTTTTATTTTGTGTCTAATTTTAATTTATATAGCTATATAAATTTTTAATTATATTTAGTTGAATATTATATTGTTTTTTTTTCCTTTAGTGTTAATTTGGATAATAATTTTATTTTTTATTCTTCAATTTTAAATTGAACTTCATTGTAAATAATCTGTTTTTATTTATGTGTTTTTTTAATGCGTTCAGATATGGATAAAGATTTATTTACATATAATCGGGTTCATTAATTTTTTTACTTACATGTAAATAAACAAACATAGTCGTCGTCATTCATAAATGGAGCATATATGCGTTTTGGTTGTATGTTGTTGTTTGACATGAATGCATTGACTTCATAATTTTACAAAAAAAATATCGTTTTTTTTTTGACTCCCATATGTCTAGATAACATTTTTGTATCTAAAGATTGTTCATATTTTAGGGGATTTACTCATTTTAAAATTGAAAATGAAATTATCTAAAACAATGAATCGCACATGACAATATTTTTGACTAGCTTTTGTAAAAATAAATATATATTCTAAATTCTTATTAATTAATTGTTAACATTTTAAAATTAAAAATCTGATATTAAAAATCAACATAAGATAAATAATTTCAAGTTTTTGTGTATCTCAATTCAACTCTGCATTCAAAGTACATATAAATACTTTGCATAGACTAAAATAAAGATGGAATTTTATAAATTGTCTATATAGACAATAAATTATATATCTTTGTAATCTATTTAACATTGTATTACAAAACTTATCTATATTTTATATCTGTTTTGTTTTATTATTTTCTTCTTTTTGTTTTTGTTCTAACTGCAAAAAAAAATGTGTATATATAAAATATTTCATTTGAATAGATAATAAATTTTATACATATTTTATTATACGCTTGATAAATTTTTCGCAGAAAATACAAATTCTTTCTATCTATTTATATGTATAAGTATAAGCGGATAAAATCATATTACTGTGTATACCAAATACACAAATAACATTTAACATATGATATTTTAATAAATAATATTTTTATTTTTGTATGCTGACGCCAGTTATTTTACATATAAAGTCATCATCACTCAATATTTAATACATTATATGATCTACAAAATATGTCAAAAATATTGATGGGAATTAGTTTATTATTTTTTTTTTGTGATTTTTATTTGATTTGATATATATATATATATTTATGATTATATTACACAATCGTTTCTTTTATAATATTAAATTTTTTTTTTTAACTAATCTGATTATAATTTTTTTTTATTATCGCCAAAAACTCTTGAATATAATTAACTAATTTGTTCGTATTTTTGTTATATACATATAATTTATATTGAATGATTTGGATTTTTTTATTACATTATAAAATAATCCGACATGAATTATAGTGATTTTAAATAAGAAATAATAAAATAAACCAATCCGAATAAACTCGTTTATGTAAATATAAAAATGATATGCTTGACATCTCCTGTATAATAAACGATAAAATTCGTTTATATAATATTAATAAAATTTTAATCTGGTAAATGCATATATTTTTTGTGATTAAATTTTGTTAACCTGTTTATTTTATTATTATTTATATATAGAATCCCTCGAGACTTGCAAATAGTTTTAGTAAATCGCGTTATGGTACATTGCTGATACATCGTATATATTAAATTATAGGATTACAAAGAACAAAGAGATAATATAATTTTATAGTTTACTGTTTGTATATGAAAATTATAGAAATATTCGGTATTTTAAGGTTTAAGTATTTTGATTTCAAGTGATTATTTTGAGTAATTTAACAGCATATATGGAAAAATAAATTAATAAATATATAATATTCTACTTATATATGACATTTTAATAGTAAATATATTTTATTAATTTTTAATAAATATATTAAGGGATCCTCTAGATTTCCCTTAAATATATTAAGGGAAATCTAGAGGAAATCTCAATGAATTACTTTTAAAATTGTATATGTTGTAATATACATGATTTTTAAATTTATTTTCTCCTCTGGAATGCAAAAAATTTTATTTTTTCTATCAATCATAATAAAAATTAATTATTTTTCATTACTGCTTCAATTGTCTTCAATAATTATGTGTATTACACAAACATTTATTAAATATTGATACATATAATATCGTATTGAAAATTTATACAAGAACAAACAAAAAAAAACTATGTATACAATCAATTATCATTTATGTACAAATGTATATAGTCGATCTGCGGTTGGTATTTTTTTATTCAATAATCAATTTACACTAGTTTAAATATATATTCAACATAAATAATTAATTAAATATTGTTCATCAATCAATATTACATGAATTATATTCATAATAATTGTATAATATATAAAGGATTATTTAAGTATATATTGTCAACAAATTTTCTATGTGTAATGATATTATTATTTCATTTGTATATAAACATATAATATATATATTTCTTGTTGATTTAGAAAACTTTATCTATATTATTATCATAAAATGTATATAAAAAATGTAAAGTTATATTGGAGGTACTTTGATTGTTTTCTTTTCACGTTATACATATATATTATATTATGTATTCACATTTTTGACCATAGACATTTTTTGACCATATCATATGTTTTATATATATAAAAAATAAAAATTTGAAGAAATACGCACAATATCACTTTTATTTATAGCATATATAACAAATGAAACTTACCTATATTATTTCTATTTTATATATAACAAATTAGAAAGTAAATCAGAAAACTTATTTGTTCTAATTAAATTTACTTTTATTATAAAAGTTAATAAAAAAGAAAAACATTTTATATCCACAATAAAATTTAGTAAAGGCAAATTCTCCATTTCCTTTTTTATATTCTATCCTTAATATCAACTAGTGTTGTTAAACACTAAATAGGTCTATATGAATTATATATTTTGTAATAGATATATACGAAAAAAAAAATAGAAAAAATATGTTCAGAACGAATTGCTTCATGTACAGACAATTTATTAATAATTTACAAAAATGAAATCTATTATGCACGTATATAATTATAATCTCATTATTTTCATATCATCATGTTCATATAACCATAAATATCTTTGCACACATTAATTTTACTTATATTTTATTTATGTATATAGAATATAATATTCTTATAATAAAATAACAAATATAAATAAATATACACCAAAATTTTATATATATATTCATATTTATGATGATAGTTAATATTTATATATAATTTATATATAATAGTGCAAAATCGGGTGATATGCAAAATCTAAACTGAATTGAAATTTAAAATACCATATTGAATTTGAATGTATTCTCGCATACATTATATCAAAAACAAATTACAAAATAAACAAACTCATTCAATATTTAAAGTGCCTTTTTCTGGAGGATCTTGAAAATCTTTATAATGAGATTCGTAAAGGGTCATTAAAAATATACTCGGCCGGCACCATCTCAATTTCCATTTCTACATAAATTCTACTAATCCATAAAAATACCAAACGTACCCTATATGCATTTTAACATATATAATTTTTTTTTTTCGTGGTTTTTTGTTTATGTATTTTTTTTTCTTCTTTTTCTTTTGGCATATCCATGAACACAATTTCACCATAAATATGATAAATTATATCATAAACACAATAGAATTGTCATAACCATTTTCCTTATTTTATTGTATAATTTTTTTTTTTTTTCATTTTTCGTTGTATAATTAATTGTTTTATTATTTCGAATACAGTCTATCTATATAAACACAGGCAGACAGCACTTTTTGTATAATGGAGGTGCGAGTATGGTTATGATGGCATAAATAAATAAATATTATTATACAACAAGACAATATTTTATAGATCTAATTTTTTTTTATTGTATTTATATATAAATATGACTATAATATAATTTTACATAAGAAAAATTGTAGAAATAATGTCAATGTAATAAAAAAAAATAAATAAATATAAGACCATGAAATTGTGTAAATACATAAATTTTATTTAGCCCCATATATTTAAGTAGGTCTTATTGTAATACGATTTTCTGCTTATTTTTTTTTCCATTTCAAAAATATTCACACATCAACAATATATTTTCTAAATGACCCTTATAGAATTTAATCGTAAATATAGTAGAACGCGAAACACACTCACAAAAATCGCCAACCCAATGATAAAAATAAAATTTTTATAGACATTTATCATTCAATTTATATACTCGTATATTTATATATTGAAGAACATTCTCTTGTACAACATTTAACATGTATATAAAAATAGATTTAGATCAAAATAGATATATGTATAATAATAAATTATAAATTATTTTTGTATATAAAAACTATTCACAAATGCATATATTTTAGTAACACGGTCCATAAATTTTATATAAAACATAATCGCTATTATTTCATATATATTGTGATTAATAATAAATGCATATTTTATTTAAATATAATATATATATCTATATGTATTTCGACGAAAAGAAATGAATAGAAAATTACTAATAATGTATATTTTATTTATTTTTTCTTGTTACATATTTATTAAGCTGTCAATATTCAAATATCAATTCACTCCTATTTATAGAATATTTGAATGTATATCTTTTGTATTCAATTTATTATTTTTTTTTATTATAATATTATAGTAAAAAGTTATAGATTTTTTATTCTTTTTTGTCAATCCATAAAAAAATTATGAATTCTTTTCATTTTGTTTATCAAATTTATTTATTTACTTGTTGATTTTGACTTTTTTATAGATATAGCGTTAAAATTCGTTATGATTATATAAATATATTCTGCAGATAATAAAAAAAATTCTTATTGTGTTAAAATATGATATAATCATCGAATTTCGTATATATTTTTATTATAAATATACAATACATAAATAAAATTTTAATCAAATTCATAATATCTTCATTGTATTATTATTCAAATTTATTAAAATATTTAAATTAATATTAAAACCAGAGTGTTTTTTTTGCAAGTTTTTTTTTTGGCTTTATTCAATTTAGTATAATTTTGTTAATTCAAAATTTCGACGACGCAGAAGAAGGAAAAAGAATTATAAAAAATATATGTTATGATTGATATCTATTACGAAATTTATTATACGTTTTTATTTTCTATTTATAATTTATGAATAAATATTTAATTGTTTCTGTTTTGGGGGCAATTTCGTTGCGATATTTCACACAAATATAGTAAAGTTTTGCCGATGAAAATTATAACATTATTTCTTTTAGATTGATCTCCAAGTTTGTTAAACAAAAAATAATAGATTTTCCACAATTACGAAAAAAAATCAACGATAAATTATAATGCGTTATTGTACCGTCGTATGACTATTTTAAATCTTTTAAAATCAAATTTAATTAAAATTAAATTTTGTCAATTTAACAATTTTTAAATAAATTATTTTATTAATAGACTAACTTTTTATACAATTTATTTATGACAATGTGAGAATACTAAAAAAATTATAATATATAGATGATGTTTAATAAACAAAAAATAAAAGGGTTAAACAAAATATTTCATTTGTTTTCTTTTTTTTTCATTACTTTTGTCATATAAAATTTCTATTAATATGCAATAACAATACGTATTATGTATATTTTTTGTAATTATGGATCATCCCTCGCATCAATATACAAAAATAAAAGCAAACCAAAAATAACAATGATGTAAATAAATTAATATTCAGATTTAATATTTATAACCTTTGTATATATAACCAAAAGTTGAATTTTTGTATCCTTTATATATAATATATATATTATTATTATGCATCCTGAAATATATTCTCATTTATATATCATAGATGGATAGATATAGTAATCATAAACTCTAATTTTAATATTAAAAATCATATTTAAATTTAAACCTTTTTCTCTTTAGCATTGTATATACGTAAAAATGTAAATATCTTTTTTTTTATTCTAATACATATAACATCATGTATACTAATCATATAAAACACCATTGCCAGATAGATATTATTTTATTATATGAACAAAAAAAAACATGAATTTCATGTATTTGTTCATTTTTTCTATTTATTATATTATTATATATTAAAATGTATACATGCATTCATTTAAAAATTACATAAAATATCTGTATATTATCCGCACAAGGGAAACAGTGATAAGTAAAACATTCTTGATTATATTATATATAATATATTTTTTAATATATGCATATATGATAAAATAGAATAATAAATGTGTATATTATAGAATAAATTAAGAAAGGGATGATGGATTATGATTCAGAAAATTATGGGTGTGAATATTAAATTTACATATTGGATATATATAGATTATATAGTATGAGGTGCATATAAATCTATTATTATATATCTAAAGTACACGTCGTCAGTCCTTGTAATAACTATATTATATTATACAAATGCGTATATAGTAAGAGTTGATGTGTGTTGAGTTTTATATTAAATTGTGAGAAATGTACATATGTATGAATGTACTTTTACATTTCATATTCGTTCAAATTTAGAAAAATGTAAACTCTGTTTGTACACATAGATATGTGGTTAAATTGTATATTGGAAAAATGTGCAGATGCATTTTCACCAAAAAAAATTTTAACGAAATGAAAATTTAAATATGGCCACAAGTGGTCTATATATAGATATGATGTGTCTATTCTATTTCTGTATATAAAAATATGCATCCTTGCGGATGCAAGTATTATATTAATACATCTATAATTGTTAAAACAATCCTTTTTCAATACTCTCCGAAATATGTATTTTATTTTAACATTTAGTTTGCAAAATTTTCTTTTTTTCTTCTATTATATATATGTATCATTAGAATGCATTGCAACATTTGGCTTGGCTAAACATGATTCATCATTTTAGTTAACTTTTAACATGGAATTATAATAAATTTGTATCTGTATATTTTAAGTTTAACATATATGGTTCTGGATACAAACAAAAGTTACGTACTTACTACTTATTGTACATATGTATACTTGTGTCTCTTATAAATATACTTGATTGAATTTATAAACAGCGTTCAGGATATAGTTTTTAATAAAACGTATGTTCCAAAAATGGTTTTTCTCAACCAATTTTTATGTACATAACATCAATTAAAATGTATTATATTTAAAAATAGTAAACTAAATCATTAATAATATATTTTGAAATATGCATGTAAATATCATATATCGCTTTTTTTTTTTTAAATGAAATAGTAACTATATTAATAAATTATTTTTCACATAACTATTTATATACATACACGTGTCTTTTAAAAATAATATATATTTTAAATATTTATATCCGTATATATACATATCGACGACGGTGGGTTGTATAAGGAAAAAGGAAATTGATATGTTGATTTTCTATTTTCTATAATACAAAATAATGGCAATCCAAAAGGTGAACAAATGCAAACGCATTCATAATAATCATAAATCATAAATAGATATATAGAACTATAAACTTACCAAAATGAACAAGAAATAATATTCTATAAAAGTCTAGAATACATATATAATTTTTTAGTTGCATCCTATATATATGAACTTATTTTATCTATTATATGTCTTTCAGCTATTCTATAATAATTTATTTGTATATATCATCAACAACACGTGTTATTTTTGTATACAAGTTTTGTTTAATATAATTGTTAAATTATCCGCATTTTTCGATTAGATTTTAAATAAAATAGATTAATAAATAGATTGTAATGTTTTCTATACTGATGTATCGGTTAATGCCCGTCATTCATTTGATCATTTTCGGGGATATTTTAATTTGGCACTCTGTGTTTGTATGTAAGAAAATTGATGTGTTGTGCAAACACATTCAATTCTTCATGAACTAAATTATGAAGAATTTCCATGTTATACACCTAGAATCGCTTATATAAAAATTGATAATTTTGATGTGAAAGGCGATTCAAATCGGTCGGAAATTAATCAGTATAAATATAAAATTAAATATGCTATATATGTGTATAGTATATATAGATTATGGATCGATTGAAATTAAACCCCCATATTTTTTTTTTATATATACAAACAAATATAAAATTCAAACGAAAACAAATCAATAAAAATAATTGTTTCATTCATATAATTTATATTTATTGAATTTTTGATTATTTTCCGGCAACGTCACGTTTTCCATATATACTAATGTACTCAATAGTATATTCATAAAATATTTGTAAGTTGTCTATATTACATTTTTAATCATTACGGAATATTCATCAATACATATAAATACACATTCATGAATATTCAATGTATAAAAGGTAAAAGTGAATAATAAATTTATTGTGTTTAGATATGAATTTTTAATTATTTCTACACGCAATGTTAATTCTAAAGTGTTTTAAAAATATTATGAAAAGTTTTAATTATTTAAATATTAATTATAAGTAAATTGTTTTGTCAAAATATCCGTAATTTCCGTAATTTAAATTCACAAAATTATCCCCTATGGATGATAAAGTGATTTAAAAAATGTCAAATTTTTATATTTCCCTTACGACAATATCATATATTGTATCCCTTTTCAATTGACTTGACAGATAAATTATTCTGGATGATCAATAAGATCATACAAAAAATTATTTCATTGATCACACTCTTACATCAAGGTAATCTAATTATTTACATATTATAGGATCTACATTGTTGTAAAATTCTATAAAAACGTTCTATCTGGGTTCAAATGTAATATACCATTTTTGTTTACATATAAACAAAAAAAAATGCTATACTCCTAAAAACATTCAAATAAATCATTATAATTTAATCCATATAATAAAACTATATATATATAAATTATATATATATATATTCTATTTTAAGGTACATAAAATTAAATGTACTAAATACCAATCGTTTGGTCGTTCGTCTATATATTCACCAAAATTTTATTAGTATTTATTTGTTAATTATAAATAGAATCACGTATAAAATATATATATTTACAATCATTTTTATATAAACTAAATATATAATATATATATCCATGTGTGAGAACATAAGTTATATATCATGGCATATAAAATAAAATATTAATTATACGAAATGGATAAAATAATTAGTAATTCATATATATCTATATAGCAAATATAGATAAAATAATAGTTATATAGACGCCACGCCGCATATATTATTATATATACAAATATAATTAGTAAATGGAAATCATTTTTTCTATATGTATAATATATATTTATTTATTGTTTAGAATCTGATTTTGGTATTCGATATGAAAATCATTTTGATATTATTTGAATAAACAAATTCATTTAAATTATAAAAAAAAAAAACAGAATGAATAATAATAAATAATTATAATGTTATACTAATAATAATAATAATAATCGTAGAATAGGTTAAATAATATAAAGTGATACATGTAATAAATTAATTTCCTTTGCCATATAATAGATATATTTATGTATAATCACAATATGTCATCACATATTTTAATAATTATTTTTGTATATTCAATATGCATGTAAATATTTATCATGTTTAGTAATAGGTTTTGAATTTGATTATTATCAACATAAAACAATGTGTTAAATAATTATGTTTATTTTATTTAAAAACTATTTGAAGGATAAAAAGATAATGTATACATTTTAACGTTCGTAAACGCGAATAAAAAATTCACAAACAGAATTGTATATATAATAAATACTTATTATATTACCAACAAAATTAACTATATATTCAATATATTAATTTTATTAAAAATTTATGGCACTCATTTTTCACTATTTATTTATTATTGTTATGTTTTATGAAAACCTAAATGACAAATTTATACATTTTTTTTTGTAGTAAGTATTAAAAAATAAATTACATACATATATATATATATAAATAACGATATGCAATAAATTTTCGTTAGTCTAAAAAAAAATAAAATAAATATATGGTTGTTATTTTTATTTTCGTATACATATATTTGACACATAGAACAATTCAACAATTTTACACGTATATTAAATGGAAAATTAAAAGAAAATGCGACAAAATCAAAATTTATTTATTTATTTTTTTTTCTATATAAATTTAGCTGTATCCGTATAATATTTTTTTCATGTTTTTTTGGTTAATATATTACTTCTTATGATATTTATTCAACATATTGTACAGGATATATTTACGTTATATGTGAATGAATATATTACATTTTATTATTTATATATACGTATAAGAAGTCAATTTATTTACATTTTTAGTTTAGAATTGACGGCGGAAAACAATAAAATGTCGACGATGTGTCGATGACAACATCAACATTAAAACAATATTGACGACGCACGCAACAAAACAATGAAAATTTATTACCTTTTATATAAATAAAAAACAATGAAAAGAAAAAGAAAAATGTTTTCACGTACAACACCGTCGTCATCAAAAAATAAAACACAAACACACACACAACACAAACAAAAAAATAGAAAGAAAATTAATGATATATTATCGTATTTGTATATATATTATGTTATTTTATTTTTTTGTTCTGTACAAATATAGATATTCATGTATCGATTTTCCCAATTCAATGTGTATCTCTCTTTTTGTATTACTTATAAGTATGTATATACAATACATATATTTATGATATTAAGTACATATACGTAGGTCGTAAACGAGAACTAAATTATAAAGAAGAAAAATATGCCATCACTATATACAAAAAATATTCCAAAAATATTGGGTATATAATCAAAAATATACTGAAACGGACTGACGCTATTTTCTCCATATATGTGTAAAAGGAAAGTGCGTGTATTATATTATGTTTATGTTTGCAATTTACAAGAACGACGCTTTCTGTTAAATTTGATTAGAAATTTTTTTACTCGCATAGATCTTAATATCGCACAATTGTTTTCGTTTTCTTTATTATTGTATTATACACAATACAAAATGAAAATACTGTCCCTGGTTTTGATAGTTATATTTTGATATGTTCTTTATATAGAAATTGTAAAGAATTCTATATAAATGGATTTTAGTAAGTCGACTCATGTGTTTCAATGTATATAAAAATGATAAAATTAACATAATTATTTATTACTCATTAAAATTATTGCTTTTCGAATGAAAATATTTTTTTTTACATTCATTCATTATTCAAATATTGAAATATTTTCACCATAAACGAAATCATTTCTCGCGAATTATCTTTTATTATGCAACTTTCCCGAAAGTCCTTTAATTTAAAAACTGCTTGATTTTCCATCATTTAAAATTTTATAAAAACAAATTCTTCATGCAAACATTATGGAATCAAAATTAGCTAATAAATATAATAATACACACAAAATCCGTTCATATTACTACTATTTCTATATGTATTATTATTAGCACGATTTCCACTATATATAAACTATGTACTATATGGTATATATCCGTTTACCGCGTGTAAAATGTATTAAAATAAAAAAATAATTATTATAAAAACATATTTTTAGAATAATATTTGTATAGTTAAATATTCTATGGTATATCAACAAAGAATAAATAAAATAAAATTAACTTTATATGTACACGGATAGAAAATATTTGAAACTTATTATAATAACGTTTGCAAAGTGTAAAAAGTAAATTGAAACAACATTTCAATCAGAATGTCACGCAATATAAAATTAACCCATATATATAAAAATAAATATATATCTATATCTAGATATATATAACTATATATACAGGGTAGAATGATAATTTATTGTAATTTAGACATGTTTTAAATAAAATTCATGTTTTTATGATCCACACGATCAATTATTTAAAAATGATTAAAACATTTCCATCAGTGATAAATATAGTAAATTTGCTTCTCTAAACAAAACCGTCAAAACGAGCCCTTTGACTGATAAATTTTAAACCATCCTGTCCCTGTATATATAAATACAATATTTATTAATAGCATATGAAATTTTGTTATTATTTCTTTTTTTTTACTTTATTACTCCTATATTTTATTTATATATTTCATATAATTCTATATATAGATAAATTTATATATAAAAGAAAATTATTTGTTTATTATTCATTAATTTGCAAAGAAAAATTTTTGCTATTTTGTTTTATTCTTTTACTTTTTTTTATTTTTTTTTACAAATAATTGGAAATGAAAATGAAATTCATGCACATCACAAATTTATTTTTGTATTTTATTTTTTAATTGATTTATTATTATTATTATTATTACATTAATATTTCATGTCGAAAAATTATTTATGCATAATGTGGTAATTGGAAAATAAATATATGTATATAGAAGAGAATAAAGTAAAAATTGTTGATAATGATTTATAACCAACACCGGGGATTCAGTAGCCAATTAGGTATCTACAATATATTTATGTATTATATATGAATGAAATTTATTTATTATGTACAAATAAATAACTTCATTTTAATAATAAATATAAATAAAAGAATCAAAATATAAAAAAAAATGTTATCTTAATGTAAATTTTCTTTTATATAATACACCAATTTGTTTTGTAAATTGGACACAGATAAAAATTGCACATTAATTAAATTTGTATAAACTCTGACTCTGATATTATTTTTTATATATCTTAACATATAAAAATGGATATATATTTATGTATAATACATATGTATGTATATCAACGCAAAATAGCGATTACTTTAAGACATTTATATCGCATTTTGAATAATAAAATAAAATAAAATAAAAAAAGCATTTATATAAATTAGAAAAAATCAACAATTATCTTACATCTACATATATATTTTATATACATTCATATACAATCTTATTAGTAAACAATTTGTGTGAGGGAGTATAATATATTATAAATATATATAAATAATAAAATATAAAACAACACATTCTATATTTTGATCAGATATAATTGGCATAATTTATTTAAACTTGTTTTCTCGTTCATATAAAAAATATTGTATTCATTACATGTAGAATATATACACATATTTCTATATGCAATCCCAAATAAGAAATAACAGCAGAATAAATATATATTCGTATTTTTTATACTATGATTCTCGCTGTACAAAACAATATTAAAAAATATATAAAAAAAATTATTCTTTGAAAGAGGATTTATTATTTAATGAATAAAAAAAAATGTTTTTTCTATATATATATATATATGTATATTAATATATTATATACCTATAAGATAAAATAAAATAAATAACAGAATATATGTACATGAAATATATTAATCTGTATTCTGTATATATAAGATATAAAAACAAAGATATTTTATGCACATTTATTTATTCAAATTATTTATCAGTGAAAAAAAAGGAAAATGTTTTTTTTCTTCTTTAACTTTACATGTTCAATATATGCAGAAATCAAAATGGACTCGTTGTCGTCGTCGAATATCTTTGGATGAAATGATATGGAAAAATAAATGTTTATATATAAATAGTGAGTTTGTGTTTTTATCATTTTCGATTTGATCAAGAAGAAGGAATAAAAAACACAAAAATGAATTAAATATTGATTTAATTTAACTTCATTATAAAAATTAATAATCTTATAGTCTTTACCGGATTTTGTGCGGAAATATGCAATCGGATAAAAAAAACATTTTTTAAGGAATATACTCGCTCGGCTTCATAACTGTGAATACTCTAAAATGTATATACCACTTCCAAATATATCCTCCAGGGACTTTCAATTAAGTTGCCAAAATATAATCGATAACTATAAAAATACCCATTTCAATCGTTTTATCAAAATATAATAAGATTTATTTAAAACCAATTGGTATTCGAAACTATTTCAATATTTCCTTGAAATTATCTATACTGTAGTCCGTACAGCAAATAAAATATAAGTATGCGTACAATTACAATATATATATTTTCAGTATTTCATTAAATGTATTTGTTGTTTATCATGATTGGAATCATTCAACCAATAACAACATGAATTATTCAATTAACATATATTTATAGACATATATAACCCCCTCATGGTGTAATATTTTGTTAAATACTCACTAAATATTTCTTTATTCATTATATATATATATATATATATATATATATATGTATCAATTTTTGTAATTACAATTTTCTCTTTAAATATAGTAAAAATTATTGATTGTGTTGGGGGTTAATCGATATATTGAGGGTGTCATCATAATATAATTGATTTGTATATGTTGTAATGTCATTTCTAAATAAACTACTGTACATATAATAGTTATTATCTTTATATAAACAATTTTTTTTATATGTATATATTTCTATCCTTTGAATTGATTGTTTGTATACACATACAGATTCCAGGAAATTGGTTTATTATATAGTTAATAAAACTGTATTTAGTTTGATAATAAATATAAGAATATTCTAAATGTGCATATATATACAAATATATAGTTCAAATAGTTTTTGAAAACAGCAATAGTTGTTTCTGATCAATATATAATAAACTTTATGTATATTATATCAGAAATAAAATAAAACTAAAATAGATATACATACATTAATATTTGTATTTACAATACATATAGTTAGATAAATTTATATATGTATACCGAAAAAAAAAATTGAACATTTGTATCATGTATATATAACTATTAAGAGAATAAATAAGTTGATGTTTGTCGTCGTCATTAAATAATTTAGTATAAATATACAAATATATCTATCTATATATATGGATATTGTATATATAACGATTGTTAAAATGGGATAATAAATGTACTAAACTAACTATATTATATCATTATATGCATATGCATGTTATATATGAGATTGCCGTCGATTATTGTATTGTATTGTAAATATATAGTATATATATATGGTATTATATTATCGAAGAACTTGATGCCATTTTTTACGGAATAACATGTATCTTTAAATACATATATACTGAACATCCCATATATATATATATAATATAATATCTTTCATGTTTAGTAATTTATTATTATTTTTGTTACTTTGTTCGGTTGTTTGTAAAATTTTAACTTTTTTTTTTTTTTGTCCTATTAAATTTCATTTTACAACTTTTGTAATATATTTCAATGTTGTTCAGATACATATAATTTTTTCTTTAAAAGAAAAAAAAATGATACAACAATCTTCTAATTAAAAGCCAAACATATATAACATTCTCTCATGACCATATAACTTCTTCTGCTTAAATAATGTTTATGTATTTTTTATTTTATTTTTATTTTTTTTACATTTTCATCATTTCATCTTTTTACTTACATCGAGAGTTATGTATTTTATTACAGTATTTCATGTTATTTTGCTTTAAATATTGTTATTCATATGACTATATATATATATATAACTTATATAACGTTCTTGTTTCATGTATGAATATCTATATATCTATAATAATATATTATATACGTATTTATTAATATATGTGTTGTATATTTTACCTACCTATATATAAATATATTTTAACTTTAATGCTTTAAAGTCAGAAGTTACTTTATTTTTATTACATTTTTAATAATAATAATAATAATTTTTATTCTTGTTTATCATGTTTTTTGTTGTTGTTTATTGTATATTTTTAAACTTGTCCCGTGTGTCATGTTCGTTTTTTTCACATTTTTTTTGTTGTAGTCACATATAAAATTAATATATGCCAACCAAACCAACTCAAAAAAAAAAACAAATATATTTGCTATACATAAAATGTATTTTTCTATTTACGAACGAACTGGCATATGAAGAAAAAAAACAGCACAATTGTAGAAAAAATATGAAATGATATAAATTTAAAAATAATAATAATAAAAATAAAATATAACAAAATTAATAAATAAAAAAAAATACCATTTCACAATATTTTGTTACAATAAACAATAAAATATAGAAGAAGAAATAATTGTGTATTCGCACAAAAAAAATAAAAATAAAATGACAGAATAAAATTACGTTAAAAAATCACTGTAGTATAAATATATATATATTGCTTTCAAAACGAACACAATTTAATGCAATTTACCCAGATACAAAAAATAAAAGCGTAATTTAATAAAAATAATCCATCAATTTTTGTAATGTAAATATCAATTTAAAACCCATTGGTTTATTTATTTTTAGATTGTTATTGAAATTGTAAATGTTGTTCATTTATTATGAATATAATTTTTAAACTGAATTTATTTCGATCTTATGAATTAGGACTTTGAGAATTGACCAAAAGGATCAAGATTTTCCGACTTAATACAATAAACAGAAATTTTAGTACCAATTTCAGATTTCTTCTTTCGTCATTTTAACCGACCTAAAAATATAATGTTTTACAACAAAAAAAAAACAATATAATAAAAAATATCTATAATATAAAAATTGAACTCCACCAAACTGTCCGAAAAGATTAAGTTTAAATTTCTGCGATACTGTTATACAATATTTTGAAAAGAAATTCGTTACGTTGCTAATTATATATAGGTAATTCCAAATATTAATTTTAAATAAATAAACAATCGAAAAAATGAACAAAATTCTATCACGAATGAAAATAAAAAAAAAATATTTATAAATTAATAAATCAAGAATTATTTTAAGAATGTTTTCTAATTAACCTACTTTCTATATACATCTCTATATGTTATATATATATATATATAAACGTATTATTATTATATGCGGTATATACATAATACAAAAAAAAATGAAACTAATTTAATGTAACATTTTCTGTGTTTCTCTCTGTTTAAATATACAATATACTATATATATATATTCAGAGAAAGTCACCCAATTACCATTATTTAAAATCGTATAAATCAGAAAGTAATTAATTTATACCTTCAATTATTTGTTGTTTTTTTTGCTTTTTTAAAAGTATTCTATATTTGAACATCCATTCCATATATATATATATAATAATGGATGGATATGCACAAACAAATTAGTTCATTATGGTTTAAAACGCTATCATATTATAAAACAAACAGATAAACAATATTATCTTTGCCGTTGTTTTTTTACATATAATATAATCAAATAAAAAATAAAAGAAAAAATAAATGAATATTGCCAATTTAAAATTCTTCGTTTTTTTTCTGCTTTATCTGCTTATATTTTTTCAGTGGTTATTTTTTTGTTTTCCATTCCGACTCTACATATATTTACAAATTTATTTATATACCGTCATTCTGTAGGTCATGCCACATTTTTACATTAACCCAGTTCATTGTAATACCAAATCCATAGATCTATATATATGTATATATGCTTATAAAGTTTATTTTGTATACGAATCGATACGTAGATATTGCTATATAAATAATCAGATATAGTATACAGATTGAAGCGTAAAGTTTTAATACGTGATGAATATTTCGTATCTATAGTATATATAAAAATATAGATCAAAAAATACAAATTTTTTATATACATATAAAAAATTAATTTTATTTGAGGTTTTTGTATTTATATAGTAAACAATAAGAACAAAAAAATAATGGTAATATTTTTGTTTGGCCAAAAAAATGGAAATAACATAACAATTTGGTTTTGTATATTATTGTATATATATGGCAAAAAAAATTGAATATAAATAATTTTTTTGTTATTCAATTAAAATATATTTATATTTCATTTTATTGAAAAAAATTATATGTAACATGCCAAATGTATAATGAGATTTCTTATTTCACATGAATCTATTTTTAAATTGAATATAGGAAAAGCTATAAAATATAAATATATTTGTTTACTAATTTTTTTTTTTTAATAGCCATTTTAAATAAATAATAATTTAAAATTAATTAAATATTTACACTTAAAAATAAAATGAATTTTATGTAAAATTTTGAGATAAAATGAAATTTAATGAATGATCAATAAAAGTAAATAAGATTTGTGATTGTAAGATTGAATCTAATTCAAACTGGTATACAATGTTGTATTTTTGATTATGACCCAAATAGTCTTGAGATACTGAGGTTTACAATTTCGTCTTTGATTAATTTCAACAAGGAATTTATCATATAGAATGACCACGTAATGTTATATTTCTTTTATAGCACCTTAAATATATGCGTATTAAAATATTTGATTATTTCATTTCATTTTGATTTTTTTAGAGATAAAAATTATATCAATCATCACTTTAAATTATTCATTTGTGAATTATTCACGAATATGTGGGATTTATTCTTCAGCTGTCAAATTTTTTGTACAAACATATTCAATATATAGTCATAAGAAAATATTAAACATGCGATTTATGAATTGTATTGTTAAAATCCATAAATAAATATATGGACAAAAAAATTGCCAATGGCAATATACGAAATTATTATCATATTTACTTTTTTCAATTTTTTTATTAACAATTTTGATTTTTTTATATATGCGTATATCGTTACAAAATAAACGCGTATACTTATATATTAATGTATTTATAATGAATTTAATTAAATAAAATTAAAATATATAAAAAAAACAATATCAAAACAAACACAAATTTTTTTTCCCCGTTTTGTATGTTTGTACAAAAAGATTTTATTTGTCTATATAAAGATTCCTCTTATATCACATAGCAAATAATATATACATACAATATCTCCACATATTATGAAAACAAACAAATCATCAAAATTAGAAACAAGCATCACGCATTTATTTTATTTTCATGAAACATCCGGTCTGAAAATTATACTTTTAAATATATTTAAAGCGTTAATTGTAAGTGTATCTATCTATATATACTTTTTTTTTATTTTTTAAATATATCTGAATGTATATATAGATATATATAAAACACATTATATTGGAATAATTAAAACAATTCTATATAGAAATAATATTTTATTTTTTTTTTTAAATTATTTTTATTGTATACTGTAATAATATTTAAATATTTGTTTTAATTGTATTTTATTGATGTTATTTTTTAAATTATTTATTTTATCGAATTTTATTGTTATTTTATTAATAATAATTTGTTTTTTAAATCAGAATAATTGAATCTATTATTTTAATGAATAATTTATAATATACATATAATGTGACGAAGTGGTAATTTATAATAAATATACAAAAAAAATCTATGCTTTTATTTGTGTTGTAAAAAACATAAAAATTTAATTGATTTTCAAATAATATTCAAGATTATCTATATGTATGCGGTAATGTTATTTTGTGATGTGTACAATGTACAATAGTTCAATAACCATTTACCCGCGTCGAATCAATTGAAATTATAGATGTATATATAATACATAAAAAAATTTCCTCCACACAATATATATAACTATAAATACTTATTTAATTTAATATATATTGTTGCTTTGCTATAATATTCAACAAATATAAATATATAGAAAAAGTAATTGAGTGCGATTATGTGTCATGATTTAAAGAAATAATACATAATAATAATAATAATTGAAAAAAATTGTTACTTAAAAAAATATATAGAGAGATTTTTCGTTATTTAGGCATAAACAAAAAAAACAGTTTGTCGGTAAATATTTGATAAATAAATGAATATATGTATTTTTCTATAACTATATATGAAATGAATTGAATACAATAATAAATATAGATATTGTGAAAATGTAAACTTCATCAACAATATATATATATAATAAAAATTGTTGATATGGGAAATATGGATGATTTGTTTCAGTCGTATATAATATACGCATAGTGTCTAAAAAAAATGGTTAATTATTTACATATTATAGAACATACAAAAAAAAATTAAACATTGATTTTCAATTTATAGTTATTTCAAACAAACATTTACAAAAAAACAATCAAACATCAAACATTTGTAATCAACAAATTCAAGAATAAAGATTAAAAATAAAAGGCATATATTGATCAGAAAGAAATCGATGATGTATATATTTTTGTTTTAGTAAATATATGTATATATACAAATATAAATGAATTATACTTAAAGTTTAATTTCGTATTTTTTTGTGTTTCTTCTATTGTATTATTATGCATATGGAGCCCGATACATTCATATATACTATTCGTAAATAATATATATATATTATTATATACATTTGATGTTTGAAAAGAAAAGATCAAATACAAATGTTATATATATCATGTATATTTATTGTACATACAAATTTGGATTAATTGTTTTTATTATATGTATATATGCATACATATTTTAATCTATACGCAGCATCTATTTATCCATCTATACATCCATCTATAGCATTAATTTATACATCCACATATAGAATTGTATATATTTTCGATGGAAAACGATATATATATATATATATACGTAATTGGGCGTCGGGTATTTATTTATATATATGCTTTACTTTTTTTTTGCTGCTTTCTATTTGAAATTCACACGTGTAATAAATACAATAAAGAATTATATACATTGTATAGGTATATCAATATATATAGATATAAATATATGTATTAAAATCCATACCATAGTATATAAGCAATAATAAGCCCTGTATATAAATAAAAAAAAAATGTGTGACTATGAAATAACAAATTTTTTTTTTGTTAAAAATGCGGAATGCTTATTTCTATATATATGCATGCATATATAACCGTATGTTTGAATTAAAAACAAAAGGGTTAAGCATCAAATGACGTATATAATGAATAATATGGATCGATATTTCCTTTTTTTTTTGTTTAACAAACATATAATATAAATTCATTTTTTTTGTTTGTTTGTTATAAGCTTTTGTTTAACTTTCTGGTGCGTGTTTTGCATTAAAAGTCAAAGAGAATTTTAAATTATCCTGTTATTGTTCCTATATATATTCGAATATGTATATATATTTTTTAAGCATTGAATATCCATTCATATATATATTTATATTATTATTTGCATATAACGCATTTAGTCGCCTATGGGTGATACATTATAATATGTGTGTATATCCAAATTGAAAGTGTTTATATAGCTGCTATTGAAGTTTCAAATGCCATGTAACCAAAAAAAAAAACAAAGAAACATTATCATTAATTTTCATAGAACATTAAACAAAAACAAAATTATAATAAATACCATACAGACGCATTAACAATTTAGATAAATATAACACTGAATTTTATATATTTAATATGTGTGTGTGTGTGTGTGTGTGTATCAATAAACTTGATTAATTTATAAAAAAATTTTTCCAAAAAGGATTCAAAAGATAAAATGCATTTAATGATGTAAATCCGTTTGACTTCGAATGTTATAATATAAACATAATTAAAAACCAAACTGTTTCTTTATAAAAACCGAAGGAACAATAAAAAAGAACCATCCAAAGTAACAAATTCTATTTCATATGCTTGTTTTACTAATTTAAAATATATTTCATAATCATATTTTCCCGTCTCTTATACAAACAATAAATATTTTTAATCTACTAAATTCCCATCGAATATAATTTGAATAATATAAAATGATTTGATACTTTTTTTGTACAATATATATATTGGATTAGATTTCTGTTTCAATTTGACGGTGATATATTTATAAGGATAATACAAATTTATATCACAGATATATGAAAAGATAAAATGCATTATAAATTTAACTAAAATTAAATTTGCTGAAACTGACGTGTTTTATCGATACTATCAAAATATATACAAATTCATAGACACACAATATATATAGATATGGTTTAGGGTTCGATTATTTGATTATTCTATATACATAAGAAAGAAAATATGTTTTTTTTGTGTATAAAATCTATTTGCATTTTTAATTTTTTTAATGTAAACTTTATGTTTATATTCATTCAAATACATATATTTTTTTTCTATTTTTCCTATGGTGATTATATTATTATAACTATAAAGATTAGATCGTTTATCTTACATGATATTGTATATATATTTGCATGCATATATTATTTAACGTTATCTGTTTTTGAATAAAATAACATAACTATATATATAAATATATATATATATAAACGAACAATATAAAATTACAAACATCCCATATTATATTTATTTCCAAAGATATAGGTATATATATACATTAAAATGACGCTAATAAATTTAATCATTTTAGCCTATCTCTCGTATTAAATGCCTGTGTTAAATGTATATACAATGAACGCAATGTAATATTATATACGTACGTATTTGAATGATGATGAAGATGCGAATATTCTTATTCACATTATTATTTTGTTTTTTTTTGTTATATAGGTATTAGGTATATCTATATATATGAAACATAATGGAGATATTTTAAGTGCATTTTGTTATATATATAATATACAGGGTACTTTGATTTTAAGAACATTTAGAAATATTATAATTAATTCCTTTCCCATTGTGAAATTATTCTACTTATATAAAAAATATTTCATCTATTACAATTTTGAAATAAATCCAATTTTAATTTGTTTAAATATAATTATTATTATTAAATAATAATAATTTATTTATAAATAATAGATATTTTTTAAAATGAATTTTTTATCATACTTCGCGATTCCATCATATATTGGAACACTACTTAACCTGTGGTAAATTTTTCAATATGCAATTAGTATTTTTTTGCAAACTTGTATTAAGGCATCCTGTGTATTAAAATGTAAAAAAAAAATTGAATAATAAATTGTGAACTCCCGTGGTTTTTTTTTTTCATTCTTGCTATATTTAAGTCGTTATATATCCATGCTTTATATTTATAATAGTACTGCAATATAAAGAATGGCAAAAAAGCGTAAAAAAAACACACAACAGAAAAGACAACAAAACATTTGCCTGAAACCAAATACTCTATTTACTTAAATAAATATGTCTACCAGAACCAACCAATAAGCTTTAATTGCAATTTTCCTTTCACCCTTATTTATTTTTTTTTTACTTTTTTATTATTATACAGTCAAACGTATGTATACATAAAATTGCATTCAATATATGCAATATACTTTGTTTATTGTTTTGTTATATATATATATATATATATATATATATATAGATATAAATGGCATATAGGTAATATTGGATGTAACGTTCTTGTACATAATAATAATGTATAATGTCTCTCTATATGTATATTATGTGCATGGATATATGAAAAAAAAGTGTTCTTTCAGACGCCCTCAAATATAACGATGAAAAATATATACAAATACCATTAATTTCTTTACAAGAGTTTTATTTTTTCACTTAACTATATATGCAATTATGCATGTAGACATTTCATATATTTTATATAAACATATACATATATCGTTTTCTTTCGAAAGGTATATATATATTGTATTTTCAGCAATATAATGGTATAATATGCAGTTGTTGCTATAATTCATTTAAATCTTATTATTTCTATATATATTTAAGAAACTATAAGCATTTCAATGAAATTATTATTATTTTATTGTTATTGCTAGTTTTATTATTATTATCGTTATTATTATTAATCTTACCATATATATCTATGTAATATAATTGTTTACGTTTTTTTGCAATACATACAAATGACTTGATTTTCTATTAACACATTACAAAATAATATGTTTTAATAAAAATCTGCCATATTTGACATGGATTATGTAAAGTAATTTATTTATACTTATGAATATTCCGCATATATAGTATTATACATTACTATACAAATTATCACATACCCTCTAAAAATTATGCATTTTCAAAATATAAGTACACAATATAAAATATATATTTTAATGTATGAGAGTCACTATATTTGCATCTCAAGTGTCTAATTATTAATCCATATGAATAGATTTTATATAAGTGATATATACTTTTGTATACAGCGAGGTGTAACAATATAGATGGTAATGAAAAATAATGAAATGTATACTTCCACCAAAAAACAAAAAAAATGCAATTCAAAATTTAAATTTTGGCAAATTATATTATAATTTTGCATCTCTAGTTTTATGATCACTTACTGTATATAAATATTCACTCAGATATATATTCACTCTTTATATATATGCAACTAAAATGTTGTATGAATATCAATATCATTTCCACTTGCACAGAAAATATGTATATACATTTTCAAAAATGCATGACTTTAAAAAATATACACATGTACTCCCACTTTACTCGGTTACTCATTTTATATGATCTAAAAAAAGATGCGGTTAAAAAGTTAAATTCCGAATTGAAGTTTTTAATTTTAATTCCTTCTTATTCTGATAATTTATATGTAACTCTGTGGTGGATTTCTACATGGAAAAAGAAAGCATTAACCTATCGAAAAAAACTGTAGTATTCACACCAAATTACTATAAAATATGCAAACCAATTGATTCTGTTTTATTGGTGGGTGTGTTATACTTTGATTTTATATTCAATTAAATATAACTATAATACACGATTATTTATACGGTTTTGCAATTTAAAATTGGTAATTTCGAATAAAATAGCCGTTTTTTTGGAAGGAACGTTTCCGATCCCCGTAAAACGGGAGGACCGGTGTATTTCTTAAAATATGCACAAACAAAATTTATACGTACATGCATTTTTATAAAAATGTACATAAACTGTTTTTCTGACTGATATGTTTGTATATATATATGAATATGGGGGAAAGAAACTAAATATTTAGTAGTATATAAGTTCTTTATTTCATTGTTTTCAATTGCCTTCAATTTATTTCGGTATACAATTAATTTGTTATTATGGGTATTGAATGCAAATGACATGACATGTAGACGTTCAGCGTTCATATTATATATTCATGCCTTCAAAAAATAAATAAAAAAAAAACAATTGTCTTATTTATTAAGTCTTGTGGCGGCATTTGAAACATGAAATTACATTCATTATAAATATAAATAATTAACAGCACATACAATCTTAATGAATTCTTTGTTTTTCCTTCTTTTAATTATATATGCAAAGTAATAAATCTTATAATGATGATATAAGTGACCGGAAAATCGATTATCCCTATTATATATTTATTATATATTTAGTCTATAGAATGCAAACGGATTAGATAATGATTATAGAATTATAGAATATTATAGAATAAATAACGTATTACGGATATATGAAACAAAAAACCATGTCGATTGCTTAATAGCATAATTCCATAAATATCAGTGCAATAAACAATTTTCTTTTCTATTAATCTAAGGAGCACAATAAAATGTTTTTTTTAAAAGAACATCGTTTTAATTCTGAATTGTAATTTTCATTATTGTACATATTTGTAAGAGTTAATCATATTTTTCTTCTACAATTTCAATAAATGTCATTCATAATAATCACATACTATTATCGCATCAGCCAGAAGAAATTGTCTTTATTATTTTAATTCATATACATTTATATATATATATATATATATATATATATATATATATATATATATATATATATATATATATATATATATATATATAGTGTATCTTCAATTGAGTTCTTATTATATGTATAGTATATATTTAAATTGCACAAAAGCATATCAATATAAAATATATACACCACATAAAATTATGATATGTGTATGCATTAATATATATATAGACGAAAAAAGAAGAAATGAATTAAATGTCGGGGTGGTCCATTATTCATTTAAAGTGGTTCCGTATAAGTCAAATTGATAAATATCATCATCAAATTTTTTTTTTTTAATAGCATGTACATTTTTTTTTGTAAACTTATTCACGGTATAAGAATTTAATTTTTGTCATAATTTAAGCATGAAATATTAATGACTTTATACCATCACGTACAAATAAATAAGCAAATAGATCGTATAATCCTTTCATATATTTAAATATTTTATTATACATATGATGATGTCGAAATGTGGCGACATATGCGATCACGGAGACATAATAAAAATATAACACATAAATGACAACATTATTTATAAAAAAAAATAAAAAATTAAAAAATTATACACAATTTATTTTATTTTTTTTTGTTTTATTTTTTTATGGTTATGACATAACTATTATATTTGTAAATGTGTTTTTAAAATTATAAAAATTTATATAATATTTATGACAACTAATCACGTATATTATTATATGTATACTATACATATATATAGAGAGTGCTTTGTATGGATTAAATATTTTACATGTACCGCAAAACCTATAATAATATTATTATTTTTCTTAATTTTCCTATAAAAAAAAAGAATAAATTCTTTGAATCATTTTTAAAATAAATAAATACTTTAAACGAAACTTAAAAAAAACACACACACTTTTAATGTATGAGAAAAAAAAATTAATTTTATTATTTTTATTATAAAGAAAACCACTATTAAATTTATAAATATTTAACAAATATAATAATCTTTTGTTAATATATGCTCATATTTTATATATATATATATATATATATATATATACATCATTTATATTATTTACTCATTCAACTTTCATATATGTATATCTAAATAATCTGCTGCTGATGATGTTTCAATATTAAAAAAAATAAAATTATTAATACTATATGATCATAAATCCATCAACATGGGATTAAATAAATGAAATGACACAAACGATACCAAAAAAAAAAAAATTAAAAATTATATTTTAATTTTAAACACCAAAAGATAAATGAAACGTAATTATTACTGTTATTTCTTTTCATCAATATATTTTATATATAAGTGAATTTAAAAAAAAAAAAAAAACAGATTATTTTTCAATATACTTTATATGCATATAACAAAATTCAATGTATCTCTCCCCATTCAATTAATTTTTTGTTCTTCTTCTTTTAAAGTCGTGGGTACACACGAATCTTATATACTCTTTTCTTTTTATATTAACAAAAGTTGACAGTTTTATTGATGTATATATTCATTTTTCGAAAATTTTTCTATTCGAGTCTATTACATATATAGTATAAATGGAAAAAATAAGGAAAAAGTGTCGTAACAAAAGAAAACAAAGGGGTTTTTCTTTTAATTAATTTTGTAGATAAGACATGTGTATATAAGTGTTAATTGATAAGTCATTATATATATTTATTTAAGTTGATTATATATTTATATACGGCGAAAAAAATTTCTCATTGTCTGTTTTTTTTTATTATTGTTATTTAAGAAAAATTGTTTTATTATATTTTTCTTTATTAAACTGCGATATTATATTTTTTATTTACTGATGATTATATAAAATATTATAAATGATTAATGAATACGGAAATAGAAGTTTTAAAAAAAATATTCTTTCAAATTTTCAACAAAAAAATAAATTATACAATAAAAATATTTTATATCAATTAAAATAATAGTAAATCGCGAAGTACTTTAAAAAATAACGAACTGGGTTCATAAAGCTAATAATTTATGAATTCACCATTATTATCAAAAATGAATAATGATCGTTAGAACGATTCTACAGTTTATAATTCAGTTTTGTATATGGTATCCTTTATAATTATCCTGTAACAGTTTTGTTTATTCTATATATACTATATAAATTTGTTTACATACCTATGGGCTATAAAAAACGTTGTATATTTTACCTTTATCCATAGAAACCCAAAAGATACTTAAATATTGATTGTAAATAAATACAATGTTTTTTTGGTTATTTTTTACCAGCAAAATAAATACCGTATTTTATATATCGCGTTTATCGCGTCTTATAAAAAAAAACATACAACTTACACCATATGCGAATGAATATACAAAATAAAAGCATTTGCTAATGGAATAATAAACTTTATTTGGATGTTCGTAGTGTTTTTTTCTTATATATAACAAATAAATAAAGGAAAAACTTACAAATTGATTTCTTTTAAATAATAAATTACTTTTATATATTGCAATTTTCTAGAGATATCCATAGAATACTGTTATTAATTTTTTATTCATTTTAGATAGTTCAATTTGAATAATGAATTGATTTCCTAACCAATTTAAATATATAAAATTTGTTTATTTTAATACCTAAAATGTGTTTTTCTTATATAAATTAAAATATAACTATATAATATATCTATTATTATTATTATTATGTATTGAACTTTTAAAGTTCTGTTGCAAGATTCAATTTACTTTCAATGATTAATTCTATTTAATTGATTTAAGACACAATTTTTGTGTAGTTTTTGATATAATATAATATAATATGTATGATAATTGAAAATCACAAATTTATTAAACATTTCTGTGGTTTATAATTCATGCTTTTAATTAAGCATTTTTTTTAAAAAATATTTCAATTTTAAAATTGTATATTTAAATATTATGAGTATATCCGAGATTAAATTATACATATATTGGTTAGTATTTTTTGTTAGGTTATATTTTATTGCAAAAATATATATAAAATCTTTTGACTTAATAAGTCTTCGCACGAAAATTATATGACAAGGTAATTTTACCAATGAACACGAAAGTAATATAACCATAAAATATAAGCTCATACATATAGTATAAAAATATGTAAAATAACAATATATGTGCATAAATAAATGCACATCTGTTATAAAGGTATTTACAAGTTATGTATGTGCAAATATTATTATATTCTTATATAATGTAATAAAAAAAACCATAACAAAAAGCAAGAAGATACATTATTTTATATATAGTGAAATTTAAAACCTAATACATTTTTTTTTCCAAATAATATCCATATAATAAAAAGGATTGATTACACACAAAATTGATAATCACAAAGGGCTCATTGGTCACATTAACTTTATATATATATACGATACGTAATTGTATATTCATTTCATATATAGAACATATAAAACATTCATATAAAAGTTAATTTTATGCATTCCTTATAAATATATATGCCAATGTGTATTCATTTGTAGAAATAAATGACTATTTTAATTTAAATCATAATAAAACGAAAACAAAACAAAAAACCATATCATAATTTATATATTTATATATGTGTGTAATTTTAGTTATAAAATTGTGAATGAGAAATATGTATGTTGATAAATTTAATTTAGTAATATGATATTGAATATTGATTGAGGTATACTAAATATGACATATTATTTCATTTTTTCTTGAAACTTTAATATGATTTTCTATATTTATTGCATACGGTAGATGAAAAATAATATGAAAAATTTGCAAAAACAAATTTTTTTTGATGTGTTATTTTAAAAAAATCATTGTGAAAAATTATTAATAATACGTTGCAACAGAAAATCCAAAAAGATTTTGAAAGCGAAATCAAAGTGGTTATTAACTCATATTTTGTTATTAACGAACTTATAGCGAAATGTATGAAATGAAATAAAATATATATGAATAATGAAACAGGATGTAATTATGCAATTATCATATTTAAATTTTAATCTATTATTCAATCGGTTATTTTTATTAATTTCAAATTCCCTTTTTTTTATTACAGAAAATCGAAAATTATATAATAAATATTTGTGAATATATTTTAATATAAATAAATTTGATTATGGACGCATCTTCATCAAATAGAACACGAGCTATTATTGCACAGGTACATCAAAGTAATAATAGTAATGGTAGTAATAATAGTAATACAGGTAAACCGATAAAACAAAAGCATAGACATCACCATCATCATCATCATCATAATCATAATCAACAACAACAGCAATATCTTGAACAACATCAACAGCTGCAACATAATCAGCGACAACAAAATGATAATGTACAACACACATTATGTACAAATGGTTGTCGTTTCCATTACGATTCATCATCACCATCATTTCCCGATTTAACACCGCCGATGGATATGCCCCAACAACAACAACAACAATCCACAACAAATAATGTAATGCAAGTAACACAACAACAACAACAACAACAACAACAACATCAACACCATACACACCATTCAAAATCAATGAATCGCAATAAACCACAATTTCCCGATGATCCTGATACAATTGAATTTTGTTTGGACGAAGAACCAGCAGCTGCACAAAAATATTACAAAGAATGTAATACCACGAATAATAGAAATAAACATAAAAATCATGAACCACATGTACGATGGTCTCGCAATAATATAGCCGTGACAATGGAACGTTTTCAACCGATTGCCTCGCCATCATCGGCATCCGAAAGTTCATCGTGCGCGAGTAGTTGCCATCAAGATTATTCGTATGCCTACTATGAACCGGGTGCCATAATGTGCCATTCGAATATACCGACGCCTGACGATGTTGCGGGACCATCGACAATATTGCCACCGCCAAATTCAATGCGCGCCCTACTATTGAAAACCAAAGAGAAAAGTCATAAAACATTACCGGCTAATCGTCATACGTACACGACAAGATACGGTACCCATGAGAATATATATGAAGATGTATCCGATGAAAAGAATACACGATTGGTGTCATCTGAGCAATCGCTATCGGAACGGGGATGTACAAAAAAAGAATTTCAACATATATTAAATAATCATTATCGTGTGCTGGAAGAATTAAATTTATCCGTTGAAGAATTGTTAATGTCAACAACACCCCCTCAAAGTGAACCATCACCATTAATACAACGTACAACAACGGCCCAAATTAATGGTAATGGTGGAGGTGGTGGTGGTAGTCCAATTGTTGTTACTACTGGTATTAATGGTGCTGGTCATGTTAATGGCAATGGCAGTAGTAATAGTTCAACAACTGATATATTAAGTAATCAATTGGCATCAATAGAAATTAAAGATGAAACACGATCGCCGATTAGTGAAATTATTATTGGTGAAGATAGTGGTTTTAGTGGTAGTAGCAGTGGTGCCAGTTACATTGGTAGCCTTCGAAATTATAAAACAGCTATAACACGTTCATTACGTCGTTCATCGGCACCCAATTGTGTGGCATCCAATTCGAATGCAAAAACCGTATATGGTAGTTGTCGAACCGCTAAATTTCCACAAGACATTCGACAAGGTACATTTTATAATGGCATTAATAATAATTGTATTAATGGTACTAATAATAATAATAATTGTAATATTAATGGTACTAATAATAATTGTAATTTAATAATGCCTACTAATAATACGATTATAAATTGTAAATCGGATAAGTGTCATCAAATGGTTGATGATCACAATCCACAACAAAAGGGTGTAAAATTTTCACTTTGGAGTAAACGAAGTTGAGGTGCTTATATTATATAATAATCAACAATTGTTATTGTTTTTTATTTCATATATATATATATATATATATATAATTGATAAAATGGATTGGCTTCAAACCAAAGGAAAGTTATAAGGTAATTATAATAAAATATGTGTATAAACGAAGAATATTGTAAAATTAGACAAAAAACATTTATATTTGGCATATATATTCGATTGAATTATAAATTTTATCGATTGATTATTTATTGGTATATGAATATAGTGAAATTAAAAACATTTTTGGCCATTGTAAAAATTAATACATAAAAAAAATGTTCTATATTCTATTCCATTTTTTTATTTTATTTATTTCAGACTGCTGTCCACTTATATATTTTTAATAATCTAATAAGTGCCGCATAAATATATTGTACATTGTAAAGATTTTGTAAATAATATATGTATACATTTAAGTATATGGAGTATTAATATAATAAAATAATATAAAAAATTACAGACATTTTTTTTTGCACGTTTTGCGTCATGTCCATACAAGTAATTTTTTTATTTATGCACAAATCAAATCATCAAAAATTAAATAATAAAAATTTTATGATGATTTTATACCACATAAATATATATCAATCAAAATCAATATATAAATAATTAATTAGAAAATGAATTTCATTTTATTTTAGTTATATGATTTGTATAAATCCAATAAATCAAATACCGCATTTAAAGGTATTTCTTTTAAATATACAGATTATATATTTTTAATATATCCATTCAAGTAAATATTTATTTATAGTATATCTATGTTATATAGAAATAAATTTTAACTTAATTGCTGCCATTTTATTAATATTAAATAAAGCTTATCTTTTTATCGAAGTGTAAAACATTTAAAATGAATGAAAAAAAAAAATCTAATGATATTTTTAAAAATTACATATAATATTTAATATAAAATAAATAAATAATTAAAATAGATTTTTTTTTCAATATATGTATATCAATAACAAACAAAAATAAAACGACAAATATTTAATTTTTTCTTTATATTTTATTCTAATTTTTTAAAATCTATAAATTATAAATCAATTTCATCATTTTGATCACATCAATGTATAATGAAAATTATATAGCATTAACATAGTTATCGCTAGATTTAAACAAAAATAATAATTATAATAATATTTTTAAATTGATTCAATTTTAGGCTGTGATACCTATGAATGTAAAACAAGAAATGGTAAACAAAAGAAAAATCCAATCTTTTTTTATTTTAAACTTTTTCTTTTTTATAAATTTGTTTATATAAATAAAAATGAATTTGATTATGAATTTTAACAAAATAATTTGTTTTTTTATTTGAATAACCACCTCACCATATTACTAAACTAATTCCAGATAAATCCTTTCTGTGTTAACATTTTGGTTTTTTTTATTTAGATTAAGTTTGATATATGTAAATATCGATATGGTAAGTCAAAATATTTATTAAAAATATTTTTAATATATTACGAATTGCTATTTAAATATCATATTAATATGAGTATTCAAAAATGTTTTCCAAATTGCAATCAAACTCTTCTTATAATTCATACACACAAATTTTATTTTTATTTTTTCATTTTGACAATATTCGAATTTAAGTGTATTTAAACTATAAAAGAAAAAAAATTCACAAGACAAAATAATTCACCAAATCTGCATTAAGAATACTTAATTACTCCGTTCAAATTAAGAATTTTAATACATAACAAAATTTGTCAGTACAATTTTTGCAATCAAACTCAATTTTTATACTTCGTTAAGTAGATGTCTTAAAATATTTGTATATATGTTTTAAGTATAACGAACGTAAAAATATATTATATATTTGTTAAAGAAAAAAAAACTCTATTGTAGAGTTTTAACATTTTTCAACCGAATAGTTCCATTACAAAAAAGAAAAAGAAAAAAAGTTTTAACACAAAGAAGATTTTTTAATAATTTTCAAAATAATAAATTTTTTTTTACTAAATTGAGATGTTATATATATATGCCAAACAAATGAAAACTACTAACTACATTTTCACATTATTATCATTATTATTATTAATATTATATATAGATATACAGAGATGTATACAAATAAAATACAACTTTGTTTATAAACCAAAAAGAAAAGTTTTGTTGAGTCAATTTTAAACAATTTTCTAACTAACTTTTCATATACAGCAACAGTCAAACCTTATAATTTACCTTTATAAATTTGTATATGTATGTATATGTCTATATTTCTGATGAAGTAATGCACTTTATCTACCTACGAGCTATATCTGCGGAGTTATGTTATGTGTAATTATATACATATATATGTATATAGATCAAGATTATATCCACAATATTCTGGATATGCTATATATATATATATATATAGATAACATTATTAAGTCTTAATACTAATGTTGAAACAATTTCTATTTCTTCCTGGATGCATATTATTATTATGTTTGTTTAAATTTAAATTTATTCTATATATATAATGAAATAATTCTAAAATGTGTACATATATACAATTTAGATATATCAAATACTATATATATACTTTATAGCATAAACAATAGAAAATTTATAATATGCAAAATACAAAATACAATACTCATATTTTCTTATAAAAGCTCAATCCAATTGGAAAATTTAATTTTTGATATATATATATATATATATTGTACTATAATAGTTGTATATATACAAATGGATATAATGTTTGCCGTTAGATGTATAAATAGATATTGAAATATTTCTGTAAATTGCATTATTAAGAACTCCACAAACTATATATGTATATCTATCCTCGTATATACACAAATGTAATTTAACAAATAGCAATATGAAATAAATTTAATATATGTATAGTTATGATTATAAATTGACATACCTCTATATATATATGATATATGTCTACAGTTGTTTAATTACGTAAAGTGTTTTATTTAATAAAATAATTATAATAATTGTTTGAATTATAACAGAAAACTTTAATTTAATATTCAAATATACAATATAAGTTTTTCATAAATAAATTTATACATATTGATAATAATTTGTATATATAAAGTGTTTGTCGTCGTCATCGTTGTCTGTTGTCATATATTACATTATAGATTTAATAAACTATAGATATATTTTCTTTTACCAAAATAATAATTATTTATTTACTTTTATGAAATTCGTGAAATAACATAATAAAGTTTTTTGATAAAGTAAATAGTTTTATATACAAATTTATTTGTATTTATATATAAATATATAGATTATTTTTGATATCTCATATAATGTACAAACAAATTTATTTATTCCAATATAAATGTATATTAAGTTAGAGAATTCAAATGGTGAAAAATATACCAATAAAATTGAATTCAATCGAAATTGATTCATAAATAAAATTCAATCAATAACATTTTCAATCATAATAATAATAATAATAATATAAATGGAAATTCATATTTATGTTTATTTATTTAAAGGTAAAATATTTTAGAGTAAAATATTTTTACAATAAATAAATTAAATCTTTGTTATTTTTGTACATTGCCAAGACGTAATGGAAATTATTTTCTTTACTTAATCATATTTATTGATGCAGACATACAGATGTTTTATGATAAAAAATAGCTCATCTTAAAAAATCCTTTTTTTTTCTTCTTTTTTTTTTAAAAAAAACATCCATGTTTATTTATGTAGATTTTGGTTATTTGATGAAACATTTTATATAAATTACTTTTTATATGGAATATTTTATGGACAAATAATATAGATTTATTACCATATATATAGACTATATAGAAATCATTTTGCTGATATATTTATATGAAAAAATTAAAGGAAAAGTATTTGAAAATGATTAAATATAATCAAATAGAATTGAAAATATATTTTGCCAAATTTTTCATTTAAATGAAATTCTCATGTATTTCATTAATTTGTCGCAATGCTTATTAATGTTTAGTATATTTGAGATAAATTTCTAAAGTATTTTTAATTGATCACAATACGATTGAAATTGAACCGAATAACAAGAGAGATGTAAAAAAAAAACTACAATGCAAACTATATGTTGGTGTAATCTATTAATTTATATATAATTTGTGTTTAATTTAGTAATCGTGTTCTTTTAGAATAGTCACGTTATCAAATTATTCATATTTCGGATAGATTAAATACGTCAATAATTAGACCAACATTTATAAATTGTTAAATTGCTATTTTGTCATTTGCTTTTAATTGCAATATATATAAATTGCAATACTTTTATGTGTTATAATTAAAATAGTTTTATTTTACACATTTGATGTTCATCTATTATTGTTTAGCAAATTTAACATATATTCTGGTGTATACATAAAGACTGGATGTCCGCTGTATTATACATTAGGTCTTTGCGAGAGTGATTGTTAAACTTCAATAAATTCCAACGTTATTTTCTTGATTTATTAAAAACGTTTCTGTACGTGTTTTTTCCAAAAAAAATAATACTCAAAAAGCTTTATTTCAATTCAAGAAAATGTAATTTCTATGTAATTTTCTTTCATGGGGACCGCAATAATATATTTGAGATAAAGATCTGGGGCAGTGGACACCCAGTATACTATATTAAAGGTAATATATACATGTCAAATAATCTATACATTCGTTTATCATTTTAAATTATATATATGTTATTTATATGTTATGTACAAAATATATTACATATGTTCAAATGGTATATAAGAGAATTGTATATCCGGAACTGGGAAATTTACAGAAAATATCATAAAATCAAATATAGATATAAAGACATTTTAAACATTTCATGTTATGTACTATGCATTTTATAGTAACTATTCATATGTATCTATCTACTATATTATTCTTATAAGTATACATATAGATATATGTAGAATAGATTTTGTATTTATTATGAATCAAATTCAATACAAAACACAACCACATTTAATTTTGTTTATGCTTTAAATATGTATAATCGTATAATATAGATGTATATTTTGATTTAAGATCTTATAAGTCTATATATATATATATATAATTCACGTAACTTCATAATGCAATATGTATCTATTTTGAATGCACTTATTTTAATTTATATTATGTATAATTTACATTAGAGTACACACACACAAAATATAATATATTAAAATATAAAACGTGACAATTTTATTTTAACAATAAAATATAATAAATGGAGAAGTTCCTTTCCTTTTATTTATATAAATATATATATATATAAAATACACTACTTAATACTTTTATATATTGTAAAAGTAATAAAATGCAATCATATTAACAAGAAAACTAATGAAGGAAGTACAAATTACCGGAATCCTTTGATTAAGTTATATCCTGTATATAACATTTTAGTAAAAGTCGGTATATATGCTAATATATGTATATCTATATATATACAATACCAACAAAGTATATTTATTTTAAAAGTATATAGATAGGGATGCATTTATATATATTTGCATCAAGCATACAGAAATGCAATAACTTTTCTTTTATATTATATATTGTTATATGAAAATATTCAATGGTGAAAAATTAAACGTCCTATACATAAACTTGATAAATGGAAAATTTTCTTTATTTAAATATAAAAGTTATATATAATAAGGATTATTATCGTATTATAGTATAGTATAAATTGAATCGTTTTCCAAATTGTTACGTTTTGGATTTTATACATTTATAATAAATAAAATTGAATGATGATCATTACAAATGAATAGCCTTGTGATATATGATATTGTTTTCAGATATAGCTTTTGCATGGCAAAAAAAAAACAAACAAACATTTAAAAAACTGAAAATATATCAATCGATATCGCGTGTAATTCAATAAACCACCGCGTGTAATCAATACATTTATTATATGGCAAATAATCATAAAAAAAAGTCCCCGCTTAAATAATAACCTAGATATAGTGATATTCACATACCTACCAATAATATATACAAGTACATTTTTTGTGATAATTTGTGAAATATTAAATATCTTTTGATAAATGCCGACTATACAATACTATATATACCTATGTATGTGTATTGTGTATATACCCTAAATTGTTTAAAAAAACGGAATTTATATTTAACAAAAAAGAATTCCCCAATTATATTATTTAAAAACATTTTTTTTTGTTTTCATTCCCAAATTATATTTTTTTATATGGTTTCATTGTGTTTTATTGTATATGTATATATTACACTTTTACATATAATATTAAAAATTAACATATTGCAAAAACCTTTGAGTTTAATAACACAAAAATAAATCCTTTGAGCTGTATATATGAATTCATTGTTAAGAGAAAAAACGAATGTAAGCATTCAATTTTTAGTATTATAATAAAATCCATTTTATAATAATTGTAATAATTTTTCCAAAACGATTTATAAATTTACATTTCGACCATAATTCAACTTGTTCAAGTTATAAAGTTAGTCTAAAGAATATTTCAATGCATTTGTCCCTAAAAAGAACAACGACAACAGATACATATTTCAAGCTCACCTTATTGAATGAAATTAACGGTATCAGCAGAATATGAACGTATTATTATTACTTTTTATCATATAATATAATTTATTATGTGTGACAAATAACAATACCGGCACCATCACGTAACTTATTTTATTATCATAAAGGAATTATAAATATTATAATATGAAATCATAAAAAAAAAAATTATCATCATATATAATCAACAAATATGTCACATGTCAAATGAAAAAATTATTCAAAATTATTGATTTTGTTGTTTAACAAAAGTAAAAAAAAAAGATTTATTTTTTAATAATAGGAAATCAGATTTGCTTTACATATTTATGTATATACATTTCCTATCTATATATATATACATAGATATATATCTATATATATACTACCTTACCTTTATTAAAATATCTAACTTTATTATTCAAATACACGTGCTATATAAAAGTGCTTTTATTATACATAAATATATTACCGATATTGCATACCATTTTCTCTAGTTTTTCATATCCATACAAATATATATAATTCATTATTTAATATTTTATGATTATCATTATGCGAATAGGCGAATAGGCAAGCATCACATATGTACCTAAATACTTTTATATGTATATATATTTTATTTACATAGAGTCAGGTACCTACTATCTTACTATTCAATATATTATGTATAATGGTATAATGCATTTAGCTCTATGATACTATTCAGCTTTCACATATACATTTTTGGATATCTATTTTCATTTTATGTATATACAATACACCATATATATATTGTTTTTTTTTTTTGCTAGACCAAATTTTTCTTTTCATATATATATATATATATATAATACATTTTCAATTCTATTCATATACACATATTGTATATTATGTGTGTTATATATACAAGCATCATTTGTATATACACATAGTAATATATAGCACATGCTGTGACATAGTAAACAATATAACGATGTCAGTGACAAGAATAATAAAATATCCCGAGAAAGTGAAAGACATACACAGAATCTGTAGTTGACAGTTAACAGGTTTTATTTGATGCATGAACAAAAATAAGTGAGAGTATTCTTCAATGCGAAGCCTATTTTTAGCGCAAAAAATGTATAATATATGTATACATCCATATATATATATATATATATATATATATGAGTATATTTGGATATTGTCTACATAATATAGATAAATATTTAGGATATGTTACAGTGTGAATTTTCATCAATTGCCTTTCATTTAATACAAACAATATAATTGCTAAATTTAAAGGGAAATACGTATATACATAAACATAATGAAACGATACACAAAGCAATAAAATAAAATTAAAATGTATATACATATAAAATCATAATATGTAAAAGTATAAAATATTTATTTACTTTTGGCTATTGGTTATAAAAGTATATTCATTTAAAATGGAATTTTATTAATTATGAAATTTCTATTGAATTTTTTTTTATTTTAAACACACACTGAATAATCAAACAAAAAGGATGCAATTTTTAAAGTTTTTTAAAATTTAATTGAATTTAATGAAATAAATTAATGAAATAAATTAATATGCAAAAAGATTTAGATAGATTAAAGAATAAAGTTTTAATAAGCATATTAAATTTTCCGAAAAGAAATGAAATTTGTTAATTACGAGCACAAAATGAATCAATTTGAATCAGTTTGTCATGAATCGCTTTCGTATACAGTATATCAAAGAGTGTCTCCGACTCACAATTTGGTTTTATACATCATAGTAATATATGATGATACCAATAGGATTAAGACAACCCACAGTATGAATAAAAACAGAAAGAACATTTTTTGTAGAGTATACCGACACAAACCAAAACGTATTTAAAACAAACTCCCCTCTTCAAATAGGTATTTTGGACTAGTAGAAAAAAGAATTTTATTCAAACAATTATTTATGAATGTGAAATAACAAAATGATATTTAAAATATCTAATATCATATTTTTACCAAAAAAAACCCACATTGATTATCTCAATTTTTTAACAAAAAATGAAATATTAATACTATTATAAATTTTTGAATTAAAATGAAAAATAAAATTACATTCGATCGTGTCCTCATATTCACAATTATTATAATATAAACTTTTCAATTTTAGATGTGCTTTATTAAACTATATATGTATAATATGCCATTTACCGCGAGGTGAACACCACAAAAAAAAACGAAACAGCTTGATTATTTTACCATAAGACCTTATACTATTTTGCTTATCTTTTTCAAATAATAAGTGTATCATTTTATATATATACATATATAGTAGCTATTTCTATAACATATAGATATATCGTATAATCCACCATATTAATATTGCGAAAAATATGCATAAAATTCACAATTCTATCAATCGTCGTTATAAGTGTCTATATGTGTGCTTTCAATTATATATGTATGCATTTATATATGGCATCATCAATAAATGATATAGGGATAGGCTAGCAGGCAGGCAGGTATCGCATAAATATAAAATACTGTAAAATATATATTTACATATTATTATTATTATACAATATTACTAAATATACATAAATATCTATATATATACATATTATATTATATATACAAATAATACATGTATTGTATATGAATGTTGACGGTTTACATATGAAATGAATCTATAAATATGTATATACATATTTATACATTACATTCTACATATAATACTTATTTATTTTGTAATATATATTATGTACATATAAGAATATATATTCACATTATCAATATATATATATGTTTGGAAAACTTCAAAATGCAAACAAGTTCTTGATGGTTGGGTAATATATCTATATATAATATTTGAATTGAATATATATATATATATGAAATTCTATAAGTTTATTTAAAATATGCATATGCATGGATATTATTATTTTATATATAGGTATATTTAGATATACAATACACATATACGCTGTATATAGTATATATAGATAATAATATATATGCAAAATAAAAGACAACATTGGAAAAACGAAATAAATAAACATAGAATGAATTTTTTAATGGAATAAAATTGCATGCCCAACGGTATGCATATATAATTTATATATATAAATATATACTTCTATATACAGTTTACATGTATATATAAAATTATAGGAGTGTAGGAACTGTTGTACGTCTACATACATACGTAATACATAAATACATAAATATATGTTATATAAACATTTTGAATGCAATATCATAAAGTAAATGGTTTTAATTTGTAATGTTAAATTATTTAGCATATATATATATAAGAGTATATACGGTTACTTACTAATATATGTAATGCATACGGGGTGCTCTAAAGGGGACCATTCTTAGAACCGAAGCTATGCTGGATTCTAATAATTAATTTTTTTTTATTTAAACTTCTAATTCCGAAATATTTTGGCATTCCAAAAATAGAGCAAGTTTTCTGGATTTTTTTCTTTCCCTTACGTTACGTTACGTACGTTTGAATTAGAATGATAAATAAATATAAAATTATTTTGAATGGTGGTGTCCTCCTTTTCGAGTACCCCGTTTTATAAAAATGTTATTATATAAAGGTAAGTTATGTACATTATTTCAAAGTAGCATTTGAAATTGAAATAAATAAATAAATGATTGATATTAAATAGTATTACAAATTATATTATTATATGTATATATACCTATATCCTCTTTATATATTATAATTAATTTATGGTTTTTTTTTATTTCATGATTTAATTTTTGACTGAATAATATTATAATTTTGCATTTTTCGTTTTTGCCAAAGTGTTGTTTGTGATGAGTGATGACTACTATCGAGTTTTGCCGATTAAATGAAAAATCAAGTTGAAATTTAATGAATAATATAAAAGTTAAAAAATATGGTTATAGTTAATTTCGAATATGTGAAATTTATTGTATTTATATGAATAAAAATATATATACCTCACCTGTATATAAAAGGTTAAATGATTTATTTACAATGTTATAACATCGTCCTAACCCATTTTCTACTATTGAATATTTATATTTCAAAAAAAATGCACCAAACAGAATTGAAAAAATACAAAATAGAAAAGTGCAAAACATTTTAAATTAAGAGAAACACACTTACAATTTCATTAACATTATGAAATTTCCAATTATAATTAAATATTATTATTATTATTATTAAGACTACTAACATGGTATATAAAATACGGATGCAGTATGTATATCAAGCACTGGCTACCAGGGCCTTCGGCTCGGTTTGTTAGATTGGGAAGTTGCTTAATGAGATGGAAAATGATAGAATTTACTTTTGTTAAGCAGGTACATTGGGTTGTTATATTTGTTTATGTAGTATGGTTTGTTTTAAGAAGTCTAGAATTAGTGTATGAGAGTTCATTATGGAGTCGTTGCTGAGTAGGGTTGTGATGCTACCAGTGGGTATGATGGTTTTGCGTAGATTGGCGTATAATGAGCATTCATCCAGAATATGTTTTACGGAGTTGCTGGTATTGCAAATATTACATATTGGCGGCTCCATATTGGTGTGCAGGAGATGGTGGTGGGTGAAATATGTATGCCCCAATCTCAAACGGGTGAGGGTCGTTGAGTCACGTCTTGTTAGGGTGGAAATATGCGGGGCGATTTTAGCGTGGCTGTTGATGATTCCGCTATATGGTTGAGGCCTAGTCCTCCATTTTGCAATAAATATCTCGTGTATATGATCCCGCATTAAGCGGTTTATATCACCAGGTGTGATTATTGGGTAGGTCGTTAATGGAGCGATGGTGGTGAATTTTGCCAATTCATCCGCCCGGTCATTTCCCCCTATACCCACGTGGCCAGGAAGCCAAAGGAGCCTAATTTTGTTTCGGCATGTGGTCAACGTATTACGGATTTTGTCGAACAAGTGGTCGGGTCTGTTGATGTTTGTAATTTTTTTAATGGCGGACAAACTATCCGAACAAATACAAAATTTTCCCCCGGTCCGATCTATATGTTCGATAGCCCAGATGATTGCCGCAACCTCGGCCGTTAGTGATGAAGCGCCAAATGGCAAATTTTGCGTCACCAACACTCGCCCCGTGAAATCGACCACCGAGAACCCGGTCACTTCATGTCTCCTTGATCCATCACAAAAGATAGGTTGAAAACCATCCAACCGATGGAAAGAAATGGTGTTTGAGAATAGAGCCTGGTATAATTAAATAAATTATATTAACATTTCAACATTTTATATATGCTTCCACTTATTACAATTAACAAAAGAAAAGAAAACTTATCTATTTATTCATATAATATATAAAATAAAATGACTAATCTCGTGACATGTATAATATACACATATAGCTATTTTTATTAATATGATTTTCATTATCAAAATAAATATAATAACAGCATATATATGGAAAAAATAAATATATGTAATTGCTTTAAATAAAATGTAATTACTATATGTATACATACATTAATGTACTTACAATAATAATGTGAAAGGATACGTATTGTGTGTATTTGAATGAATGGTATAAATCTTTTACATATATAAAATGTTTTCTATAGATTAAAAAACAAAAAATTGCAAAGCAATATTGCAAAAAAAAAAAGTGAGAAACCAGTAATTAAAAATAATTTAAATTTTTTAATGTATTATATAAATAATAATACAATACAATACAATAAAATCATATATAAACTTTATTTGTACAATTTACATCATCATCATTTGCATATAAAATATCTTTATAATAATATATTATTAGAATGTAATAATATAAAATCTGACTTTCGAAATATATATATATATATATATTTTTGTTCATTAAATACTCTATAGGTATATTTATATACATACATTATGTGTGTGTGTGTGTGTTTCTTTACATAACATAATTGTAATTTACATCAGCACTGCGAGTATGAATATGATAATTTACATTTATGCATTAAAATGTATACAGGTAAATGTAGAAATACATTCATTCAGATAAATTTTATATATTATTAAACATGTATATTGCATTTTATATTCTATAATGTATTTCAAGTACATGCAATTCGAAAATTTACTATATATATATGATATAATTTTATATAATGTACATTTGCTTCTATATCGCTCTGCTTTATATATATAGAATATAGAAATATATAAATATATGTATCAAAACACACAATAATTTATATGCACATTGAAATATATAACTATTGAAGTAGCTTTTTAAGTAGCTTTTAAGTACTTTTATAGACTCTGAAATCCTATTATTAACATTTCAGGTAAGTAGATAGGTGTGTAGAGAAATGAAGTATAGATCCATATATACCAGTATACATATGTATATATATTATTAATCCTTTAGTCATAAAATATATACGCATATATTATATATTATACATATATAATTAAGGCTGTGTATATTTAAATGTGACAACTGTCGTGGATGTTGTCGTCGTATTGTGAATATGTGGTATTGTTGCACTTACTAAATTTATATGTGCGATATCAGTATGAGTTATATATATTATGAAAGGATAAATCTTGTATTAAAAAATATAAAACTATAGCAAATATAGATGAAATGAAATACAAAATCATATATAGCTTTAAATATATACAATGTATTCGCATATATAAATTTACAAAAAAATACTAATAAAAAGCATATGTATAAAATTTTTTTTTTTTTTTCAAACATACTTATAACAATAATAAATATATATATTAATATTATACTACTTTATATATGGAAAATATACATTTTCATTACAATAAAATATCACGTTTCTTATTAATTAGCATGTTCAAAACTCACACAAGTCCTTTTGAAATACTATATGAGAATACTCGAATAATATTTTTATATTATATATACATATATGCATACGATATTATTACGAATTTGAAAATGTTTTCATATACAAAAACAAATATACTTATTCTTGACAAAGTGAATACATAAAGAAAATATGTTAACATATAGAATATATTGCTATATAGAATTTTATTTTTTAATACAAAAATCTGATTGTTTAATTTTTTTTTATTGTATATGTTATTATTATTAAATTAGTTACTAATATATATTAATTTGTATGTTAAATCCGTTCACCAATATATTAATTAAAAAAAATTGTAAAATTGTCTTATGTCTCTTGGATTTCTATTCAAAAGTGATTTCGCTCAAAAAAGAAACAAATCCCATAAAAATTTCTTAGAAAATTATAATAATAATTATAATCAAAATTGAATTTGTATTTATTTAATACCCATATGCATGTATATTATATGATTAATCGCAACCATATATACTATATAATAATGGGTTTTTATTTATTGTATATATGAATGGATGTATAAAAATCAAATTTAAACATATATGAACTGTTGTATTTATATTTAGAATTTCTTTTAAATTTATTTAAATATTTAAATTTAATTATATATTATTTTCATTTTATTTCGATATCAATCAAAATAATATATACCCAAAATTGTATGTATTTTTAACCCCTTTTATATTTATATATATGCGCTGTATAGATATATATAAATAATAAACATTGTATTTACATCGTTTATTTATAAATCTATCGTATTTATACTACATGTATATACATTATACAATATAATAAGATATAAATCAATAGATTAAATTAATGCTATAGATATATCTAGACACTTATATAATGTGTATATATTTTCTATATATACAGTAACGAACATTAAATACAACAGAATACTCTGTAAACTGGGGTTTTGCTTTGCATATGATATACACAAATAAAATAGAACAAATTATTTCAATTATGTAGAAATAAAATCTTTGTCATTATTATTATTATATATGTCATACGTATTGTATATAGTATAAATTTTGTTAATGTGAATCTTAACCACATTAGAAGGGATTTAGTTATAAAATATGACATGAATAGTACTAATAATAAACCGTACTATCGATGTAAGGAATAAAAAAAATAAAATATCGATATTATAACAAAACTTTTAGCATGAAATAATCTAAAATATTTTATATAATTTTGATTTTCTATTTATATGCCTTTTTGTCAAATAATTTGTCGCAGTGAATTATTCGCATTAAGAATTGGAAAATTTATTGAATACTTTTATGAAATATTTCCTCATAAAAAGTAGAATCCGTCAAATGTTTTGAAACCCTATAGATCTATAATGTATTTTATTTTTTTATTGTTCTACTTCAAAGACTTCATATAGAGGCTACGATAGTATAGTTTCTTCTTATATTTTGTAAAATATATTAAAAGATAATGGAACATAACTATTGAATACAGACAATGCTTCAAAATATCAACCAAACCGAAATGAACCAAAGTTTCTTAAGTGATGTGTGTCAAATTTGTATAAAGAATATCATGCAATATCAAATAATTTATTATACCATATATACATTTCAATATCATCATACAAATGGATTAAAATAAAAAGTAAACAATTTAGTTTTTTACCAAATTATTTCTTTATTCATATCAACTTTTAATACTTTATTTTTTAACATTATATAATTATAATTGTTTATATATTTTAAAAAAAAACATTGTATCAAATAATAACCATTTCTGTTTGTAATTGCATCTGCATTTGACTTGTGAATGGAATTGGAACATAATACAATATAATATGCGTTTATGATATGGCATATATATAAATGACGATATATAAAAACATTAAATACACACCTTAATTTCTATTATTATAAATATTGTTATTATTAATAATAATCATAAAGAATTTTTTCTATAAAAAAATATAATAGATGAATAATTTTCCTTATATATTAATATTTTCATTCCTATGTATTAGATTATAGAATAAGAGAAATTTCTTTATAACAAAAGTTAAATATACATTTTTTTTTTCGTTAAATACAAATTTATATATTATACCAATTAAATATAAATTAAGTGTAATTTGTATAACAAAAATAAAAAAATTATTCAACCGCATTACATAAAATGATGATGCGACCAAAAAAAAATTGGTAATTTATTTTACAAAAATGGTTAAATTTATACTTTTTTTCCTATATACATACGAGTACATAACAAAACAAAGAAAGTATACAACTACATCCCAAAATGTTTATTAATTTTAAACGAAAACAAAAAAAACAATACAATACATTTCGATATGATTTTTTTTTTAATTTATAATCAGTTAAAATGCATTTATATTAAAAAAATATATGTATATTATTAATTTACTTTAAATTGTTTTTAATAATAATAATATAACTTATAAATTGTAGGTGTTTTGTTATAATCGATTATTTTTTTTTTCAATCTTAAAGTATAAGTTTTTCTGTTTGCTTTATTGCATAAGAATTTTATTTTCTTTGTGTGCGGTTTTATTTTAGGTTGTTTTCATAATAAAATAAAAAAAGTAGAAATGATGGAAATAAAATAGAACATTCATCATAAGAATTTCCTTTTATTCATTTTTGTATTGTCTCCGCGTATATATATACAAACAAATGCAGATAAAACATTGTATAATAATTGACATATTATGATGGATACCACCGAAAAAAATAAAATATAATAGTAAAATTATTCATTTTTAAATTGCTATTTATGCCTGTATATATAATATATATTCAATAGATTACTTATACATCATACCAGCGTGAAATGTATACATATTTATTTTTTTTATCTATTTACGGTATGGATCAAAATAAATGGTCCAATTCATATATTTTATAATGTTGTGATGAAGCTTTTTGAAAATTGGCACGATTTTATACATAAAATTAATCATTTCATAATAAAATATCTTAAAGAAACATTATAATATGGCAATATCATTTTATTTCTATTTATTAAAGATAAAAAAAATTTAGTTATTTTTAGTCCATACTGTTTTGGAATAATATCATCATCATATATAGCTCTTACGCGTTAGATAGATGTAATAAATAAATTTATCATAAATGGAATAATATTATATTGTAATCTCTCTTTATGCATCTGAATATCTGAATGTGAATAATATGAAATTTATGTTTTGTATTTTCTACTATTTTTTTTTTTTTCATTTTTAGAGGAGGAAGTTTTATTGACAATAATTGATGAAATTTCATTTGATTACAATATGAAAAATAAAAAAAAATACAAAAAGTTTGTCGGTTCACATTTTATGTTTACAATATCATAAAAAATAATAAAATGATTAAATAATATTTTACAGATATAAACATACATATATATGTATACATTAAATAAATATATATCACATGGGATATTCTTACATTTTAATCTATCAAAATATGTTTAAATTAGTATTTTTACAATTAATGTTTTCATCATAAACATTTTTTTGTATGGAACGTATATTTTAGTATAGTATTATGACTCGAGTATGACTCGTGTTGAATATCTGTACTGTTCTATAAATCTAAATATCGCTAATTAAATAAATATTCTATAAATCGCTCGAAATACTGACAAATTATTTATTATATAGATTATTTAGTTAATTAATTAACACTTATATATAAAACAGACCAAAATTAGGAAAAACATCAAGTATTCAACATAAAAAGCATATTCGCGCTAATATCAAGAGTATCCGAAATATTTCCTATAATATTCAAAAACAATGAATACATTTTTACTATAAAGAACCATAGTAAAACAAAAAAATATTTCACCTAACCTCAGTATAATTTATTATTAACTACATTCAAATATATGTTCAGAAAAATTAAAATATATAATATATAGGGTAATATAAAAATAAACATACTGTTTGACATTATATTAGCTAAATGGTATAGTAGGTAAAAATAAAAATAAATTAGTTAATATTATTTTACCATAACTTACACGAAATATGATATTTTATTTAATTTTTTTCGTTTTTTTTATAGATTATATATATATGTTTATGAATAGGTACACATAATTTTGTTTTTAACATTAATGAACCTCTTAACTTAAATTATAAATGACATACATATATAAAGAACAGATTAAATGAAACACAATATAATGATGTATTAAAATGATTGCTTGCATATTATTATTTTTTTTAATCTCAATGCATATATAATTATACTCATAATGAAGAATTTTTATAATATTATATTATTAACATATGTGTAATTTAATGGTAGAATATTGAATTTCTTAACATTTCAATAGAGTCTTTTTTTTTTTGCAATTTGGTTTATAATATTCAAAATTTTAAATATTGTTAACTAATTTTCTTTAACCTTTTGATTGTACAAAACAATGAATAACATTTTTTTATATAACTTTTAATCGCGAGAATATCTACCTAATAATCATTTTTAAAATACCCTCTAATATAATAGTTTTAAAAATTCAATTTTCTAATGTTTTGATGCATATCTTCGAAAATTTATGAACAATATATATATATATATATATATATATATATATAAACATTATAGATACATTTCTATATACATTTTCTAGCTTTCGTATATAAGAGCAGCACACTTTATGTTATACATAAAACCTTATGGCTTATACATTATTGTATTGTTTTGAAAATATGCGCGATTGAATTAGAATATAAGTATAAAAACAAAATGAGTTTACCCTAATTGTTATATGCACCATGCACATCACCTGTGCCACCTTTTTCTTTAATTTACAAACAGTGACTTGTGTATATATATTATAATACCCTTTCTAATGATATTATATATTTAATATTTATACTTCGCATTTATTCTTCATCATTCAACATCACGAAAGGCCACATCACATGTTTTTTTTTATATTCACGTTACTTAATTGACCATAAAGTAATAAAAACAATACAATTTGGTATAACTCTGTGTTATATATACATACATATAATCTTTATAATATACTGTGCAGATGAAAATATATATATAGTATAAATGATACATTTTTAATATTATGTATATCATCAAATATATCTTATAATTATAAATTATTATATTATACCCAAAAATTGTGTATAAGAACTATCCGTAAAAAAGAATATTTTGTTAATATATACTTATATAAAGCAATACTATAATATATATTAGATTGTCCATCTGTATATTACATATTATATGTTATATAAAGATAAAATTTATATAGAACATATATACAAAATAATGTGAGGAGAATTATATATTGAAACAAATAAAAATAATGCAATCCATAAAAAAAGCACATTGACGAATTGTAAAACAAAACGAATAACTATAAACACAAAACAAAAACAACAAAATATAACATCAAAGAGCAAATGGGTTTTAAATTTATTATTTCCGCTAAAAACCATACCAAATAACTATAATTTAAATCAATTTTGATTTTCTTTTTCCCTTTCATGGATATAATAACCAAAAAAAAAAAAACGAAAACAAAAACAAAAAAAAAAAATAAAAGGTAAGAAGAAACAAAAACCATAAAATTTCTATATAGGTGTATGAAAACAAACCAACAGTTCTATATATATATATATATATATATATATATATATATATATATATACAAATTTATATATGGGATATACACAAATATAGGGTATATCTATATATATGATATTAGATTCTTATTATTATAACAACACCCTAAAACCCATCAATTTCATTTCTTTTTGTTTTTTCCCATATGTTCTATTATACAATAATATAATAAATATATAATATTCATAGATATAAAATACGAAAATCCATTTATTATATCAAATATCAGGTCTTATTATATATTATATATATATATAGTTAAGTTATAAACATATTTTTACAATTCTAAATATAGTTTAGGTTTAGGTGAATTCTTTAAAAATTTTAAATATGATAAATTAACATAATATTATTATAGTATCATTTCGGAAGCCTTTAACCTTTTTCAATTCAAATGGTATTTTTGGTTTATTTTTTATGGTCGTTTATTTATGTTGTTATTGTTATATATCATCGATGTTATAGAAAAGGTGTCAAAATATTTACTAAATTTTTGGTCAAAATATTTATTTTATTTGTTATTTTTTTTTGTAATATTTATCGAATAATATATTTATTATTTACTATATAATTACCTTATGTATATGCGATAAAAAAAATAAAATGGAAATACTTTACCTTTACTATATACATTTATTTCATTTAAAGGGTAAAAGCTATACTTTATTACATAGAATATTTATTGTTAATGTTTTATTTTCAAAAAGAAATGTATATTTCTTTTCTAAAAACATAATTTCTGTATGATTCAACTGGAAATTAGTCGTAATCAGTTTCTTAAATAGCATCAACAACAAATTAAGCGAACCCAAATTTAAATATTCAAGTACTTATTATAATCAAATTCTTTAATTTTATAATTAAATGAAAACGTAATGTCATTTTTTTAATTAAAAAAAAACAATCATATCATATAAAAATATATGATGGATTTTTAATGCCGTTCCAATTAATTGTTAAAACAATTCATTTAGATACGAATAATGAAAAAATACAAAGGTATAGGAAAAAAAAGTAATACAGAATAAATTTGTGATAATTGCAATATAATAAAAATAATAATTATTCTGGAATTAATAAAATAAAATCAAAATTAAAATAAATATTAAACAATAATGTATACAATCATTTATCGGTTATATTGCGTATATATAATACTACATAAAACTTTTTAATGACACGTAATATTAATAAAATAAAAAATTAATATTCGATTATCAAGTCAATGCGTTTTAATATAGAAATGTGTAAAATAAAAACATATTTTGTTGTGAGTAAATGTTTTGCTTGCGTGTTTCAATATAATAATTAAATTTAAAATCTAAATGAATTTTTATTTTATGATATAATTTATACAAAATGTGTATATGCATTTTTTTATATAGATTATTTATATGGAATTTATTACCTGTTGTATTCGATTGTGTTTTGTATCATGTGTGTTTTTAATGTACATGTTCTAATACAATATATTATTCTCTAATATATATAAACTTGCTCTAATTCTATATATCTAAATGTTAATGAATATTCATCATATAAAAAAATAAATTATGTAATATATTAAAAATGCATAATTTTACAAATATATTAATTTTTTTATTACACTATTTAATTAACATTCCTAATATACGGTTTCGGAGTCAAAAAAACAAAATATGGTATTTTTTGTTATTCTATTAGATGGTTAAATTCAACTTATTTTTAATAAAACAATAAATTTTTTACATCGTGTATATATAATACATATGGTAATATGATTCACTTTATACCAAGTTGTTTATATGAGATTTCATAAAAACTAATTAAATTATTATTAAATACAATGCGGTTATAAATCCATAGAAATTTTTATTGTTTTGCATTTTATATTATATTTATATAAATTGTTTTCATATTTTTCTTGGAACATTTCCTTATGTTTTCAAATATATAGATGTTTGTATGTTTTCATACTTATGTTTTCAAATATATAGAGGTGTTATAACGTAAAGTGTAAAACAATAGCAACCTCATATCCTATATGAAAAATTTCATTATTAACATATATACAAGTTTTTTTTAGCATAAATATAATTGAATCTATGCATTATTATATTTTCCTATTATAGAACAACTTAATCCTTTCTTTGACAAATTTTTGTTTATGTAGGAATTTATTTTTAAAAGATATTATATTTTTTATACGGGTTAAATAGTTGGAACAGTCCTCTGTTTGACCTTTTCAACCATTAATTTCAAAATTTGACCCAAATATAGGCAAACAACGTTAATACAACGTTTAAATGCTAAAAATTTAATTTCCTATAAATTTGACACCTGCTATTTGAAAATAGTTTTTCTGATATTTGTGATAAATTTCTAAAAAGAACTATAACTTTTTAGTTTACAAAAAAAACTAATAATTAATTTTTAAATATGTATATGTTGAACAATGGAATACATATTTATAGAGTTTTTTAGAGTCATTTGTTACATTTGTTATTAGGATCCAATTTTTAAATACATTAAAATATATATGCAAATAAATTCTATATATAATGAGTAAAAAAAATTCCCAATTGGAAAAATTGACAATTTAGTTTAATTTAGTTTTTCGATATTTATTATATTGAAATAAAATTAATGTGTAAATATGCATATCGGTAATAAAGTTTCAATTCTGTCGTATTGCTGAATATATAGCAGTATTAATAATTTATGTTATGTAAATCAACTTATTAGTTTAATTTTGAAATTTTGGGATTTTTTGGGAAATCAAAATTTTGGGATTTTTTTGTATTTTAATTCGGTTACCTTTTCTTACAAATTTGAAATGGGTTAAGGTAAAAAATGTAAAAAATTCCCATACAAATCCAGGAGATTATTAGAGATATTTCTTTCTGTTTATAATCAATTTACTTGAATTTTTGGATATGGAGGCGTTATGATCACAATCAACTACACTTACAATGCGGCATTTTTCTCCTATACATCACTGGCTTTACATGAATGTATTTCCTTCTATGTTTGGATTGGCAGAGCATTTTTTTTTAAAATAATTTTAATACAACCATATTATTTCGTGTACATTAAATCTATATATGGATTAAATAAAACATAAAAGCCACATAATTATATAGTCCTCTACAGCTACACAGTATACATATGTGAATTTAAATTAATCATATGTGTATACTAAATATATAACATATATGTATATCATTTTTTAACAATGTACATAAACAAAAATTAATTCATATAATATATACCTTTAGTGTTGTTTTTAAATATTTTTTTTACATTTATTTATTTTACAATTACACCACCAAAATAAAGCTGAGCATATCATATATATATATATTAATGTAATTTATATTGTACATGTATATTATTATTTTTTTTTTATATTTATATAATATGTACATTTCATGCATAATTTGCTAAAAGCACATCGTCATATTAATTAATTAAATAATAACTCTATGAAAACAGATGAACAAATAATGATAATAGCAATAGTTTTGAAAATAATATTTCATATTATAAAGGTATATTACAGAATAATAATACATAAACATATATATATATATATTCATTTGAGTTCATATATAATACGCAAATGTATATAAATTAATGAATTTCCCATTTATCTGTTTGATAGAGATATATGTATTATGATGACTATAGACTTAATAAATGTAAATATGTGGCGGTATTTTAGTGACCATATATGTATATTAAATAATAACATATGTATATTATATACGTATATATACAGACGAAAGTATATTATTTGTATCACACAGGGTAAAGACACAATTGTATATATATATATATATATGTTGGAATATATAAATTACATTTTGGAATTTATGTAAAATATATATATAAATATATATTATTGGTGCGAATGTAAATTGAAAACATAATAAATCTTTTTTGTAAAAAATTAAATATCATTATACATGAACATATAAATATATATATATTCATTTAAAGAGAATATATATTTATAATTTTTACATATAAATATAAATAATGTATTTACAAAGCATAGCATACAATAATATATAAATAAAGAAAAAAGATTTTTCACAATTTATTTTCATATAAGGTTTTATTTTTTATTTTTTGGACATGCATATGCATTTTTTTTTTAAATTTTACATATCTATATAATAAATATATATGAATATTTATTTTTAATGGACTAAATAAACATTCATTTAATATTTCATTTACATAAATAAATACATATTTATGTTGAATGTATATAATACTATAAATATATGCATATACAAAAAGCAGCATTACATTTACAACACACGGTGTCTATTTATTTACGGAAAATTAATGACAATTTAATGAATTTGTAAATATACTGTCACTTTTATTAAAATTTTATTTATATTACATATATATTTATATATATACCAATGACTAAATTATATTCGTTTTTCTTTATAAAATCTGTATAATATATATCATATAATATTTTTAATTGTATATACCTTTATATATAACCAAGAACCAACTATATATACCATATAAATAATATAATATATATGTTAAATATTCAACGACGACATTACTATATTGAGCTATATCTATATCATATGTATTATATTGGTTTATTACATGATTTTAAAATGATTGACATTAATTCAAAAACAAACATTTTATGTATATTTATTTATTGTAATCGATTATATTGAATTCAATTGAATATATGAAGACAGGAATTTGTTGACATTATAAATTGGGATTTAAAATGTATATATAAAGTATATAAATTAAATGTATATAAAGTGTAAATATACTTTTACATATATTTGTATAAACATGAAACAGAATAGATATATAGATATGTTTTATTAATGAATGAATTTTTGAACTAATAAAAGGAATATTAACAAATTTACATATTTACCATTTAATCCGCTTATAAAATTACTGAATGGTTATATATGTATTATACGAAAATGATTATTTTTCCTCATTATTTATGAATAATTTGAGCGTTAAATTCGCTTCAATCCATCATAATTTATTTATCTATTTTTTGAATTTTTATATTTGTTTCTATAAAACCCTAGAATTTCTTTCAGTTAATATTTACATACTTTTATAGAATATAAGGAAAAATACAGATTTTTTGATTTGTATTTATATAAAATTTATTTGATTAGTTGTAACCATAAATTATACTTGATATATAAAATATAAATTTATGTGATAAATGTTCTATAGACATATATTAAATAAATAGTTTTCATATATTGTACAATATATAATTTATATATTTTGATGAAAATGAATATTCTTTCATTTCTTTTATATGAGCAGATTTGTCTTGTTATATGCAAAATTAATGGTACATGCTTAAAATTATAATAAAACGTTTCTTTAAATAAATTAATTAAAAAATTTTCTCATATACGAAATACACACATCTATACCTTATCCACCATTTATATATATATATATATATATATATATGTTGGTATATATTGTTATATAGTTAGATGTATTTTGTTATGTAATATATTCACATATGGATATATATTTATTTATATCATATATGTATACAAGAAAACAACAAGGAAAATTCTTTAGTCATGTGTATATGCTATAAATATATATATAGTAGTATATAGTAGTGTGATGGTTAATTGAAAAACGTGTTGAAATAAGTTATACGACTTTGAAAACTTGGAAGTTAATTAATTGAATGCTCTTCCATATATTCCATATATATGTTTTATTACATATGTAGAATATTTTTGCATTAGAATTATTTATTTGTATATATATATATATTTTATCCAGGTAATATATAAATTATGTCTATATACATTCATACATATACATCTGTATATCAAGAAATTCATTATATTCATATATTCACACGTACATTTATTTATGTACATTATATACGATATATATCTTCCATTGTAAAGACACATATATAAATATATTTATATACATTATATATCAAAAATGTAATCACACACTCATGCACCAAAGAAAAACATATCAAAACAACCGTAAAACGTAGTATAAATATCCAATGAATTATAAGCAAGTAATCTAATATCTAGTAAAGTGAAAATGAATTCATTCGAATCAAATGCTGTATCCCTTTTTTTATTGCAAACAACGGGCGTGATATAGCAATTATATGGAAAACATGTGTTAAGAATACATTAACTATTACAGCTTATAAAATGGCATATATTTAGTAAAAGATTATAGAAGTTTGTCATATGTAAATTCGGAAGATAAACGTGCAAGAGAATTAGGAATTATTATATAGAAGAATAATATTTCCGAATGACGAATATATAGGATAGTAAATAAACTAAATATAAATCAACAAATAATTAAAAAGGAATTCTAGGAAATGTAGGATTCTAGGATTCTCGCATGTGATTACATTTTTGATATACACTGTATAGATGATATGGAATAAAATACACTTAGATTTTCTTCGTTCATGATATATGCATGTCAATGTGTCACACTCATTTGTATCTTATAGTTATAAATGATAGTATATACACATTGCATAATATTGTATATATATTATATGCCGTATAAAATAAGAATAAATAAAATAATAAACCATAAATTTGATATTTTGTTATACATAAAACATATAATCTAAAAGTATATAATATAATATATAAGTATTTGATAATATATGTATCCACATTGATTTATATATTCCATGTTACATTTTCCAATTAATAAATTTTAATTAATGAGCAACCAAATAATATATTGAATTGATGTATAACAAGTAATATTAATATATCAATTTGAATACCGCACACAAACAATTTGAATCTTCATAGTTCACCAAATGAAAAGCATATGTATATACAATGAATCATATTCCAGGTGCAATTACATTTAAAGTTTTAAACAACTATATCAAGGTGATATATGCAAATATACCAAAAATAAATACAATAATTCGATAACAGAACGGTTATTATAATAAAATAAAATAATACCTGTACGTGTACATGGATTGTAGTAAAATTAAAAGCAGATTATAGAATATAAATAATATTAAAGTTTAAAAGAAAACCTATTGATTTTAATTTATAATAATATAACAATGAATATATCTGCTAAATATATATAAGTATGTTTGTTCAGCAAATGTTATGTTCGTTTTTTCCACTCTATTTATTGCATGTTGTACAGATTAATATTGTATATATAGTAATAATTTTTTGACCCATATTAAAAAAAAATATATTGTGATATTTCCAACAACATGAACTCATGATAATTATATATATTATATATATATTTATGCAGAAATACAAAAACATACCTTATAGCTTATACCAATATACATATATTAATAATATCTGTGAAAATAATAATAAAAAATACAAAACCGTATATAGAAGTTGTTAAAAGTGCGAAACAAGTTTTATATATGTGCGGTTTTGCAAAACAACCAAAAAATATCTGTGTACCGTATAACATTGCATTTATATGAATTTATCATCATAATATTATCATCATCATTCTGTGATGCTTCTGTATATTCTGTATTTTATATACGCATTCCTATATCATATTATATGTTCTTTTTTGAATAAGATATACCTTTTGAGGTATCTTTATAATATATATAAATATGAAATATACAGATACAGACGGATACATTTAATAAAAGGCATGTGTATTAATGAAAAAAGCAGCATCAACGCAAGATACATATAATATATTAATATACAGATTCATATAAATGTAAATAAATAAGGTGAAATGGTGTCAAAATGTAATATTTTGCAGTTTGGAAAAATCACTGATAAAGAGTTTAATTTTAATTTAATCATATTATATCTCGTTACAAAAATTGTATCTGATTTTATTCATTACAATATATGATTTTCTAAAAAAAATTCTATGATGATAAACATTTGCCACTTTGTTAAACTACTTTAAAACAGATATACTCATCCTTTAGATAACTCTATATCACACTATGAATAAATATAAAATATAAATCTTTAACGATATACGTATATTTTTATGAAAAAAATAAATAAATTTTAAATTCTTATAAAAGTGTTAAAATTTAATATTATTTAGTTTTTTTTTTTTTGCTTTTATACTGAACAGAATTTATTTATACAATTTATAAATATATATTATATGTTTTCTTTCGTTATTTCCTTTCACATACAATAAAACTTAAGCTAAATTATAAATAACTCTCGCATATAAACATATATAAAATAAATAACTAATGCTTTTCATTTTCTTAATAAATTTTTTTTTTAAGTAAAAGCGGTATATTTCATTTAATTAACGAATTATATCATAAAATTGCATATGGAATTGCATGTGTTGTTTGTACACTTCACGTGCATATTTATTAATTATATGTAGTGTAGTTTCGTGTTTATATTTTTAAATTAAAAACTAAAACAGAAAAAAAAACGCATACACACATTTCAATAAAAAAAAAACAATATTTGTATATAAACGAAATACTTTATAAAATGCATTTGGCATAATAAAAAAAGAATTGTTAAATAATTTTTTGGTATTTCAAAGATGGAATTTTTATATTGATATTTTTTTTTTCAAAAATCGATTATAGAGATATTAATCGTTAATTATATTGAGAATTTTTTGCGATGCATTGTATAATTCATAGGTATACAGAAACTTTGAGAAAACATTTTAATATTATATAATGTAAAATTCAAAATTATTCGAATTTTTTATATAATAAATTCAAAATAATTTTCTTGCTGTTTGTATATAGAATATATTTACGGGTATATTTAAAAGATGGGTTTTATTAATATACGGGGTTTTCTTAAATTTATAATCCTTCCTCACTGGTATAAAGTAATAGATCATTAGTATTATGATGTATTCTATTTAAATTGCCATATCTTAAAGCGGATTTTTCCGGATTGTATCCTCATTCGTATTGTAATAATTTTCTAAAATGTTATACATATTTTTTTTTTCATATTTATAGAAAATATTTTACACTTTTATTCTACAATAATCATTAATATTATATCAGTCAGTATGGATTTTAATCTGATTATAACGTAATTATTTGTGTTATTTACATATGTACAATATTCCATTTGTTTTATTTATAAAGCGTACATTATGGAACTATCCCAGAATATTTCAAAAAAATAATCTTAATAATAATAGTAATAATATAATAGCATGAATAAATAAATATATATAGTTCGGTTACATGTATATTAACGAGTTATACGTATTTCTTTTATTAAACCTACTTGCATATATATTTATACATTGCAACAAGTTATATTACATAACATTTATAACCTCTTGACTTTTATACCTGGTGGCTTTTCATATATGGATGTGGTATTATATGAAATTCAGAAAAAGTAATCACTCATAAGCTGCTGTCACATTTGTTAATCTAAATGGCAATATGGACTACTGCCAGACAGTTAAATATATATAAAATATAGATTGTATATACACATATGTACAATATTCCTATCTATATCTATATACGTATCGTATATTACATTGATGAATGATGTGTATTTTATAGGATATATATAGGCCATATATATATATATAAAATATGTAATATTAAAATATTTTATATAGAAAAATGTGCGATAACATCAACACGGAAAATGGAAAAACAAAGTTTATGTTTATTTTTTACCTTTGCTTTTTATAATATATATATATATGTGAATATAACTTATATATATAGTAAGTTATAATCACAAAACGTTATAATTACTATTATTTTTTCTACCTACATTCATAGAATATTATAATATTTTATATAATATAGCCTGCGTATTTATAAAGTATATATTTTATTTTATACATTAATATATATAATATATCTCTATATCCTTACTCATAATATTCTCAGATTTTATATACACATTTTTTTATTCAGATTAATAAATCCTATATATTTTTATTTTTGTATGATTCAATGAAAATGAATTTAGTAAAAAAAAAAATCCTATTTTAAATAACATTTATTTAGAAATTTATTATTACAACATACAACTAAATAAATAATCTGAATGAATTTGTATTGAGATTTTGTTTATATACATATCCGAGAATATTTTATTTATCTATACTTATTACTAAAAAGTTGACATATTAATATGGCATATGGGATTTTATATACATTAATAAAATAGTCATTATTATGGAAAATGTTTTCATTTTACATTCATTCTGACGGGGTGATTTTTTGTTGTCCTAAATCGAATGATCTTGTTATTTTAAGCATTAAGCACTTTTTCGTTATGCATTATGAAATAAAAACATTATTTCAAGCATTTTTAATAGTAAATATATACTCTCGCGAAGGCGGTTATAAACTTTACCTCATAAAATCTATAAATATTTTATGTACATAGGAATTTAATTATGTATTAGGTGAGTCAAAAAAATTAAAAGAGAAAAATGAATAGTTTTACAGTACCCAAAATGCTTATTATATATTTTTAAACAGAAATTTAATAAATGTATTACTAAGAAAATAACACACCAAGGATAATTCCAATTTCACATTCTAAATATAAAATTTTTAATGATGTAAAATACGATGTGATAATTTTTTTTATCATGTTAAAGGATATATATTATACAATCAAAACAAATATATTTATAGAATTTTAAACTAAACTTAAATCTATTCAAATAATTTTATCAAATGAACCATAACAATATATCATACATATATATGTCATTATGTATGACATAAATTCATTATTTTATTATATATGAAATATGGAAAAATGCAAAAATACCACACACAGTGATCCTCGTCGCACAGTTATACTCTCACAGTCAATTATTCAACAAAAGGTTGCGTTACCATGTAATATACGATTATTCACAGACAATATATATATATCTGCATGTACATGATAACTTTATATATACGTGCATATCACTCGTGTGCTTTGTTTGGTGTTCAAGTTTTTTAAAAATTTATTGAAAAGAACAAAAAAAAATTAAAAATAAAAATACAATGCATTTTTCATTTTCATTTCAAATAATATTTACAATATATACACACTGACATTATATATATATCCCAACCCAAAACAATAATTACTTGGGCGGTACAATATTTCATGTAATAAAATTAATCATATATTTTATACAAATTTATATTTTATATTGTGGTCATAATATATTCTCATTATTATATGTGCATGTTATGATAATTATTATCATTTTCACATAAAAACAAAATTGAATACTTTTATTGTTAATATTAAACTTATATATATATATATATAGAAATAATAAATTCTATTTAATGTAAAATTAATAAACGAGAAAATGTTGATTGATAAATGTTGTCCAAAGGTTTATTTTATATTTTATGTATGTACATAAACATATATGAGAGACAGTTCAGTGGTATCCGTAAACTTAAACACATATATATACAGATAATCATATTTTTCCTTTTTATAAATCATTTTTAAGAATATTTTTATATACAATACAACGAGGTGCGCAAAGAAATTTGTTAACTGTCACACCCCCAATTATCATATTTTATTTATTTTATTTTTTATTCTATAAATAATATTCTTATAATATTTGATACCTTAGGCGCCTTCTTTATGAAATGAATGTAATGAAATGATCTACAACATTAAAAATATATAGAATTATGTACATTCACAAATTATATAATTTATTGGAATAATTGAATTAGAAAAAATGTTTCAATTATATAATAGTTTAAGGTCATTCTATATCCTATTTTTCATATATATTTTAGAATATTTATTTGAATCACGAATATAAAATTAATTTTTTTTTTTAGTAATTTTCAAACGATTTAAATTAAAAAATTGCAAATGCTGACATAAATAAATCAAATTTTGTTTTATTATACGTTTTAGTATAGATTTCGGGAAGCAATTAAATGAATCGGTATAATTATATAAGTTCGGTTTTAATTCAAATTTCAAAGTGATATTTGTGTTTATACATACGCGACGTAAAAAAACCTGGCGTTTAGATAACAACTATATATATGCATTATATGCTAAATGAGGCCCACGTATTTAATTATTTTTGGTAAACATAATTTTCGTGATATTCCTTTTTTTTGTCTTCTTTATTTTATTATAATTCAGTTACTTTGAACAGTCTGTTATTTTCTTTTTTTATTTGCGCATTTAACCCTATTTGGAACTTTATGATTTACATTAAAATATATAGAAGCTATACATGCAAATATATGCAACATAGAAAGTGCTGTTCAGGATGACTTTCGGGGAATATAAAAGTACTTGAAAATGTGTTGAAATATATTAATTTCTCCTTAATACATTTAAAAGCGAAATCAAAAAACAGGTAGAAACCAAACATAATTATTTTGTTTGTTATGTAGTTAATCGAAATAAAACTAATCCAAGGTGTATAGGGTTAAATATTCGCCAATATACATTTATATTATATATATATACTATATAAGTTTAAGTATATTACCCATATTATACAGACAGACAGATATTTATATATGTCCACAAAATGCATATATAAATAAATTTTGAATTGAAAACAAAGTATTTTATTATAAATGAAATGAATAATAAGGTATAATTGATTGTGGGTTTATTCCTTTTGTTGTCGTCGTGATCGTGAATATACTGTACCACGACTCTTTCATGTATTGAATGGATAAATTTTTTTTTTCGTTTTTTACATACCAAAACCATATATACAATTATACATATTTATAAAAAGCGTAATATTAACCTTAATAATACAAAGCTAATGACAATACAAGCAAAATTACAACATTAAATTTTTAAATGCAAAAAAAAAAATGTAAAAAAATTCCCAAAACCAAAAAAATAATGTAGAGATAATCATAATGAATATTTTGTACATATACATACGTCGTACGGTTATATAAATTTAAAGCATACGTTTTTTTTATAAAACCATTTACAAATCTCCTGAATTAATTTAGTCAATTTTAAAGTTTTTATACCATCGTTTCATGTCATGATTTAAATTTATATGGATATGTTTAAAAATTCTTTATTGATTTTTTTTCCTTTTTCTTTTTTTATGATCAAATGTCCATTCGAGTCCATTCCAAACTACAACTATTTATTTTAATTTTTTTATAATGTTATTTGTCTTTATTGTTAAGCTCGAATTTCGATACTGAATTTGAAAAAAATTATTTAATTTTCTCGGATAATTATGTGACACAGCAAAGTGCTGTTAAAGTAAAGAAATCTATTAAAGTAATTTTTCAAAAATGTTTCATTGTATGCATTCAACTTTATTGATAAAATCCATAAGTAATGATGCTAATTTCATATACTAACTATATTACATATTTATATTCAATGTTTGTTTATAATAAATTTTATATTATGTAAATTAATTTTTGTTTTCATTGCATATAAATTACCTGTTGTTTATATGATTATTTTTTTTATTGTAATTAATTTGGCATGTTGCACTTTTACAAAATTGATTTTCTCTTTATTATATATGAATTGTATGAATAAACATAATTTATAAGTCATACATTGAGGTGATTATTTTATATCTTACACAATTTTTTTTCTTTAAATCTGTTGTTATTGTAACAAGAGACATGCACTAATGGAAATAATATTAGATATATATTAATATATAATTTAAATAAAATATAATATTTTATGGTATAATATAATTATATATATACTGATTATATTAGAGAGGTGGGCAGATTAATATTCAATTGAAAAATATTTAATTTAACAATATATTTTAATAAACGTCTATATATTATTTGGTATTTTATGAAGTATACAAATAATTCAATAACACACTTTCATATTTGTTCTTAATTTATTATTTTTTAAAAATGCATACATTAATAATACTATTATTATGATTATATATATTAAAAATGTTATTACATATATTACATTACTATAATAATTGTTAAAATATATGTTAATAAGCAATCTGAGTATGTGTGGTATTTGTTAATATATTGTAATTGTATTTATTAGAAACTGACTGCGATATTTTTTTACCATTTTTTTCTCGTATAACATATTTGATTACAATGTTATGATTTAAGAAAACCAATGGGAAAGATTTATTAGATTTTGTCATCATGTGAATGATTTTAAATATCATATTGATATATCGTCATATTATCGTAAATTAAAAGCATAAAAGCTTATAAATTAAATGAATGTAAATTAATTTACGATTTTATTAATTCTATATATATGTCTATAAATAAAATCTCTTTGTATACCATTAAATTTTTGCTATATCGATATTTTATATATAATAATAAATCGTTTATATAAAAATTTATTATGTGTTATTTTTACATACAATCGCTAAATTTCCAGGGTTATGATATTATTTAACTGAACATTGTATATAAAATTAGTCATATATATGTATATAAAATCTTATTGGCTTCGCTTTTCAGCATTTTTGAATTCATACGTAGACATTTTCTGTATTCATTGTAGTTTATCATTCCGAAAATGTTTAAAACGTAATCCTAACCCATTGAAATAATAAAACTTGAGTAGTGATTGATAGATCGTCATAATGCATATTGCTATACATTTTTTGTAAACTATATAACTCTTAAAATTTGTATTTTCATGTAGATGTTAAAAAAACATGCTTTCTAAATTCTCATTACTTTTTATATGTTAAACAATTTCCTTCCAATTTAAGCAGCATCAATCAATTTTTTTTATTATGACAATATATAAACAGATTAGAATATGATTAAAATGTATTGAACCATCAAACCCTGTGTACAAACTCATGTTAATTTTTAAACATGTTTAAATATAACAGCAAATATTTACGTTCGAGTGCAAATACTTTACAAGAATGAACACAATATTTATATATATATATAAATAATTATATATTATATATAGATATATATGCACATTGTTGTATAACATACATGTATATTGTGAGATTTATATAAAAATTATCTCCATCAAGAATTCAAATCTTATAACAAGAAAATATATTGAAATTAACTGTTTAACATGTGTTAAAAATTGATTAAAAATTTATGATATTTTACAATATTATATATATATATATTTTAAACAAATAATTTGCATAATTTTTACCTTGATCATATTTTATTTTGTTTTACATTCGTGAGAAAAAAAAATAAAAAAATGTTTTTAGTTTATATTCTTTTTGTTTCCGCTATATGACTAAAACTATATAATATTTATAGTATATGTTATAAAACATCGCATAAGATATCAATTGTATACTATATGAAAATCGTTTGATATATACAAGAAATAGATTAAATATTTATATACGTGAATATATTATTGAGATAATTTAATGCATATAAATTGCATATATTATAATCGAATATAATTAAATCCACAATAAGTGTCGATTACAAAAAAAGATTAATATTTTGTACTGTATATGTATATGTATAAATATATAATTGGTTTATAATAATTATAATGTAGAATATAACGAATATATTTTGCATTTCAAATTAATGATTCACAAATGAAAATGCTTATATTTATTAATTTTTTCATATATTAAGTTTAATATAGAAAAGTAAATGATATTTTAACAATTATCGTATCGTGGAGCAATGATGAATTTTATATTGTATTAAAAGTTTATCTAATTTCAAACGATTTTTATAATGTAATTATACTTCGCTTAATGCAACATTAAAGAACGTCAATAAATTGATATTAGAACCATAACAGCAAAATCCTTTTATAGACCATTTATTATTAATATATTCTAATTAAAATGAGATGTAGTATTATTTTAACATTTTTATATACTTTAAGTTTAAAATATTTATACTAAATATTAATATAAAATATTAAACCATTAAATAAAATATTGATCCATACTTCGCGATCATAAAAAAATTATATTAATATTCATATATATATTAATGATTATGGTTCATGTTTATAAAACCATTTTTACTAAAAAAATACGTCACATTGAATTGAATTCATTTCTGAACAATATACAATTGACAGAACATGACTTTAAAAGGATATTATCGCATATATTTTTAAAAAAAATATACCTAAAGAATTTTTGCTTTTTATTGTGCAATATAAACAGAATAAAAAATTCATTTAAGAAGTTACATAAAAGGGAAATTTTAAATCTCTAAATTGCAATTCAATTGTATATAAATAAAATATATATTGCAATTGCACAACAAACAAAAAACGAATAACTTAAATATAAAGTTACCAAATACAACAATAAACGAATTGAAAATGTATAATGCACAAAAAGAAGAAATAAAAATTTTTCAAACTTTGAAATCATTTTTAATATTTTTATTTCTTTCTTTTATTTATTACTGCACGTTTTTCAATTAACGATTACCATTTACTCTTCTATATATATATAAATTCACAATATTATTATTATTTTTATTATTATTATTACTATTATTATTGTGTGGTGACCGCGAGAGTTTTGTCTTTTTCAATTTATGTCTATAAATCATTCAATTTTATATACATATTCTTATATAGGATTTTTCTTATATTTTATTTTTTATTCAAGTTTTCCTGTTTTATTTTAATTTTGTACTCAAGTTATGGTTTTTCTATATGTGTTGTAATAACTTCTTTTTTTTCTCTGTATTTTAAATCGATTCGATAAATCTTTCATCTTTTCAGAAGAATAAACCAATGGAATCAAATATTTTTAAAAATATTACATATATAGCATTAAATATATTATATTTTTTATATACATAAGTATGTATATATATTCATTCCAGTTTATATCTATACATTAATCATCATTGAAGATTTATGCAATCGCACTGTGTATAATAATACTCAAGTATATATATATATATAGTATATAGTATATATATATACATATATATATATGACGGTGTAAAACACATTTATAAGGTACATACATATATATACTTATATGAAATATAACAAAAAAATATACATGCTAGCATTTACTTTTTTATGCACGTAATTGTCACATACATGTATATAAATAAATATATTGATGCATTTCGTTTAAATGCAATTATTTTTTTCATATAGTATAATAAAAAAAATTATATATATGCAATTTTAAAACGACGATATATAAGCAGCACATACCTTTTTTCATTTATACAATTGAACAGAAATATTTTCTTAATATATACATTGATCTTATAAATTGATCTATTTTATTATTCTATATAAGGTGATTTGATTTATATTTACACCATCACAATGGGTTAAATTTAACAAGAAAATTGACACCTTTCGATCAAAGGGAAAATTATAAAAAAATAAATACACATAATCAAATTAGGAAATAAAATCTCACAAACTTTACATTATATTGATAAATGTATATTGTATACGTATGGTCTTTCTTATGATATATAGATATATATAGATATATATATATATCAAACCGAAAGCGTTTTATTTTTAAAATATCCATGTATGTTGTATTTACATTGATCAAAGTGTATATTATTAATAATGAATATATATAAATATATATATATAAGATAGTGGCGTATCCTGGTAATGTCCTAGTTGTCATATGACAACTTGATTTTTGCGAAAAAATCATATAAAAATTCAATATTTAAAAAAAAAATGTGTCCTGAAAATTTGCGAAAAGTTTTTTTAACTTCACGTACTATTCGATATAGAATTGATTTTAAATGCATCTAGTTATGTTAAAAATAAATGTTGACAACATTCTTCTAAACACAAATTTCATTTAGAACACCAACACATTTAATCAGTAGGTTGTTACAATAAAATACTAACAACTTCCATTCCATTCATATTGTCATATTTACCTATATTGTCCTATTATGCTATTATATACAAATTCAACTATATGCATATGTATTTGAATTTAAGTTGTGAAAGCTTTGTTGTAACAACTCAATGGTTAAATTTGTTCTAAATAAAATTGTAGTTAAGCTTAAAATATATGGACTTTTGATTTATTTATATGGTGTGTTTAGAAGAATGTTGTCAATATTTTTTTTAGCAACCTTCCATACATATGGTAAACTAACATTTTCATATATCGCACATGCTGTAATGTAGATACGAAAAAAAAACAAATGAGAAAAAGTAAGAGAAATTAGTAGTGTGTGTAAAAGAAGAAAATATATAATAAAATAATTCTCATTTAAAATTAACAAAGTATTTTTGCAATACGAGCATTTATTTTTATTTATTCATGTTGCTAATTTAGTTTTTGAACAACTTGGAGATTTCATATTGCATTTTAATGATATTTAGTGCAAATTAAAAATAATAATTTATTTGTCAATTGAATCCAGTTGAGCATTTCTAAATTGAAATTCCAAAAGAAATTTACTTTTTGAAAAAATTAAAAACACATAAATTATTTTAGTTTAACGAATTATTGTTCTTTTCAAAAATTTTGACAACCATAATTTTTGGCTACGCGGCGCCGCTGATATAAGAGTAATATAAGAGTAGAAATAAGTTGGTAATAAGTTACAATTTAATGATACATTCCAACGATATCATTCATCAACAAATTTACATGTCATTTGATTTTTCCTAACGCGCTTGTGTAACAATTTTGCGTAAAATTGGCATTATATATGTAACATAAATAAATATATAAATAACAAATTATAGGTGTTAATAAGAAAAAATTGAAATCATTATCTTGATTATATTATCTGTATAATTAAAATATATTAAATTATATTTGATGCAATTTAATTTCAGTTTTAAGGATCACATTAAGCAGGGCATCCATCTATAGACAATTCAGTTAAAAAGATAATTTTTATTAATCATATAGAATTTCTTTTTACTTTCAAATACATATATAATTATACATTCGCAGTTACTCATTCAACTTTGAAATTGTATATATTATGTTAATAATTATATGGCTATATAATATGAATGGTGTGGTGTGGTGTGAAATTCATAATATAATGAATAACATTAATATGATAAATTTTATAATTAACAAAATTATTGTTATAATAAAACACATCCATATAAATATATAGTGTATATAATAAATAGTTTTCCGTAGCAAAAAAAAAAATTAATATATTTCACCTAAATATATCATAATATAATTATACATAATACTAAAAGGATTTTCACATTTTGTATAAACAGAGAAGGATGAATTCATAATTTTCGACAAATGAATATTGTAATAATACATATATAACGTTTGGGAATTTTTTTTTATAATAAACATACAATATAATAAAATAAATTGGAAATTTCTATACAAATTCATATATAATATAATATGTTTATTAACCACATAAATTGCCCCATATATTTCATTTTAAGTTGAATATTTTTGATTGGATTCAATCACGCAAAAGTTCCATTTTGGTATAGTTAGTATATATATACAATAAATGAAAATTATATGAAAATGCGTTATATATAATGTTTATTTTACTATATATACATATATACGTTATAATTCATTCATATTATCATTTATGGTAATAACTAAAGCACGATAGATTAGAAAAAGGAAAGTAAAACGAATAAAAATAAAATTGTCAATGCATTCACATATATACTCGTGGTAGTTATTCTAATGTAAAAAAATAATGTTGATGTTTATTTGGTCTAGCAAATAATATATTTATATTATTATATTTACCATATTTATATACAAAAAGCATTTCTATATATAATACTATGTTTGTTATTTGCAATATAAAGATTTCTTTCACTGAACTCGAATATACGTATATAGAATATAATAATATTTGGTATAGTACAACGGTACAACCATATGAATACCTTTAAATTTCTTATACATTATAAACATATTCATAACATGATTTTGTAAATGCCATATATGAAATGCACTGATATGAATGCACTTTTATATTATTTATTTTCTTTTTCATTTTTAATGGTTTGCAGTTAAATTTTTCTATACTATTCATAGAGAAATGTTTATACATAAATTGTATAATATAAAAAAATTGAATGAATTTTTTTTTCTATAATAAAATGCTCATACAAATTTAAAAAATAATATAATATACAGATTGAAAATAAAAAAAGAACATATTTTTAAACTCTATATTCATACAAAGTAAAGGATAAAGCTATATATACAATACTTTAAATAATATGAAAACATGCAAATGAATCATCAGGGTTAAATTTATTTATTACAATTATCTGTTGTTGTTTTTATTTTATATTTATATATGTTGTTAAAATTTTACAAATATTATTATTATTATTATTGTATAATAAAATTAATTTTGCATGTTGAGATGCAATAAAATCAATGTATATTTCAAACTAGAATAAATTGACAAACGTTCATTTATTTTTAAATATTTTTTTAAATAGTTATGAATAAATTTTGTATTATAAGACGCAACAGAAAAAAGTTTAATATTTTTTTATAAAATATTTCCTTAATATTGGAGACTGGTGATTGATGTTAATCTAAAAATAAAGGCAATTAAATTGAATATGATTCACTATATGGAATTCTTTCTCATTGTCAGACAAAATATCTTTCTAATGAGAAAAAAAATGGAAATTGGATAAAATCTAAATTTAATTTATATTTTTGTTCATATAATTTTTTCAAATTTTCAATTTGATAAACTGATCCTTATATTTCGAATATAGAATGTAATTTATATAATTTAGATAAAAAAAATGTATATTGGCAAAAAAAAACTCATTTAAAACAATTTGTTGTATTTACGAATAAAAAAATAAAGCTGTTTATAAAATATATTATCAATAAATTATGGTATGTATATATACATATATATATATATATATATATAATTTAAATATGTATGAATTTATACATTATACAATATCCACAATTTATCTGTATTTTTCTGTCGGATTTAATATTAAAGTTATTCTGTTGTTATAGATATATATATATATAGGAAATATATATTATATATCTATATACGATAAATATGAGGAAAAACTATACCGAATCTTTTTACAGCACCGTAAACGATTCATGTATAATTTTATAAAAAACTACATATAATAAATCCATTGCAATAATTTGCATTTGTTATATATATATATATATATTTCTTTGGTGTAGATATACGTCGTTCTATGTTTTTGTGCTTGTATTCCCTCATTTATCATTTATGCATTTTATATATGTATATAGTTATTATATATATAAAATGAATACGATTTGTGTATTCCTTAATGTAAACAATAAATTTTCAAAATATATATAAGTATAAAAAAAATTAATAAAAATTATATGCAAATGAACGAAAAAAAAAAAGAAAATTGAAATTAAAAAAAAAATAAATATAAATTAATATCAGTAAATAAAAACCTTTTACACAATTTTGATATAGAATAACTATAAATATATGTATATTTATTTTATAAATTGGTATGGTATATTTTTTTTTTCATATTTATTCAAGTATATTCTCTTATGGTACCTATAAAATATTTAAAAAAAATTAACTTAAAAAAAGCACACAAGTTTTACGAGAATTTTGTATATAATTTGCTACACTATATATAATAATCTTAAATAAACAATGATGTTATTCGTTATTTAGTTCATAAAACTAAAAGCAAGAAAAAAAAAATAGTATATTTACAAGAATAATAATAAATAAACAAAAAATTCTTGTATTATATAAATAATTTTTTTAAGAATATATATATATATAAATATTGAATAAAATAAATAAATAAATGTGCAATAATTCTATTTAGATCTATATATATTTATATGCATAAATGCAGGACAAAAAAAAATGGCAAAAAATATATATACATGCATTTAAATTATGCAATCGTTTTATATCAATGACAGCTTCCATTAAAACTTTTATTATAACACAGATCACATAATTTATTATGTATAATACTATATAATTTTTTCTATGTTTAAATGCTGCATGGAATTTATTTTTTTTTTTGCAACTTTATTCACTTATATAGCAATAAAATATTTTTGTTTCTTTGATATTTAAATTATAGCTGGGAAATTAAATATGGACACTTTTAAATAAAAGTCAATTTATGTTGTTGTTTTTTAGTTTTTTTTTTGTTTTGTTTTATTTTTATATATGTATATAAGTTATATATTTATGGTGGTTTTTGTCATTGCACAATTTTTGTAAAACATCACGAACTTCATTAAACATTTAAAAATACACGAATATGCAAATATATATGTATAACTATTTCTATATAAATATATAAGGATTATAAATATTCATCGTCATTTTGTATATTTGTATATAGTTTTGCATAGAAAATATATCTATCCTGCAATTTTTAACCTATATTTTTTTTTTTAACTTTTTGTTTTAGTGGTTTCATTTTTTAACAATCTAAATATTTTATGTATTTATATTGTCTGGGGTTATTTTTATACATGCATGCTTGTCTTAATGTTAACATTCGGGAATATTTGATCAGGAAATTTTAAATCAAGGCAGAAACCAATCTAAACTTTTAAATGTAACAATTACATAATATTAAAGAAAATAAAAGCAAAGTGTTATGCTACTATATTGATGCCTTAATGAAATATGAAGACATCCATTTAGCACAGTATCAGTAAATACATTAATAAGATTTTTTTATAATTATAAAACTTATTGTCAATTACAACTATATATTTGTTATGGATACAGTAAAATATATGAAGCTTAATATTTCCAATATACAATTGTACAATATTTAACGAATAGTATCATTAAACGAAAAACAAATTATCTCATTAAAATTACAACCAATATGTTAGTTCTTCTTATTTGAAATATGCATAAGAAAACATACATTTTTACAATGAAAATAATTAATTATAAATTTTTTTTTGTATATATTAAAATAAACGACAAATATTTATCATATATAAATATATACAATAGTAAAGAAAAAAATGAAATTATATTGAAAAAACAATTTCAACAAATAAGAAATTTCATATCTAAACATATATAGATGTAAAGAGAAGCCAAAATATATATATATAAACAAAACAGATGTATAACATTAAAAC